>QUSF01000036.1:3046004-3177885 GCA_003676055.1 Chloebia gouldiae | reverse complement strand
TCCCATTGATTTAGCAAGAGAAAATATCTTCAACAATGAAGCCTTTCTAGAATTCTGGGCCAAACTTCTTGGACACTCTTGCCAGAAGAAGAATGAGAGAGTTAGAAGTCAATTCCACTTGGTGCTAGAGAAAGAGAAGGCTATTAGGTGTAAAATCATAGGCTGGTTAACATGTTTGAGTTAGGCCTGTCTTTTTAAAAAGGGTAATTAGTATTTTGTTCTGTCTCAGAATAGAAGGAAGCTGCAAAATATCCTGCAGGCAATAAGACTGCGATGAAGCCGTTAAATTTTGGCATCAGCTTGGTGCAGGGCTATGTCAGGGCAATTAGAGCTGCACCATGCTGCAGTGTGCAGTACCACTGTCAGCCTTAATCTGCACACTGATGGGCAGCACAAAATCCAAGTTACAGCCCACAGGAAGTACAACCAGTGAACCCATATTGCTTTGACAGTTGCACTCATCTAGAAATAATGCAAAACGCTATTTAGATGTATACATCACGACCCTGTGCTCTAGGAAGAAAACAATCTAATGAGGGGCTGAGAGACTCCTTGCAGAAAACAAGCAGCAAATACATTGGTGGTGGTGGGTTTTTTTCCTCCACTCTTTTTAGAATTCTTCATATTTTATCCTGTTGGAGCGTCGTGTTGGGGTTGGTTTCACCAAGCTGTTCTTCGCCTTTACAGCCTCACTGAAGAACTTGAAAACAGATGGAAAACTCTTCCATGAAGTTAGTTCATGGCGTTCTGTACCTGCAAAACACAAAGGTGACAGTTTGACTAGGGGTCGTTCTGTGAGTTGCTTGGTGCTCATGGGATAAATGCTCTGTAAAATGCAAAAATTCAAAACTCACAGAAAACACCCAGCTGCTGCAGCTGGTCTGGAGGGAGCCTGGGAAGGGTCAGAGCTGTCCTGCTGCTGAGCTCTGGGGCAGCTGACAACAACTGCACACACATGCAGACAGACACATGCACAAACATACACATATGCACATGCACAGCCACCCACATCATAATCAGAGATCCTCAGCATATCTTGTATCTGGGAAAATAAAGTCCCAAAGCACTCTGCTAATAAAAAGCTTCATTGAAGCACCTCACCTATCTGACCTACCTTGGCAAAAAGTAAGTGTCTGCTTTTCAGACCTACTTTGTGTTTTTTTATTTTTCATTTTATACTGCTTTCAGCCTGGCATATCTGTTTTCAAGTGAAAGAGAACACTTGATCTGAACCACATCTCATGCATCATGAAGGCATCCTTTGTACACCTGCTCCCACAGATAATACTGAGACAGTAAAGTCGACCATTCCTGTTTATAGCTTCCATGTGCACACAGATTTACCTCTGTATTTTATTTTGGTGCATGCTTCTGTTGTTTTGCAAGTGCCTTACCAAACACATTTGCTTTAAACAACCACACTCCCTCCTCCTTCCCCCCCCCACCAACCCCCAAAACAAAACCAAGACAATGGAGATAAGGAGCCAAAGTGTGTGAAAGAGTTGGGACCTTCCTGGGTAACCCAATTATGCAGAGATGCTGCCTGGTAGTGTTTGGATCCTGGGCCTCTGTTTGATACTTTAACATTGCTAATGATAATTCTTTAGTCAGTGATAGTAGGTCATTGCTATGGTTACTCTACAATGGTGCAACACTTCACTTTCCCCTTCAGCTATTCGTTGAGACCCAGCAACCACATTTGTTGCCTAGCAACAGTTCCGTGACAGTATCACAATCTGAGGGTGACAACAATGAGGGACACAGTGGCCACAGCCTGGCAGGTGGAGCGGGATGCAATCCAGGGTGGATGATGGTCCCTGCAGGACACAGGGCGGCCATCAGTAACTGGGGATATGGGATGGTGCTCTGGCATGGCATTTTCTGCAAAACCAGCTTCACATCCCTGTCAGGACTCTCTAGGCATCCATCCATGAAGCATCCTTGGTGGGTCACACACACCATCCCTTTCAGAAAGTCTCTGATGGAGGCACTACCTGCCACATTGCATGTCCCTGCTCCCTCAAAGGCAGCTATCACACAAGCAAAACAATCCTCCAAAAAACCCTCTCTGGAAAGACACTACTTCTCACACAAAGAGATGTTTTTGTACAAACAGCACCCACGTCATGTGCACACACAGATTTTCCTCTCCCTCTCCATACTCATTGTACAGAGACAATTCATTACATCTTCCAGAAATTTCCCATATGCTCCTTTTATACAAATGCTTTCCATCTTCAAATTCACCCATCACTGTAGAAATTCTCTTTGCTGAGACGCAGTCCATACTATCAAGTGTTGGACTTGGCAGCGCTGGGTTGCGTTGGACTCCAGGATCTCAAGGGTCCTGTCCAACGTACAAGTTTCTATGACTCTATCCTGCAGGTGTCTTTCAATACAGACCACCTATCCCATCCTCTGTAAGACACCTCATAGCAATATTCATCAAGACTTGTTCCCCAGAAGTGGTCCAACACAGCAGAAGGATAAAGCTTCCCTTCTGGCAAAATCTGTAGCCTAAGAGACTCGTCCCTGAGGTTATGGCTAGGCTCGGTATACTATAATTGTCCACTGCTACGAAGCACACAAAAGTCATCTACCAAAGCTGATTTTATGGAAGGACAGGCCGTCCTAACATGCTGTAAGGACATGCCTGCACAGGGGTTTCACCTCCTTCCTAGATGCCTGTGTCACAGCATATGGTGAGCACCTCTTTGAGCCTTGAAGGCAAAACATCTTTCCATGTGACCTTCTTGTCCCTACACTGACATCTCCCACACAAACACATCTTTCTCACTTCTGCCTGTCTGCATGCTCTGTCTTGATTGTAATAGTCCTCATTAATATCCACTGGATTAAGATGAAAATATAGGCTGTGAACACTGTGGGTTTTTTCCCCCGCTTTCTTACTTTTTCATCAACAACCTTCCTCCTCTGTAAAAGGGTCATCCAGAAACAAAAAAAAAGACAAAACAAAAAAAACAAACAACAAAACAAAAAAAGAGTAAGTTTTTGAAGCCTCCCTGTGTCTTTCTTCATCCTGCCTTCTCCCATGCACTTTCCTCATGTCCCCAGGTGAGATCATATTCACATTCACTAGTGTTACTGAAACTGATTAACCTACAGCTTTCCTGCGGCAACTCCTCTCAACCCACTCTTCTCAAAAAACAATTCAAGCTTTGAGTCTAGAGGGACTCAATGATTCAGCAGTCTAAAGCAATTTTAACACTCCCTATTTTCCTTTTCCTAGTAACAATCTTACTGGCAGATGAACAATTTCCCTGGTGATAAAATCACTACAATGGATATTTAGTTTCCAGGATTATGATGATTCTTTGCTTGATTAATATTGCAATATGAAAAGCTTGCTAAGTATCTGCCTTGGCCGTTTACAGTCATTTTTAAAGGTCAAATTTTGCCCTTATATATTCACATTCAACTGCTACTAAAGGGAAAGCCCTAAAATTTTAACACTGTACACAGTATACATTTATGATTTATATACCAAAGGCTTGGAAAATTAAACGGAAACAAGTGGAATTATAAGGGTGACAACAGACTTTGGCCATAAGATTTTTGCCAGAGGAAAAATATCATTGATGACTGCAATCTCAATTGTGTATTTAGTAGTACAGAGATCTAAATTAAATGCATGAACAGCCATCTATTTTTTGATAGAAAGAATAATTTTTAAGAGACAGACAATAAGAAGCAGTTGTTCTGAAGATTTCAACAGTTGTGATGATAAACCACGATTCAATATATTGTATTAATTGATGGGCAGTTACACAATGTGTAGTGATTTCAGATATTAATTCTTGGAGAAATCTTAGGAGAATGCTGCATGGAAAAGATACAAAAACCCTGTTAAGTATGGAAACAGCTAGAATACTCTAAAATATGCAAAGGCTAAATATAAAAAAAGTATAAATCCCTCCTAGTCCCAGACCCATAGAGATAAATGACAGAAATGTGGAAAAGCAAACCAGGCCCCCATTTGCCATCATGGAGAGATGTAGAGAGAAATGAATATATATTTTAACATGTATATAATATCATTGGAAAGGAGCTCCAAAGAGATGATGGAACCAATAATGTGTGAGGTGAAATGAGTAATGACAGTAAAACATTGAACAAGTTACAGAATCAATTTACCAAGCACCACAAAGAGATATATAATTAGAAATAATGAAGACTTGCCAATACTGTTGTTGATACAAAAAAATCAGGTAAGGGAATACTTTTAAAAATTTAATATCCAAATCATCGGTCTGGATGACATGCATATGTGGGTCTTCAGGGAATCAGTTAATGAACTTGCTGGACTACTGGCAATTATTTCTGAGAATTCACGTACAATCAGGTAGGCACCAGAGGACTAGGGTGGGAATGAGAAGAAAAAAAATTTCTAATTTGAGAAAAAGAGGATTAATTGAAACTAACTACCACAGATAAAATTCATGTCTGAATACTAGTAAAGAAAGAGATCAACATTATAAAAAACTACAGCACCTCTAGAATAACAGCAGACACAACATGCTCAAATTTGACAACAACAGACAAAACCCAAACTTTATTGAATAACAAAAATCAGCAGGTGAGAGACTTATCCACTGCTGTGTTTTCAGCATAGGTCAGTGTGGCAACCTTGAGGCAGTGGGAACCAGTGTAATCACTGAAAATGGATTATGACCCTCAGTGCTCTAATGGGCTATGGTCACTCCTACCTCTCACTTGCAAATCAGTTTCTTTGTGCCCGTCAAGGGGTCCCCAGACACTTGAGATCTACAGTAATGCAACTCCCAGATGAGTGCTGCCAGGCCTGTGCTGGCTCTAGCTGCCAGCAGCTGTAGTACACATCGCATCTCTACAGAGTCCAGACTCATCTCATCCCATCCCATCCCAAACATGCCGAGTTATGCCTCTCCCATTGTACATTATCTCAGACTCTAGAAAATGGGTGCTGGCACACTTTTGGAGAAGTGGCTAAAGCATTTGAGAAGACAAATAATAAGTAACAATATGGGGTTGAAAGAATACATGTGAAGCGCTAGAAGGATTGGTATTTGGGCTCGAATCTTTTAAATGTGGTTATTAGTCATCTGAAAGAATACTGAGACTATAGATACTGAATACAGGAGTGAATAGAACAGCATAGTGAATAGGAGATAGTACAAACATAAGAAACAAAGAAATAGTAAGTAAAAAGGCAGCCTAAATGGGTAGAAAAACTAAGGAAGAGGAAAAGTAAAGACTGAAACTGGAAATGGTGTCTGTCGGGGTGGCCATACAATAGGACTGTGTGAATGATCCTGATGGACATTTGCACACATGCATGCAAAGGTACTTTCACTGTCTTCCCTTTTCACTTCCACTCAGAAAAAGCAGATCTTCACCTAGCAAGGCTGACAAATTCCTCCAACTGAAAGCAGAGTGTCTGGAGAGAGAAGAACTCTGCAATCACCATAATTCACTCTTGCAGAGCGGTTACTGGCTGTGCAGGACAAAGGTGCCCTCCTACAGTGCCTGCCCACTGTGTCAGACAAAAGACTCCTCCCGCGGTGCTCTGAAGATGCACGGCACAATGGTGGCCCCCCGCAGCGTTTACAAGATGTGTGGGACAAAGGTTTCCTGCTGCACAGAAGCTGTGAGAGATCTTCATACATGCCTTAGTGCTGAAATATTTCCGCAGAGAAAAGTTTCCAGGTTGAAAAGCTTCTCCACAGATACTAGCCACAGGGCTGACCTGAGGTCTGCTTCTCTAAGTGACAGCTCATCTCTAAATAGTGCGGGCTTCAAAATGAATTAAGGGTGTTCCACGCCTTGGGGTTTAGTCCCCATTGGGATGGAGAATTCTCCTGCTCTTCAACAAGGTCTTGCTCAGCAGAGAATTTGCTCCCTGTGATCATGATCTACACTGCAGCCCTGTCATGCTGCAAAATGCCAATGTGGGTAGCTTAGCCATCTTGTCTGCAGACAGTGGCAGAGGTTGCTTTTACATTTATGATTCAAGCTATCAATCTAAAAAGCACTTAGTCTTATCAGAACTTGATTCAAATGGTTCAGAGGTTAAAATATAGACTTCTGTGGGCATTTCCAGGATCAGGAACACTTTAAACATTATTAAACATGAAAAGCATTGCAATTAATTTCTCCTTTACACGTAAATTAACAGATAAGCCAACTCCATCTGATGGCATAGACAAGTGTGACAGACCTTTCAGGAAGGATTTTTTTCTCCTGAAAGTTATAAATCAATGGAAATTTCTTTCTTTCTTTATCACATTATCCACACACACATTGAAGAACTTCTTTAATTCTTATGTATTCAGTTCTGCAGTTCTGTAACTCTGTAGGAATATAACAATACTGTCTAAATATGCACTTAGATGTGAATAAGAGATGCTACCTGCCTGTTCTGCACCCATCTTTCTGTGCTAATAAATTACTTCTGTATCAGAATGCTATTTCTGAACAGGAATTTAAATTTGTTTTGCTCTCGAGTACATCAGATATTATCAAGTATGACATAACTACTTTTAATTTATAAGTTTTCTCTTAAAATTCCTTAAAATTCCTTTATCCTGTTGATCTGCATGGGAAGAAATTATTGTATCTTTTTGACTATTTTGGTCTACTGATGTAAACATCCAGGTCTCAAACTCCAAAACAGAAGAAGCTGTGAGAGTATCCCCAGTAGAGCTACTGAAAAAGGAGATTAAAAAAAATACACCTTGCCTAAAATCACTCAGTAGTTCTAAATAGGAAAATGAGAGCTTCAGGAAAAGTTGTGAATGAGTCCATTAGCTCAAGAACATCAAGAATCAATGACCATAGGAGTTTTTGCATAAGCACTTCTAGATGTTAAAATGGTAAAGAAGTGTTAATAAATTAGGCAAAATTAAGATATAAGTTAAACAACAATTAATGAAATGAGAGCAGTCATTTCTTAAGGGACATAAAAAAACCCCAAACTCAAACCAATCCCCAAACTTTGATGTGTTTAGTTTGGCTAAGAAATAACCTTTTGTGTAGTCATGGACATGATAATAATCCGAAACAAAAATGAATTCTTTGGAGAAGCCAAGAGGGAAGAAACAGAACAACTTGAAGACATGAAATACAGCTTATTAAGTGGGCTTAGACACACAATAAAGACTACTTAAGACTCAATATAAGAAAAATCATGGCAATGCTGGAAACAGACATACTAAAGAAACTACACATACTAAAGACATTTTTTTACTTATTTATTATCTACTGTGACACAAAGCAGTTCTTACTTTTGTTGGACACGTATTAACTGTAATAATCTTTAGTGGGATGATGAAAATAGAGCAACAAGCATCCTACCAAGACAAAATACTATCTCTGGACTCCCATACTTGCAATTGATTTCTCTTCCACTCCTTATTTACAACACACCAACTTCCCACAAGAAGGAAGTGGTTAAGAAAAGTAAAAAAAAATTTAATAAATTCCTCTTGCCCTTTGAGCAACAAGATGCAAGGATTCATACAAAAGCTCATTGCAAGCAAGGTCTGCAAAGCAGGAAAGAGATAGAAGTCTAACATGACCATCATTATTTTCCACTAATCTTCCTTTAATATTAAGGGCAGTCCCATGAGGACAGGTCATTTGTTCCTCTATATGTGAACCGGCCAAATCAGTGAAACTTGTGAGGTTTTTCTCTCCCAAGCACAGGTTATCAAAAGTTATGTAATTTTCTGGTCCACCAGAGTCAAGCAATTTTCTTTTGAGTATATATTAAAAAAGGTAAAGATGGTGTCTGAACAACATTCTCAGAGGCAGCAATTTCCAATGCAACAAATTTCTGCAGGAAAGCAAGCCATTTCCTTGAAGAAGAGATCCATTAAAGATGTATGCAATATTATGCAACCATAGATTTTAAAACTCATGTTAAAAAGGTGTACCATACATAGGTAGGGTTTGAAGTTATTTTTATATTGATATATGTGTTCACTCCTCTACTGCTATCCCTGTCTCTATACAATCTTCATATATCTATTTCCATCTCTCCATCTATATAGTATGTGTATCAACAACACTTTCTGTCTGTCTATCATCTATTTATCCCTTCATCTATCTATTCATAACTGTAACTTCACTCTTATTGTATGGAAAGACAAGTATAAAAATTCCTGACAAAATGTGAAGTGGGATACCCAGGTTACATCCTACAAAAACATTTTTGGGCTAAGAACATACCAACGGAAGGTGCAGGACCTCACCAGTGGAAATTAAGAAAAGGCTAGACAACCATGTCTTAGGAATATTATAGGTACAGCTGACCTCACCCTGGGCAATATGGACAAATTAACTAACCAATATGGACAAAGTAACTGCCTGAGTTTCTTTCTATCCAGCCCTGTCTCTTCTGTGACTTCACTGGCTTTATATAAGCAACATCTAAAATTGATTGTATTAGCAAGGTATTTCACAGTAGCTCTGAAGCATTTGAATACACATTAGTGAGATAATTTTTTTAAATGCTCATGAATTTTTTCTATCTTGAATTAAGAAAAAAAATCTATATAAAATTGCAAGCAAGAGCACAAACAAAGTAGATAGCATTTGAAAACAATTATTTTCTCAACTAGGAGAAAGGAAAATTGGCTTTTAAATAAAGTAAGTTTTGGCCTGCTCAGAACTCAACACTTCCTGAGAAAACTTACAACCACAAGACTTCTTGGGTGAGACCACTGAAAACCAACTGTTCAAGCCACATATCTTCCACAGGTTATAAACCTGAAAAATACTAATTTACCTGACAGATCTTCATATGCTGAAGCATGATGCAAGCTGTCAATTATACCCCCTTCTACCCCCTTTGCTTTGCAAAGACATGTCTAACAGCGTTTTGTAAGGGAGAAGTCATCATTACTGTGCTTTTGCAAATCAAGTGGCTCAGCCAAGATGAGGAATGGACCTGAGCTCTGCTGAGCTCACAGAAGGAACTCTGTTCATTCAGCAATGCTGCCGATGCTAAAAAGCATACAGGTTTTATAAAATGTATTTTGACAAATTTAAAACATTCCGCAGCAATTCCTGCAAGTTACTTTAATCTGAAATACTCAAGGGCTGATTTTTAAATCTGAGTTTATTCCAAAATCCCACAGCTTTTTACTGCCTGACACAGAGACCTGAAAAGAACTCACTCTTGCTATCTTGTGAGAACTAATTCAAGAAATTCATCAGTGATACCAGGACTGGGGAAACAGGACAAAGGAAACAACCAGCTATACAGAAAATAGCTCCTGTTTGTAATGATATTTTATGATTATTTGTTTCTAAATAGTAATTATGCCATCAAACATCTGGCTGTACCACCAGCATATGCATAAACCAACATGGTTTTGCACTTTCCAGAAACAGGAGCCAATGCAACATGGAAATGGCAATGCCAGCACCAAAGAGCAGCTAGGAAAGGCAGCAGAACTTTAAAACAACATGTTACACGACAGTAGAGACACCCCATCCACTAAAAATGTAAAAAGGTTCTTAATCACTAGCATGATAAGCACACACTACTTGCCAATTTGTGAAGTTTTGAACATAAGAACAAATTACACTAAAGCAATTTTAAAATAAAGCAGCAGAATATGATTTTCTGTTCTTTCACACCAGAAGCAGAGCTTGAAGATTGGTGTGGATGCTGACATAGGCAGTTGTGGAAGTAAAGAAGGTCTTCTGAGGGACAGGAATGAGCCTGTGTCTAAGGAAAAATTTGCAATGTGAACACACATGGGGCATGAAATACATCAAACACCCAGTGTGTTTTTATGATTTTAGTGAAAATCTGAATTCATACTTTGCAAGCCTTTAACAAATACACTAACTCTCCCTTCCCACAGTGGAAAATGTTTATAATCTTCTACATAGGAAATAGTTCAAAAGCATTTTTTTGTTCCTGATTTTTTCACTTGGAATATACTGTCCTGGAATATTTTGTCTGTGTAGACAAAAGACTGCAGTCAGCCCAAGTCCAGAGTACTTTCATAGGTACAATGGTATTCACTAAGCCATCTGCTTCATCTTGGGACTACTGCCTCTGACTGGCTCCAACCCAACCCAACCCAACCTAACCCAACCTAACCTAACTCAACAACATCAAACTCCTCCAATGCGCCACTGGCACCATTCATCTTCTCTCTAGTCCAGGAGCAGTCATAGAAAAGGCACTTCCCCTTGATTTGTCTTCAGAGGCTAATCCTGTGACAGGCAAGATGAAAAAAATCTCAAGAATCCAAGTTCCACTGCTACAGTGCCAACTTTGGTCCTGTGGGAAACCTAACTTCATCTGCACCTGGTCCTCCCCTTCTGATGGCTGCTCCTGCAGGATGGTGGAAATGGGGTTAGAAAATGGTGGGCTAAAACGGGGCTGTTGACCTGCTTTCCTGCTTTTGCTGAACACCAACTTCAGGAGCCATCACCTGCCACAAAGGATTCACCTCCTTAGATCGAGAGAGGTGAAACTGAAGAACCTAAATCCATGTGATCCTGAAAATCCCAATTCGGTCGCTCATCACACACTGAGGAGTCTAAGCTCCACAAACACCTCAACTCCTGACCTTAAAGTTTGCACCTTATAATGATATAACTTCTGGACATGCTCAGGAACACATCAGTGAAAATACTCCCAAGGGTCTCAGGCAGATAGAGAAATGTTTCCATGTCTCCCTCTCCCTCTGCCCCATAATGCTAAGTAGGTGTCCAAACCACTGGGGCAGAAATGACTTCTAAACTCCTTCCTAAGCCTTCTTTCAAATGGTTCTCTTCCTAGTCCTCGCCTGTTTTTCATCCACCTGGGACACCTGTTTCTCCAGAAACCAGTTTCTTCAGGAAATTAAATTCTGAATTCTTCTATAACTTGAATTCTTCTATAACTGGCAGCTCTCCTTGAACTCATGCTCAGTGCCTGGCCTTGATCTTGTTCCATCTCATCCACACACTGATTCCAGCTGTCCTCTTCTCATGGCTCACTAATTTCTGCCTTTTTCTGACTTTGCTTCAGCTATTTCAGGAAGACCTCCTCTACCTTATTGCTAGTGCACCCATCCAATTTCTTCTCACAAACACCTTTGTCTTGCAGCTGCTGGCATCAAACACATCATTCCTCTCCATGTTTTCCTGTGTCTCAACAGCAAAACCAAAGTCTCAGGTCTGACTGGCAAGTCAGAAAAGTATTTGGCAAGTATTTAAAAACGCTGAACACAGGATGTTCCTACTACTCAGATGTAGTGGTAAGGGCAGAAAAAGACGACAAATCTGTGAAAATGCAACTGCCCTATTCTATTGCCCTATCAGGGAAATGAGATATTTATCTCCTAGGTGAGAATGATAGTTTCATGGGAAATTCAGGGCATTTTCTTAATGATTTAATGAAAGGGAAAGATATCTGAGTCTGTAAAATGCCATGGGAGATGAAGCTGGGCCACCAGAACACAAACAAGAAGTAACAAGTGGAGTTAAAAAATCATGTTTGGGGAGTAAATTTTAAGTTTGATAAAATTTTAGGTATGCCAAGTAAGTATAAATAAATTTCTGAAAAAAATAAATAAAACTGCAGATTTGAGGTGTGACTAATCCTTGTGCACTTTCAGTAAGTAATTTATGATTAACCCATACCATATAAATTTTTCTTGTTTGTGTTACACCGACTGCTGTCTATATATGTACACATATTACATCCCCCCATCCTGTGCATCTAGGAATTACATGATCCACTTCCAGGTGTCTGCACAGCTGTACTAGTGAGAAAAATGGTGAGAAGATGGTACTGTTTCTCCAGTGAATTTACACCAATATAGCGAGGGTTAACTTTCTTTTATTAGCATAACTTTTGCTGGGTGTTGTTAATGAACATTCTTGAAGAAGGCAGGTGACTGAACACAGATGGTGGGGTTTTATGGATGATGATCATTGTTGTGGGTCAAATACATCTGTGCTGCAATCATAAAATTAATAACCTCTACAGCAGCTTTACATATGGCTGTCTTAGAAGAGTTCCACTTGTGTGACTCACAGCCTTCGGAGATGCTCTTTATAATTTATACCAAACTTGAAGCGCAAAGATTTTTCTCTCCCACAAGTCATGGTAATCAATAAGGGTCTGCGCCTAGTACAGCCTGATGAGGTGAAGTGTGTGGCAAGGATCAACTGCACTGGGCAAACAACACAGCTCATAAACATGGTTTTGCAAAAGAGATCTCCAGTGGCCTCATTTCCACACCTATGCTGTGAGAGCAAATAAAGGAGGGAATAATTTTTTGTAGGGGTACCATCCCTGCTTAGTGTTGCAAACTAAATTAATTGCGTATTTGCCTCAGAACTACTCACAATCTTGAGGGATTTTGGCGCATTACCTGGATTTTAGGCTTCTGCCCTCTAATTCATAGCATATCAAGACTTAATGTGGGATACTATGAAGCTCCTATATCGTGGAAACTGGCAATTCAAGACTAAACATTAATTGAAAAAAGGCTCTGCAGATGTGAATTACACTGAATTTAGCTACACTTAATAATATCACACTTCCTGTGACTTAACCTCAGAGATGTCACTAGAGGGACTGTTTGAGATTAATGATCATAAAGCCACATTTCACTCCCTGCGTAGCCCGCCTCCGTATTACAGCAGACGGCAGCTCTGCCTGGAAATGCACAGTACATGTGCCTTGCTTCCTAACTCCTCTGAACAGCACACCCAAAATCAGTCACGGGGGATGCTCAGGATGCAAGGGCAGCAAGCCAGTCACACTGCACAGAATTCAAGACAGGCATCAGGTGGGTGAGGCAGCGAGGTGAGGTGCAGGCAGAGCGAAGCCACAGGCAGGCACACGGCAGATAAGAGGAGAAGGCATGTTGTGTGCTGGCATGCGCTGACCTCTGCCAACAGCTCTCCTGACATCCCTGTCTATGGGAGTCAGACATGAGTATCAGTGTGGGAGGCGGGTCTGCCAGCACTAGGAGGGAGAACTCAAAAGTCTGGGATGAACGTGAAGGGAAATACTAAGTTCACAGTAAGGAAAAAAAGCCCAGTCCAACCAAATAAATCCTTTAGAGCTGCAGATATTTACTTTGGGTTTGTCTGTGTGACTGGTGGGGCCCCATTGCTGAGATCTGGCTGGAGAAAGCTCAGTGAGACCCAGCAGTCAGTGGGATTAGAACAGATAGGGGTTTTTTCTCCTGGAGAAACTGCAAATCATGTTCTGCTTTACAGCCACAGGGAAAACACATCAGGACACAAAACATCTCAAAAACCAGAGGTTTTATGCTAATCCAGTTTTAAACATCTAATTACTGAGTGGTAAGGTTTCTAACCATTCCATTTAAATGTGGCACTAACTAAATAAGCGTCATTTGGGAGACCATATTTATTTCAAAACAGGGACTTCACTATTACCCTTTAAAAAAAGAATACAACAGGTAACTCCAAAGTGGTATCTTCAAGCTGACACAGTCACTTCAATGTTGAAGAAACAATTTATGATTTCCCCACCAGCCACAGGAAAAATAAACGCCCAAACCCCCATCAAAAGACAGAAAACAATGCATTTGCCTTGTATTTGCAAATGCAATTTTCACTTCAAAATACAATCCCAGTCTAATAACTGATCTTTCCATATGGAGTCTTCCAGCAAAACTAGTGCTGCAGACTGGAAAAATCAAGAAAAATTCCCTGGTGTCATGGTAGAGTTTTTCTGCCAAACATTTACTAGTTCCAAAGAAAACTTCTTTCTTCTATCTAGAAAGAAGGTTAAACCTTGGGAACTGGGAATAGAAACAGTAACTGCCATAAAAGTATATTTGGAAGTGCAAGAGAGATTAAATATCTAAATGAGTTTCAAAATTCAGTGGTTCAAATTATTTGCTTTTTCTTACATCAAGAACCTGAGTTTTGAGTTTTTCATAAAATTAGAACAAAATAAAAAAGAAGTTGTCAAGGTAGTTTCTCTTTGCAGAATCACTGAACTGGAGTTAGTAATCTTGCATTAAAATTATTAGTTATTGCCACAGCTGGCCTACAAATACTACATTAAAAAAAGCATGTAGAAAATCACTTAAATACACTTTAGAGTTCTCTTGTTGATGGCCAAGCATATGTCTTAATACTTATTGATCTATTTTGGTTTAATTAGTCTAAACCACCATAGGCTGAATTTTTTCAAGCAATTTTAAAGCAAACTGTTGACACATTAGAGAGAAGACTTGATTGTAAAAACAAAGTTTGAGGCAGAAGCTGAAATTTGTCTAAATAAGACCAATATCAATATGCACAAATGAACAGACACCTAAAGTCTGACAGGTACTGCTCATAAAATCCTGCAATGAGATAACATAAAAACTATTTCTTATAGAGTGGAGTTACGAGAGGAGCTGATATGTGAACACTTGAGAAAAAATTGTGCTGTGGCTGGAACATTTCCTGTTAGTCTGAGGATAAAGGAAACACTACAACCACAATATTAAGCTATGAAAACTTTTTTTTTTTTACTCTGTTGTGAAAAGTGAAGAGTCTATGAGTGACTAAAAAGCAAAGACCTTGAAGTCAACACAATTCCTATGTGTTTTATCAGGTCCAGAATGACAAACACGTCACATCAGCGTCTCTGCAGCCATTATTGTTACTTTCCACAGGAACCAAATGAAGTTTTACAGTGCAAATATTCCACATTCCATGGGTTTCAGAATTGCTCTTCCAGACTTGCATTCAGACACAAACTGAAAGCCTACAAGACTCCCTCTGAGGAAGGATGGCTGAGGGGACAGGACATTGTAAATATTGGGTTTGCTCTCCTTTGTGAAGCTGGGGAAAGCAGCAGCCAAGCAGCTCAGGAAACTTCATACCAGGCTGAGGTCTGCGCATCTCGGCATCTCCACTGGGAGAATGGGTAGGAAAGGTCTGGGAGCAATGGGTATGGTCAAGAAGATTTACTGCTTTTTATTGCAAAGAACTCCCACCCCAAGGCAAACCTGATTCCATGATAAAATGTCTTCAGCGAAACTGGACTGCAGCAGCAGCTCCTGTGCAGGTGCAAGAGGAGCAGTGAAGCCTGCTCACCAAGGTCACACCTTCTGCAGCTGCAGAAACCTTCACAGAGCCTCGGCCTGAAGGACACCCTGCCCCATGCTGCACACTGAGAAGGTGCTCCTGCTCTTTCACAGAAAGATAAATGGGGCATGTAAATCCACTTGTGGTAGAAATGGCACATCCCATCTACTACCATGGCAACAGGTGGAAGCATTAAGATTTGCCCTGTAAGCCTGGGAGCAAGGATGCTGGCAGGAAACAAGTTTGCTACTGGTCTAAATTAAGAATAACCTCACTTACCATTTTCATATTTTCTGCCCAGGAGATACTAAGGATGCGCACTGAAGGAATCCTACTGCTTAACTTGTACAGTGCTGACTGGGCTGTACTTCTAAAATGCATGTAAGTACTTAAATTATGTTTCACAACAAAAGAGATTCAGTAAAAACTCCACAAAATCCCACAAGAAAACTGATAAAATAAATCTGTTACATACTTAACAAATCAGCTAGTTGCAACAGCTTTGGTATGGCCTGAGAAGTACTGAAATCAAATGTTTCCTTATGACATCCATTACTTAAGGGGGATTTCTGAAATATGAAAAGCAGATTCTTTATAATTGAGTTTCATATCCCAAATGGATCACAGAGGAATTCCTATTGGACTTCTGTGTATAACGCAAGCAAGTCCTCTGTAGTTTGGGATCTTTATAGTTCCCTTTAAAGAGCTTGTTTTCAGTTGTTTATAAATTTTGCCAAGCTAAGTATTTGGGATGAAAATTCCCAGGTTCTGTCTCTGCCTTAGGCTGCTTATTATTATTTTTTTATGTTTCAAGTGAGAGGATTTAGTCACTTCAGGATAAGACTGAAGGAAAACCTATTTTCGCTCTGCTGGGAGGAATGAAAAACGAAACAAACAAAAAAATAAGAAAAACAGTCTTACAAGAATTTTGCTGAGTAGCTCCTCTGTATTCTTCACAGTTTGAAATTTGGAAGGCAAGGTCTCTGGTGTCCTTTTGTAACTCCCATGAAAAAACAGCCAGCTTTTTGCCTAGTCACAAGACTTTGTAAAAACTGATTTGCATATGCTCAGCACAGAGTCCCCATAATCTGCAAGTCTAAGTGGCCAAAGATTCCTCTGAAGATGCTCTTAGCCCAGAGTCGACAGGACTAAGGCAGACTTTTTTTCGCCAGTGCTGCTCCCAGATGTTGCAGTCTAATGTGGCATCAGGCACAGGAACTAGGTGCAGACGGCACTCCATCCTGGGCTCCAAAAGCAGGCAGAACAAGGGGAGAAGGGGAAAAAGGCAGCTTAATGTAAATAGAGAGGAGAACTAGTCCATGGCTAATAGATGAATAAGTGAATCAAGGCATGAGGTTGACTGTGTAAAAAGATCAAAGAGAAGTGGCATAGGAACACCAAGGAAAGTGAAGGGAACACCCCTCCAGGAGAGGGAAATATCTTGAAAAGCAGGGAACTGGCTGCAAAAAGACGTTAGGAGACAGACTGGAGGGACAGCACACAGTCTGCTCACAGGGACAGGTGAGCAGACATGGAGGGGAGGAGAGGCACAGTGGCACATGACTCTCATGACTCTCCAGACTAGGTAAGAGCTGCCTTATGGAAGCTTCAGTCTCTCCAGGCAAAGACAAAAGTGCCAATGCTTCATTCTCCCTTGGCTGTGGGTCACTGAGAAGGTGACAACCTACTGCACTAATAGCACCTTTACCTCCCTTCACCATGTCATGTGTCTAAGCTCAAACTCCATGTCTGAAATCTCCACCTCTGCAACTCACCTGCAGCCACAGAACATCGCATGATAAAATTGCCTTTCTTAGTCTTATTGTGGTGGAAGAAAACAAATTTCACACAGAAAACTGTAATAGGAGAATATTTGAAGCATGCGTGCTGAGGAGACAAGTTAAGGACATTCACTTTAGTCAATGTCAAAATGGTTCAGGCAAAACTGAAGGGGGATGGTGCTTACTGGTGCTGCTTTGGTACAGCTTGTGTTGACCTTGCAGAGAGTGTCATGCTGCCCTTGAGGATCACTTGTGCATTTCTCCACCAGACGCCTCTGTTGACCTGCAGCTATTGCCTGGGAGTAGAGAGAACTGGTCCAAACAGATGAGGCTTTTGCCACAAAATGTGAAATAACTCAATTTCAATGCAGTATAATGAGTAAATGAAGGAGAATGAAACACAGTATGAATACGGGAAACTCCTGTAATACATTGCTGTGAAATGTATATTGGCTATTACAGGGCAGTGAAAGAAATTGTAAGCATTTGGATAAAAACCTCCAGGTGTTTAAAGTAAAGACTAATAGCTATTTAAGAAAGTATCAATAAGGAATTAATCTCATTAACAGAAAAAAACTTTACAGAGCCCTAAGCTCCAAGGAGGATTTTTGGAGCATCTATAGACACGAGTCTCACTGTAAGCAGCTCACAGCTGAGCTGACTCTCTAATCTCTGCTGGTGGAAAGATATGGCTCTTTCTCATACATTCAAAGTTTCCAGGTCACCTAAATTCCCAGCAGCCAAAGAAGTGCAAAGCGTCCCCTAATGGTCATTCTTATAAATCTGCCTCATGGTAACTGCTATTTTAATCCGAGTGTGTAGCTGCATTACGCAGTTGTGATCACATGTAAGAGGTAATACAGAAATAATGGTTTGTTATGGAAAAATAGATGAGCTACACAAGAAGGAAGTCGAAAGCCACACAACAAGGCGACTGAAAAGTTTATGTTTCTATTATTTAATTATTTCCCGAGATGATAACTGAGAGTAATGAGAAGACACCATGAGTCCTTTAATAATACTGTATGATCCAACAGGATCCCCTACTGCAAACTTGTAAGTGAGGTGACTTTTGTTTCATAGCAGTCTGTTGTTCTGTTTTCCTACCTGTTAAAAATAAACCTTATTTAAGACAAAAAATTACTTTGCAAGCCTACCCGCAACTTTTTCTTAGGGTGATCCACAGTCCACCAAAAATCTCAGATGTATTAGCATATAAACTAGCAGAGGAGCAGAGTAACACTTGTGATGGGCTGAATGTAGAATTCCAAGGGAAATCACAGGTTAGCTCAGTGTGGAGGATGCACAAGCCCTGTGGTCCTGCAAATCTAGTGGTACAAGAAAGGATCTACAGAGCTGCAGGGGATAAATCGGTTTTGAAGGATTCAGCACAGGTAGGTGTACAAAAGTTTGAAATACAAAATGTTTGTATCTTGCTTATGCTCCAACATGAGCTTCAGCTGGCTGGTTGGTTCACTGTAGCAAAACTCAATTAGACACTTAGAAGTTTAAATGTTTCATATATTGCTGCAGCTAAGAATGGCTGGTCACTAAAAGCAGTATTATTCTGTAATCACATCAGATGCATTTGTAGACTCATTTCTGCAGTTTGTTTCTGTGGCTTTAGATAACAGTTACTTTGTATTTTTTTTGACATTTGGTAAACAGAACAGTGATAAAGAAAATAAGTAAATGAAAAAACTGTATGAAAAATCACGCAAAAGATCATAAATGGCAGATAAAGTAAAAGCAATGGCATTTTAAACAAATATCTTATAGGAAAGAACACAGCATCCAAATTTTAACTTTGTATGATATATGGTGCTATGACATATATGAGTTACTTATTTTGGAATGACAGCCCTATATGGTTTCTTTTCCTTGTGTCAGCTGCTAGCACATACACTTCTGTGCTAATATGACAGTATTCTTTGAATGAGATAAAAAGGAATGATGACTGAGCCACAGGCTGCTCTGCAGCAAGCAGAATCAATTACTCCCCCAGCTGATCTAATTGATCAGTTTCAAACACAGCAAATCTGCTAAGTCCAGTCAAGTCACAGAAGGCTTCATTTCAAAAGCAGACACCTAATACTCCTATGAAATATGTAACAAGCCAGGCAAATCATGAAAGCATTAATACACCCAAAGAGGAAATCACCTTATAAACATTCATGTTCAGTAGTATATTTAAGGCAGTTACACTGCTCATGCAACATGTTACCATTTTGATAACACTACACATGTTGCACACTCTTATCCATATCTGGCCCAGTATCATTTACCAACTCCTGTTTGTTGCTCTGTTTACTAGTGCCATATCACAACATCCATCCTGGCCTTGGCAATGACAGATGTTGCTATACCTACTCTCAGCAGGGTCTTTTGCTTAGCACCACAGGAGGCTCTACCTTGGCTCTGTACAGCACACAAACTAGTAATGCAAAAATCCCAGTTCTTAGTGGCTCTGAAAAGGCATAATGTTATAACACCTTGATTTATTCCAGCAGACTCTTAACCCATGCACTTACCAGTACAATTTAAATTTCCTGACACAAAAGAAAAATGCTCTCTCTTCCAACAGGGTCTATGTGCAGATGCCCTAGCAGTCAGTGCTTTGGTGTGTATCAGTCTCTCAATTATTTGGCCAAAACTTTCCAATTACTACTCAGATTTTCAGGACAAGAACTTTTCTACTCACTTTCTCTTGAATGCAAACTGGGCAGTAGCCCTAATATTTATTTCTTAAAATAGCAATATCCCATCTGTTTAACTCTCTAAAGTGAGAAACTCAGCAGATAACCCATTATATAATGTGGAATGTGCATAAGGCATGAATTCGTTTGCTGAACAATAGTTACTGGGATTTACTAATGGTTTTGGGTTTCTCAAGTTCTTCCCCTTCAAAACATCTACCTCCAAAATTTATATGATGTCATTTAGCATAGAAGACTAATTGGCAGGCTTCTCAGGGAGTAAGCAGGTAATGGTGAGTTTTCTTTAAAGGGCTCATGATACATATGCTAATTTAAGACTATCTTTACTTAATGTAGATAAAGAATGGGAATAATACTGTGAAGAATCTGAAGCCAGAATAAAAACAAGACTAAAAGAATTTAGCTTTTCACGTTTTAAAGATAAATACCTGGGGGAAAAAAGTCTTTCATTTCATAAAATTGCCAGCTTTGCAATCCATACAGGCCCCCTTACAGCCTTTTCAAAGAAAATAAAGATAGATCATTGTGCAAGCAGCAACATAAATTTCTGCTGTGGCACTTTCGCTAAGAGGAATGTTTGAGTTATGATTTGCAACAAGCTTGAGCTATGAAATGATGAAAACCTGGCACTTTCACAAAGCCCCATCAACAAAAAAATACAGCACATCAAGTAGCAGTGCTTAAAACTAGCCTTACACATGACGTGGTTCACAACTCTAGGGATCAAATGTCCTATGGATCACTTGAGATTTGACTCCATCACCTGGAGGCTTGAAGTTATGGGTCGCGTTACTGCATGATGCAAATATTCCTCTTCAGACCCATCTGTTTTCTTTTATGATATCAAAAATTAAACACACCAAAATTCTTGAACAGTTATTACATACCTCAGATTCTTTTAGGAGGAACAGGCCAAAGTCAAGCTTGCTGAGCCATACCCCAACCAGAATCCCCATGATTTTATAGATGAAAGTAGCTTAACATTACTTCAGTGTGCCACTGTCACAAAGGGGCATTCTAAGTGTTAAGGTTGTATGCTGAGCTATCAAAGATTCATACAGAAATGTACCAACATCCTTCATGTAAAGCTAATCAAATTTGAAATTACTGACATGTCACCTTGAGGAGGAATTTGATTTATTATTCGCAAAGTAGAAAACAGTGAGATGCACAGCTATAAGAATTACTGTTATACTGACTTCATCTTAAATTTGTTGTTGCTTTTGTGCCTACCCTAAACAATAATAAACAACAAAACTGTTCTTTGTGTTGTTAAGTTGCATGAAGGTGAAATAAGGTTGCTTAGAAGTCTGCAGCTGTGCAAGAGGTGTTTGCCATCAATTAATAACACGTGAAGAAAGCACTTTCTTCTTTGAATCATCCCATACTCAATGGGGAATGTTGCCAAAAGTCACATCAGTCCCATGACCTTCTTTCTGGGCAGCAGGGCCTGATGCAGTAAGATCAGATATCACGCAAATAGCATGCAAGTTTTCAAATGTCACTCAGTTTAACTGCATACATAATTTGTAGCCTTAACTGATTTGTGTTCATAAATTAACTGATTTGTGTTCATAAATCACAACACGGGCGAACACAAACCAGGCATTGTGTATGCAGTTCTCAGGCACAAATGAACAATAAGCACCTGAAAGTCTGCTTCACCTTAAGCTTTACATCAGACATGTGACTTGGCTTCACAAGACAGCAACAATGCAGGATCTCCCTCAAAACACAGCTGGCCAAGTTCACTGCAACATTTATTCACCATGTTTTAACACACAGTGCCCATGCATGCTGTAGACTGAGCTTTAGCGATGACATTTGCTCTTTGTTGTTATGTATAGTTCTATATACATAAGAGCACATGTTTATGGCACAATATAAGCAAGAATTCCACATTTGTGATCAGCTATCCTGGTAAGTTAAAGACTATTTGTATAAACAAATCTGTTCACTACCTTCAAATATTTTTGTCATATAATTATATCTTGTAAATATCTTCACAGACGTATAAAATATATTCTTAGGAAATTTGCCACAGACTGTTACTGCTTATATTAAGGAAATGTTGTATTTGTGTACTATGCTCCATACTTACATACATGAAGCATATTTGTATACTTACAGAACTGCCAAATATTTCAGTTCTGTTACTATAAAAACACATTGGTATTACTGAAAAAAAATATCCTTCCACTAATTCTCCTAAGTCTTTTTGAGACTAGGGTACCAACATATCTTTCAGAAAATACGTTTTTATACTGATAAGGCTACATCACACTAGAACTAAGGATACTACACACCTAAGTAGGCTTGCAGCTAAGAACCCAGCTTTTATCTATCCAATTAAATCAGGACTTATTAAAACTGAAGCTTTCACTGCTATCTGTATTGCCTGCTATCTCCTAGTGCCAAACACTCCACATAAACTACTACTACTAAACTTGCCATTTCCTCATAGCAGCCCATTTTGGGTATTATCAAGTGAGCTCTTAAACCAAGTTACCAAACCTTTCCTTTCCCAGATAGTGTACACATGCTAGATGTCCAACATTCTTTCTTGTGTTTTACCACTAAACCTGCCGCAGGTACCGGAGATGCCCAGATAGACCAATAAAATGAACTGGAAATTTGTGCAGAAGAAAGCAAAATGAGATTGTGAATTACAGCTTTTTACTATATTCCAAATTTCCTTTTTAACCCTGGCCTTGGTAATCCATAAAAGAAGCCAAAAAGTGCACTTTCATACAGATGGCTTTGAAAACATCTGCTTCAAACTTCATCAATAAGATCAAGAAGAAACTCAGATTCTGGAAATGTGAGGATTTTCAAATTGCAATTTCAGTAACTAAAAGTGTAACAAGGGATGTGAGGAGAATTTCAAAATATTAGCATTAACAACTTTCTTTTTTTAGACAGGTTCTGTCTGGCAAATAAAGCTGTTAAGTGATTCCAGTAGCATCAATATTATACAAAAAAATGGGATATCATTAATAACAATGAAGAACAAAAGAATTCTCATGGGAGATATAAAATGCATGCGCAACAAGTTAAACCCTCACTCTCCTAATCCAGTCAAAGCCATTTAATTTCTAGGGTTTTTAAAATATGTTAAAAGGTTTGCTTTTTTCCCCCCACAAAAACCTTTTAAGAGGCATTCATAACACTGTCACAAAAGTAGAAAGCTAGCACAGATAACTTTGTCTACTTGCTATTGAAGCAAAGGATAGGCCTGATGCCTAATCTGAAGCTGACCTAATAGATAAAACCCTTGGGGTCTCAAATTTACATTTCATAAGCTTAATATTCTGCCTGATTTATGATTTGCCTTCTTAAACAAAGAATGATGTACTTAACAACTTTACTTTTGTATGGTTAACTGTTGATCTGAAAATGGCACATAAAATGCATTTACATCAGCACTGCCTAATAGGCCCATAATGATTCTTTATTATGCTTCAGTGAAAGGCAACTGAGTGACAAGTAACTGATTTTGTAGATCAAATAACTTTCTGCCACCCCCACACAGCTCCCAGCTGCCGCACACTTTATATGCCAATACAAATACAGTTGTAAAGTAGACAAATATATTATAACTATGTTATTAAATGAGACACAACACGGGGTGTTGCAAGTATTTGAGAGCTGTTCAATGCCGTGACTGGGAATTACAAGCATGCAAAATCACACACTAAAGGGGCTTCAGTTCAAAATTACAGCAACCTTCCCTCTGTTACTTTTTTATATATGATTTTAGAAGTGATTTTGCTTAGATAATAATTATTTTTTTTCTCCTGTAGAGGGCTGAAGAAGCCTGGGGCATGCTCCCTCTCTATGTAGAAGAGGTATTTAAAGCAAAGCATTTCAGTATAAAGGCAGATGTCCTGTCTTTATAGACAGCAGAACTCCTGCTACTGAAAGCCAATGGTGACAACATCTTGCACCTGAAAATGCACACGCGGCTGAAATGCTGTAAAAGGCTCCTGTGTGCCAAATTTTATTTTTATGTATTACCCTGCAAGTAAATAATGGTAAGACATCAGAGCCTGTCTGATAATCTTTGACAACAACCCTAACCCTGTCATTGTGGCCATAGGAGAAACCAGCACACACTCAGCTCTGACCCAGTGAGCCTTTTATCTGTGTGTGTCTCCATGGACCAAGCAAATAAAGGGCAACTGGTAATTTACACATGAATCAACTTTCTTGTCAGAGCAGGCACCAGAGACGTCCCTTTTCTCTACCACAGCGAGGAAAAGCATCCAGGTCTGAGCTTGTCTCTCCAGACATCATGCAAGCCAAAGAGCAATGTATTGGGAAATGGTGTGCTGGCAGAGGTGTGCTCTTCTGGACACCAGATAAAAAATGGCATCCGCAAAGAAGCAGATAAATACTGGGCTTGAAACAGGACTGACAGCAGTGAGCCTTTGTCCTATTCAAAACATGCAATGTCATACAAACTGAAGCCAAGATACAATCCCGATAGAAGATTATACAAGATACCTGAATGGGTATCTGTAAGAAATTCAGCCTACATTTTAATAAGGTGCAATGCCTCAGGTCTCATTTCCACTTTCCTGCAGCTGCCTTTTGAAAAGGTATGCAGATTGTTTTGGGCTTGCAAGACACTGGACATGGGTATGCAATAGCACTGGTAAAATAATCCATGAACTTGATTTGTGATGAAAATCAGCCTAAAACATTGCAGTGTGTAAGTCATCTGTAAAGATAAAGCAGTGCTTGCCTTCAGCTTATATCTCATTATGAAGAGAAACTTTTATCGGTCCACAGGCACCACTCACACTCTCTTTCCCACAGTGAAAAGCAGTGAAGCATGGTACAGCACAGTTCTGTCGAATAGTCAAGATCTCAAAGGCATTTCTGTAGTTTAAACCACCAAAATCATCATACTGCTATAAAGCAAAGACAGATGTTTTATTGCTAGATTTGGCATTTTATACATGCCTATTTCTGACAAGTTTTTGTGCACTGTAACAACCACTCTGCTATTGCAGATACTTTTCTCTGCATTCTTGAAATGAAAAGGATGATCCAGACTGCCACCAGTGAAAATCTTGAATTAAATGTCAGAAGTTTGGTAACCCAGCACTACATTGCTTCCTTCTCAGCATCAGCAGATTAGGTCTCTCCACTGGAAGATTCCTGAGGAAGGCTTTCTGGAGGCAGTGACTCTTGCTTGCAGCTGATTTCAGAAAGACATATTTTCCTTTCCCTGGTCTTTTTCCACCCTACCATTGATGCTATTTCCCTAAGCCCCATTGATCACTCTCTTGTCTCCGTTTCTGTCACTTGTGCTAACATTTGCTTGGAGGGGCCAGGGCAGATTAGAAAGGTAGGGATGAAACTGCCATCACTGCCCATCCTCCAAGCAACTCTTAATACCTGTAGGCACCAAACAAACACGTAATATATAGCTATTTAAAATAAGAAAAAATAAATTACTATAGTTACTGATGCCATATTTTGCCTTCTCTAAACCTGAAATGTAAAATAAAACTTAGTGTTTTTTTCTTTTAACCCCAAGTAAATTTCCTGTTTTTCTACAATTCCACTTTTCTTTGGTTATTACCAGCCTGTCTTTTGTTTAACACTTACCCAAACTATATTCATTTGTGAGGAAACTTATAGCACACTTCTTTCCTTCCTAAAATGTGTGAGAATACAGATAAGGTTCAAGGAATTGATTTCATATTTCCAAAAGAATTTCCATAAGATAGCCATATCCCTGATGGACAAAACAGGCCTCACTACTGAATCTCATTTTTCTAGCATTTACATTGTGATATACAGTTTTAGAATGATATGGGTTGGATATGCATTCATTTAAAATTAATGACAATACAGCTGATACCAGGTAAGAGTTCACTAGCGTCGTGCATTTTCTGTGAGCACCAATTGACTAGATGTCAATGATTTTTGAACTATGTAGTGAAGCCAATTAGTTCTAAGAAATAAAGTGTTACTTCTCTCTAGTGTCATACTAAGTGCTAGAGCATGAATTATGCTGCTGATAAACATGTTGCTATGAGCCAAAACATAACTACAAAGACTGAATCAACTTGTAAAATTTACATAAGCATAGTAAGAAATGAAATCTTTGAAAGAGTTGCATTTATGTTGCTGAATATATGTTTTCTATTATTAAATATATGTCATATATGGTCATACGTCAATGACCATCTTTAATGGTCATTGAAAACAAAGGTAAAAATCCAATATAAAGTGCATGGTCTTTTCACTGGCACAAAAGGCTCACTTTGTCTGCCACTGTTGTGTAAATCCCATGTTACACCTCTAACACCATTCTCACCTGATTTGTTAAAGCCAGCACTGATACCCATGCTCACTGTGACTAGTGACTATATACTCCTCCTCAGTGTGACTATCAAGACTTTTCCTCAGATTTTAGAGCTTTGATCATACACTCTTGGTTCTTTCTTCAGCTCTGATTTCTTGATCATGTCTCACATAAGGAAATTTTTTTACTTTCAGAGTTCAGACACTTCCTTTATGCTGCTAAATTTAACACAAGGAAGAACATTGTTGAGCACTGAATCCAGCTGGCATTGAATGACCTGTGCCTGTCCTCAAACCAAACTTCCCTCAGCCCCAAAACAGCGTGATAGTTTCCAGCTGCCTCTGGAGAACAGACCTGGGGAAATCCTCACTCCAGAACTGAGTGTAAAGAGCACCCCTTGGGTACAGGTACAGATGCACCAGCAGTTTTGTGAGGAGCACAAAAGCAGAGGCAGCCACAAGGGCTGTTCTCAGGCACTTTTACTTACTAACTCAGACATATGTGAGCTTCCTGTCTCGTGCCCAATCTCACTTCAAACTCACTCCTGCTTGCAGTCAGCTCATCCAAGTGCAATTTTTCTAAGTGCTAACTTCTGCAGTCTTTTTCCAAAAACTTCTGCAGACCCACTTGATGAACTTGCTTCAAGTTCCTCAATAAAGATCTCCTTTACTGAAATGCCTGCAAAGAATGAGAATAATTAGGCCACTGGTCCTTTTGACAAACATTGTCACACCATACAGTGGTGTTTTGTGGCTTTCTTGTTTTCCAGATTTCAGGACATGAGGGGACTTAGCACAGTGCTTACAGGGCATACAGTTACCAGTTTTCAGGGAAGTACTCATGCTAACAAATATGCTAAAAGTGCCATGCTAAGCTCAGGGCAGACCCATTGCATGTACTAGTGCCAAGCTGCACCAGGCATCATGAAGCTCTGCCTAATACCCAGTGGCTTCCCTTAACAAGACGAGCTGAAAACTTCCTGAAAAACATGGTCACCAACTTTTCACCATCAACACATCACTGTGGACACCTGTTTTGGTGGCTTACCCCATTTTGTTGGTGCTGCCCAGAAATGGCTTTTGCAGGCAGCCAGAGAAGCTCTGAACTTCTACCCACAAAGATGGACAACAGAAACAAGAAAGGAGGCTGACATTTTGTTTTCACAGTCAGGACAGATTAAATACTGGCAGCCCTCCTCGGCATGTACATTTCGAAGCGAAAGGTACTGTTGCCCCTTTCCAGGCACACAACCTTACGGGTTTTTATTTCCATCCTTGGAATGTATGTTCTTGATTTGCCTTCACTTGCCTTGACTAGTTGAAGGGATGGTGTACTTTGCTGTTTCTCCTTTTGCAGAAAAGCAGAGCCTGCCTCAGAGAGCACAGATGCTCTGCAGGAAGAGAGAGGTAGGTCCCTTACATTTATGCTAAACAAATCAGACACCTCCATTACAAATCTGATTTCATTGATGTTTATCAGTGATGCTGGAGCATAGTGATGTAGTACACTTTCCAAGTTTCCTCACTAGCTTTACTGAGTTTCTTTTGTAGCTAGAAAATGGCCAGCCTTTCTCACAGAGTTCAGATGTAGCAAATACAGATGTAGCCTGTGCCGAGGGGCTAATGAACAAATACTCATTCCCATGTAGAATACACTAAGGCCATATTCTGATTACAAGTGACATGGTCTTATTTTCTCTTAATGTCTAATTAAAATCCAGCAGTGGACTGAATTAACTTGGTTTGCAAGGGAGTCCAATTATGAACATTCAAGATGGAAGGGCAATGAGATGGCATCCAAACTAATATTGTTAAAAGAGCAGGTGAATGCTATCTGTGAAACTCAACAACTTCCTTAATCACACAATCCCCAGACAAAAATACATTTAAATGTAGAAGTTTTAGAATTTTGTGGGTTGGATATGCATTCATTTAAATTCATTTAAACAACATATTTTCTGAACAAGTCTGGGAGAAGCCAGAGGACACTGGCACCACCACGCCCAGAGCTCCCAAGCACATCCTTCAGGCAGAGCTCAACTCATTAACACAACTGCTCCCTGGACAAACCCTAAATAAACATATAAAAGGGCTTCTGAGCTATCCTCTGAAGCTGAAAAAATCTACTTCCACCAGCGACAAACTCACTTGTGGGACATGACTGCCTAAATCAATTACATTTTAACATCACTGCTCCTCTTACCTGGCTATGGTCTGATTCAGTAGCTCAGTTAAACAATTTACAAGCCAGGAAGAAATAGGACAGGACTAATAATAAGAAAAAACAAGAAGAATACAATTAATAACTTGGATGAGTTAATCAAAACATTAAATATGCTACGTAATGCTGCATTCCCTGTAAGGAATAACTTGAGGCAGTACCTGGGTCAATAAAATGTTTGCAGAAGACCTTCAGCACAACTGTAATGTTAAATTTCCTGACAAAAGAATTCCATTGTTTCTTTGATTAATTCTGTTGATAACTTCAATTCTTTGTCAACCCTTTCTACTCTGCCTTTCCAGCTGAGATGAGAATAGTCACTTATACAAAAATAACATATCACTTATATAAAAACAACATAACATGTAAATTTTTTACATATAATTTTTTTTTCTGTCAGAGCTGATATATATAACCACCATGAACTGGACAGTGTAAAGTGCTCCTATATCACTGCACCTATTATGACCTGCTCAGGTTCACTTCTGCAGCATACACAGACCTTCTCTGCATGTGCTGAGCCCCTTCCTCACACAGGTGTCTACACAGTGATGGTACTGCCATTTGTAAGAAGAAGTGGAGAGTAGTGGAGCTGAAAACACACATGGGGATCAACTGCAGCTGGTAACTGTCCCAGGTAAAAAAAGCGGCAGAAATGGTGTATGCAAAGCCCATCTTGGAAAAGAGATATATTTTTGCATGTCAGGATAACAAGGTCATCATATAGAATTGCACACTTGCAGATGTGCCAAGCTAGATATGTTTCTCTTTTTAATAAGGATTGCTGGTCTATTTAATAAGGATTGCTGATTCAGGCTAAGTATTTAGATTAATGACTTGGAACTTTATTTGGATTAATGGAATTTGATTAACTGCATTTTCCTGTCACTCAGGTAAGTATTTTTATTAATTTTATTCATATTTTTATTTTATTAATCTGTGACCTGACACCAAGAATAAACATGAAATAGGGATTTGCTCAAGTTTTAGCTGTTTAAAGTATTCAAACCTGTGTCTCTCACATGCATAATCTCTCCCTTCTGTATAGACAAATTATGCAAAACACAAACACTTAACTCTTAATAACTTATTAGGAGACTACAGAGAACATGATTTAAACCTCTATGTTAAATATTGTTTTAAAGAAGACAAAGTTATTTGCGGGACAAAATCAGACAGCAATTTCTTTATAATTAGTTCAAAGAGAAAAATATTTACATTTATTTTTATTTAGATGTTAGCTGAAAACATCACATTAAAAAAAATCTGTTTGTAGGACCAGCAGTAAAACAATAATGTCTGTTCCTGTATCAGAGTGCACTCCAGGCTTCAAATAAACCCCAACATACATTCCAGTTTCTTTATTATTCCCTGCAATTGTTTTTTCTATACTGAGTACATTTTATTAAAATGAAATTTATATTTTAGGAATGCAGCAATTTAAAATATTGGCATCTAAAGGGCTTCTTAGACAGTATTACTTGTTTGACACTGAAGGTTTTGTTTTGGTACAGAATATAAAACCATTTCCTCAAGATATTTTGTGTTCAGCATAAAATATTAAAAATATCTCATTCCAAGAGGTCTGGTGGGAGTTCATGACAGATGCGGTGCATATTTTTTAAAAAAACTTTTTGCAGCATTGTTCTGTCTAATTAGCCCTGATGATTTACCCATGACAGTATGAACTTCTTGAGAGGAAAGTGGAACATAATCTTTGGAGCAGAGAACAAACATGTTTTTGGAGAAATGGGAGGGAGAAAAAGCACTGACTTGAGGTGGTTTATAACAAATGCCCCCAAGAAGTCCTATGAGTTTTCACTTATTTATGCACCACCATATGATCCATCATTTTGCCTTCTGTGCTACAAACCAGGCTTCCCTCATGCATCTCACGTGTTGGCTTTGCAATTGTGTCGCTGCTCCTGTCTGTGGCTGACAACTAGTTATAGAGGACCAACCTAAAAGCCTGAAATGGATGAGGGGAGGCACCCCTGATCATACACCACACCCTCTCCAGGCCACACCGCTGAGAATCTAGGAACCAAAATGTGAACTGTCCCTAAAAATCTTTAGTTTTGTTGGCAGGGTTTCTTTCCTGTTTGGGCCCTGTGCAAAAATACCTTGTCAAAAATTTTCTGAAGATGCAGAGTTTATCAAGATGTCTTGCAGCCATGGGACCAGTTAGGTAGACACTGGAGAAGCCAAGCAGACAGACTCCCGTGCAAGAAGGGGGAATGCAGATTTCATTTGCATTGAAGTTGGATAAAATGCACAAAGTTAATTTTTTTTAAGTTTCAATTAAAACGTGGCTGGTATTTTTTTCACCTGACTCCAGCCTCAGGTGGCAAGGTCAGGCCTTTCAGTGAACAAACAGCTCAGTCGCTGGCAGTGTAGCTGTTATCAACAAGGGGAGACGCTCGGCACAGCCTAAAGCTGGGGCACGAACCCTGGCTAAGCTTAAGACATTTATCTGACAGCATCAGCCTGACACTCCACAAACACATTTGCTTTCCGTGACCTCAGAGCATTCGTGATTAATCAAAAATGCATCTTGGATCTTGAGTACAAGCTACAAGCAGGCACACAAAAAAAGAAAATGCTCTCAATCTCACTTATTGACTCCAGAGGTACATTGAATTTAGAAATAGCAGATAGAATAAAATGATCAATATGTTCTCACTTGTCCATGCAAGAGCAAACTTTATCCCTCCAGCAATAAACATTGATCATGTAAATGTTTTAGAGCTGCTTTCAAGTACAGAGAGCAAAGGCATGAGGACTTTTGAGGAGGGGCATTACATGGAAAAGACATTGGTGTATGTGCACTAGCACTTGGCTAGGAAGTGTGCTGTTAAAAGCTGTGGAGTGCAGCAATGCACCTGAGCCACCTCTACCACTGCGGCCACTTCCACCAGTACATATTGTTAACATCCAGTCTGGGAAACACTGTGCCAAGTGATCTTAATAAAACATTATAGAAGATACTTTAAAACTTAATGAAGGCACATAATCTGCTTCAGAGAAAACTTTCTGCCTTAATTTAAATGAGACACAGTTATAACATATCCCCTATGCACTGTTTACAATTTATAATTTATGTCTCAGTTCAAATACACGACTTTCTGCAGTCATCTGCTAAGTTATATGATTAGCATTTGGATATTGTAATATTCTGCTTCTTGATACCAGAGTAATATGATGCAGTGCATTTGTATTTTAATACTTTCCTTTTTATTCACCAATAAGCATACCAAGCTCTAATTAGTTGAGATGAAAGAAATCATGCGCCCTACCCAGTCTAATTTGAAAATGGTTATATCTCTGTAAAAACTCTTCACCATTTCATTTATTAAATCCCACTCTTTTTTGGTTACCTACTGCTCAGCTATAAGTCGTTTGTGCTCATACTGCACCATCATTCTACTATAGCAAAACTACTGTATGTGCTTCAGTCCCTGTTGGCATGGCAAACAAACTTTCATTGCATGTGCTCTCAATAAAATGGTGGTACTAATTAGAAGATATAAACTCATGCTGAGACATGATATGAACTGGTGTTATGCATCTCTTAAGCTCACAGCAGTATTAGATTTATATAGTTGATGCCCTCAACTAATATTTAACTAGAAACATTCAATTTTTTAAATCTGCAGAAAAATGAAACAAAAATGAAGGTACTTCACTAAAGCAATTCACAGATTCTCAGTAATTCATGCTCCACTTATCTCCACATTTTTAAGTGGCAAACAAAAAAAAAGTCATTTTCCCCCACAGTAAAGACTGAGAAGAATGGTGTAGTGAAAACATATGCTAGTGTTACCTAGTGTCCATCCATCATTTTTCCAAGGACAGACCCCAGATGACAGGGCAGTAGATAAGCAAACATCACCCCACCTTATGGAGAAGGTTCCCCAGACAGAGAGTTGATGTCCTTGGAGTCTGGAAGCAGCTATTAGCCTACGACCAGGACTGCTGCCATTAAAAGCCTTGTCCTCTGTTTAATTGTTAAAAAAAGAAAAAGGAGGAAATTACTAGTCCACAAGAGCTGGGAAGTTACTCAGATACTCCAACTTCAGCTTGATTAAAGACACCACATAAATGTCGGTTCACGATGACCCTACTGCTCAAACTCTTGCAACACACGCTACGGACTCTAGATATCAAGAGTTGTGTGATCTGACATCCATAGTGAAAATGAGCAGAAAATCTGACTGTTCCATATCAAGAAATATTTTTCCTAGTGCTAATGTGCCTTAAATACCTTGTTCCACAGCTGAGTGGCCTGGCACCTGCTGCATGAGAAATAGTCAATTACTGTTCAGTGTCTCTAATTTTCTGATTCAATTAGCATGCTTCAGAGCTTTCCAGTTTAATTGCGAACTACTTCACAGTCAGATCTCTGATTAATCATTGCCCATCTGCAAGCCATCGCAAAACTTGGTGGAACAAATCTCTGTATGTTGGAATGCTGGGAGCTTAGAAAATCAAACTTGTTTTGGTATATAAATCTTTAATTTTGTTTGCCCTTTTCAGCTGCACTTTTAAGAAGCTCTGTACTGATTAAATAGGAAGTCCAGACAATAATATGCCATATTATGCATATAATTACTGTAAATACAGATCTTTAACAGAAGGTAGAAGGTTAGGTGCTAACTGTAGAAGATTAGGTGCTAACATATATGGAGTAGGGGGTCAAAAAAAGACATTTGCAATCAATTTCTCCCCCATTACAACAGAAAGGAGGTATTGGTGGAGGAGGGAGAAGGAGAGATATGAGAGGGTGATGTAGTCTCATGCATGACTCTGGAGGTATTCCTGCAACACTATACAGAGCAGTACAATCACCACATGCTATTTCTGATTTCATTTTCAAAGAAGCTGTTAAATTTCCAAAACCTAAAAAGTTCAGAAAATTGTATTCAACTGCTTAAATATCATACCTCTACCTTACTGTACACTTTCAGCTTCAAGGTGAACACTGGCAATAATATAGCTCAAATGTCATGGAGGTGCTGTGTTTAACTACACTCACCACCCACTGAACCAACACAGGTTACCTATTTTATTGAGGCACACATTTACCTCTCTTATTCAGGTTCACATACATTTCCTGTCCAGAAGACGTGATTTAAAAAGTAGCAGCATATCACACAGCAGGGAATTAGCAATTCTATTACAAATGAATTAATTTGCACATATGAAAGTATAAACCCAATTGAAGCTTACAGACCTGAAAATTTTACTTCAAACCCCCACAACATTTCAGCATGCATTAAATTCAGTATGATGCAACGGTGCTCAGTTTCCTGCAGTGTCCTGTTTTGCGAATTTCCCTGAACTGGGGCTCCTGTGTAGGTTTTGTTGCAAAATACCATCACTTAAGAACATGTTTGTCTCCATCAAATTTTAGTAATTCCAGGTTAATAAGAGAAGTCCTAATAAACCCTAAGAAAAACATGAATCAGCTCATTAACTTCTCCAGTCATCAAAGAAGATTCAAACATTGCAAAATCACAATAACGATGTTTGGATGATATCTAGTGACAAATGCCAAGGAGCCATACCTCCTACACTCTGGCAGAAACAAAACTGCATTACTGACACAAGAAAGAATAATTACCTAAAGTTGTATTACTGATCATAAAGATGATGCCACCATGTCAAAGATCAAATTTGGACTTCTTCTTCAAGGTCTTTAGATGCTTGTTAGATTTCCAAAATATATTTAAAATATATTTAAAAATGATGCAGTTAAAGCACTGCCTGCCCACCCATCTAGCTGAATGAAAAACCTTACAAAAATTGATCAGAAATTCCTGAGGTGAGCACTGACACCAAATAAGTGTGTTTGCAAACATCTGAATGCAGGAGACACAAACATTTTTCTATGCCAGGTGAGGTAAATATATCACCTTCCAAGAATAATCTATGTAAATACATGAACCTATGTAACACAATGAACAATATAGACAATGCAAACACAAGACACAATCTTTCATGCTGTGACATGCCAGTTCAATATTTCTGTGTATGTAGTTAGTGTACTTGACTAGGGTGATGAAGCAGATGTAGCAAATCCAGATTACAACTTTAAGACGTATTTCAAAAAATGCTGAAGAACATGCTACTCAGGGAAAAACAGAACTGAGCTTTGCTAACCTGAGAAAAAAAGTTATAGGAGTTTTGCATATTTTTACAATTCAGCCCATGTTTCTGAAGTCATTGCAGCCTGTATTGTCTTTTTTAAATAAATCACAAGATTATCAAATTGATCTCCTCTATTATGACCAATTTGGCATACAAAGAATTCAGAAACAAAGACAAAAAAAGTGATGTTTTCAACATTTCCAAGAGACTGACACCCCTAAATCTGCACAACATTGCTGAAAGTTTTAGCCCCACAATGCCCACTAATATCAAGGCAAGTTACACAGCTAAAGCCTGATAATTGATGCAATTTATACCCAATTTAGTGACTGGGAACCTGATCCTAGGGTTCTGTGGCCACGTTACCTCAACAGTCCAGCATGCAAGGCTATGTTTTTCCCATCACCCCCTTGACAGCTTACTTGTGTTTAAACCCAATTTGTAACTGCCTTCCCAAGGTGAGCTGGTTTCCCATTCTGCTTCTTTATTCTGAATCATAAGAAGAACAAGTGACGTTAAAGTGCTTAATGCCTCTGTCTCAGATGTAGAAAAGTCTGTAGGCTCAGACACTTGACCGTCATGATCTCCTGGACCACCTCATGGAGGCTCAGCAAAGACTGCACAATACTGGTGTCTGGAGAAACCAAGGTACACAGCCATAAATCGTGTTGCCTGGCCCTGTTTGAATTACAGCTGATCCTGAGAAGCTTTGCTGAGGTGTGAAACAGCACTCTGCAGACTCCCAGCTCTGATGCTTAGCCCCTGCCTTTCTTATGAACATTTCCAGCAAAGCAGGCGGTAGCTGTTTGGGTTCCTTGTTCTGGAAAATTGTGCAATCATCTTATAAAGTATTTACTGAGTTTTGGAACCAGAGAATTGAAAAAAACCCAATTGAAAACAATTATTACAAAAAACACATTACTTTCATTTCATAGAGGCAGATTATGAAAGAAACTGTAGCTGTTTCACTACCACAGGTACAATGAATTTGTACTGGCTGCCAGAGTCAGCACCCAACACTGTTTTCAATGGCAAACATCTCTACAACCTTGCAGTGTCACCTCTGTCCTGCTGGAATTACCACCCCAAGGGGACCGGGGGAGTGGGGCAAAACAGTGCATAACATGCTGGCATTGAATACGGGAAAAACTTCTTCATCTCTGTGCTCTTAAGGTCCTGCTACAAGTAACATCAAGTAACCTCTGGCTTCCAAACTCACTTGTGATCCTGCCAAAGGACCTTTGATGCACTTACTGATTTTCCTTTCCACTTTATTCATGACAGTGACACGGGATAACTACCAAGAATATTTCACTCCACTTAATTCTGGCTCTTTTAAACTTTTCCTATGGTACTGTGTGTTTATTTTTTCTTTTTTTAAGCACAACTTCGGCAGTTTATAAAAACTGAATTATTTAAAACAGGTTTTAGAAAAAAAATTTGCATTCCTGTTGGATTTCTTGATTTAGTTTGCTCTGTTGAAGCAATGTACAAAAGCTCAAACTTTTGTATTTTTCTCTGTTTTGAGCTGAAAAGGGTTGGAACAGCCACAAAAACAAGTGGGGGAATATATTATTATTTTTACTCCCTTTTAAAATTCTTTCATTTTCCTCATTAAGAGAACATGAAATTTTAAGTACCGGAAGCTCTGCTTAGCTTTTTCACTACTCCTGCCTAAACATATCCAATCTCTGCTTCTGATATTTACAAAAGATAAAATATATTTCTTCCTAATCATATTAACAAGTTTAAAGCTGCAAGGCAGAGTAATTTTTACAAATGAGGATTTTATCTTCCATAAGTTCTTTGTTCTTAGGAAACACTCCTCATCCTTCTACTGTCTTCTAAAAATTATGGAATAAAGATGCACATACAGCATTCTGGGCTGCAAAACTGGTAAATATGGAAAACCATATTCCGAAATGTTATTTTTGTATTTATTTAAGAAACAACAAGAACAACAACAACCAACCAAAAAAACTATAAAAAATACCAGAATAAAGGAAATCTATCCCAGTTAAGGTGAAATAAGGAGGATGCTCCAAAATCTGCCCAAAACTGATCCTGCACATGCAGTGCAGGGACAGGCAGGTTACTACATCATCCCTTCTGCCTGTGTCTGACACCAGCAGAGGGGCTGGGCTGCTAGCAGCATCTCTCTGTCCTAACTCCGTGGCTGGAGTAATTTGGGGGATGTTAATTATCCAGAAACTACATGACTTGAAGAGTAACTACAGAGGTACCTTGTCAATTACAAGACCTTATTAACAAGTTTACTGAGAGATTTTAGACTTCATTACTAGTTGTTCCCAAAAGGTGTCGGTCCATCAAAACTCCAGCAGGATACAGCAACCTGCCTCTTGTCTGACTTCTTTAGTTAAAATGATACATCAGCTACTGATAACTGCCTCTATTATAGTTCTGCATAGCTCCATACATGGCATATTTACTAGCATTTTGATCAAAGCAGACCACTGAAACTTAGTCCAATTTATTCCCGGCCAGGTATAGGCAAAGCCAAAAATTAGAAAAAAAAAAAATCAGAAAACATCCACAGATGACTTTGTAATAATAAAACACAAATACAATTTCTATTTCCCATATTATCACAGGCAGTGAATTATCATCACATGTTATTGTACACTTCTAAAATATTTATACAGCTCAGGTGAAAATATATTTCACTCAACAGCCTGCATATTGCAGTACCCATTTTTAGCTACTGGTCCCTAGTGCAGAACAACACAAAGGCTCAAGGCATTTTTAAAGCAGGGACCAAAAGGTAACTCTTAGATGTTTTTCATGCAGCTGTGAATAAAAATTTTTACTGTAGCTTTGCTTTAACTGTGGTAATCTCATTCAGTCCCTGTTTGGGAATGCAGCGTCTATTCTGGAATGGATAACTAATTTATTTCAGTAGGTATCACAGAGCAGCATGATAGAAAAAAAAATCATGTGCATTTGTTCAGAACCAGGACAATATCAAATATACTTATTTATACAAGTACATATATATATGTTTATGATATCTCGCTGCATTTTTATTAATTTTTGTAGCCATAAAGGCATTAAACTAATTAAAAAATTACTTCATATCAACTATTTTGCATTATCAACATAAACTCAATATATTTAAAATTAGCTTGAAAATCAGTTGTTGTGCATATCCCAGAGGTGGTTTAATACATCTATCCATATATGTATGTAGATGCTAATGAATATCCTGCTGCTTTGAAAATGACTCACTATGCTATTTCACCACAATTTGCATTGTTATAATAGGATATTGACTGATTTTAGGTTTAAGGGACTAACGCAGTATTCAGTAATGACTCTGTACTATAAGTTTATTGCAAGTGCTGAAGGTTCATTCACCCCAAGCAATTCAGTCAATAACCAATTTTTATACTTCTATCTCCTTCAAAATTCCAAACCAATAATCCCTTGCTTTAAAAAAAAAAAATTCAGTATCAGACTAACATTTCCCATGGAAATCAATATGGGTGAGATCCATTAGCCAAAAATCTGCAGCACTGCAATGCAAACATATTAAAAATATTGATCTTGCAGGCTACTGATGTTTTGATTGACTTTAATGTTTGTAAGCAGCAATAACAGAATTTCAATGACTGAAACAAACTTTTGATTAAAATTATAGATTTAAACTTTTTTTTTTTTATTTTACTGTTTCAGAGGGTATTGCATGGTTTACTTGTTTGCTGTAAATGATCACTGTAGTAAATCCTTACTCAGTTTCTCATTTGTAAATATTAAGGTCTGTCCCAAGTAACATCTTTAGTTATACTTTCTATCACTTCTGATATTTTGGTTCCACTATATCACATGTACAACACCAATATGGGCAGTGACAGATGTATTTTTGCAGCACTTTCCCTTGTACATCCTCTCATCTTTGGGTTTATGTACTTAGCAGCAACACAAATTTGATCTTCACTTTTTTTTCCACTATCCTTTAAACTTTGATTTTGCCACAGCAGCTGGCCACGATTTTGCTAAAGCCATCTTTCTAATTTTGTGTCCTCCTTTCAAAATAAATGTCTCACACAAAATAAGGAGTCTCACACAAAATAAGGGTATTTTCTACACTCTGGGTCTTTTTATCTTGGGTATGAATACCTTCATTGCCATACAGTCTGAATGTTCCACCTCCTGGATCACATTTACTATCACAGGAGAGAAGAGGCATCCTTGTTCTAGGGATGGGGAAGCTAAGCATTGAGGAATTAGGGGGATAACTTCATACCACCTGGTTCCCACCTAGGTCCTGAAGGTTATAATGAAGTAGCTCCAGAGGAGGAAGTTTTCTTCAGAAGGCACCAGTACTGATGACTGTCTTAGGCTATCCAAATGGTTGTTTGCTGCAGGTGACACATGGTTGTTGGCTCTTGTGTGCTCTGGGCTAGTCCTTTTGCCTTGGGGCTGTGTAAACTACACAGAAATATTTGGAAAATGGAAGTGAGATATAGACTGCTACAAAGAGACCAGGAAAGACCTTTGTCCTGAGAAGATTGTACCAGCATATCCTGCTGAACCACCCGTAAATCTCCAGTGCTCCATACTTGTACAGACAGTGCCTATTGTACACTCCTGTGTATAGACAAGTGCTTGACAGTGGAGCTACAGCTTCATCATTCTCATGCCTGGCACAGGGATATGCCACCTGAGGCCCCTTCCAGGTTTGCATGTCTGTGATCCAGTACTGTAACAGCCTAAGATACATCCCCTTTGGATAGATCACGTGAATTTTTTTTTTTAATCGCAACCCTCTTCCTGCTTATATTCAGCTCCCCAGCTTTATAGCCCAACCTGTCTCCTGTGCTCAGTGGGGAAAAATTACATGAAGGAAGAATAACTTAAGGGATTAGGCATGTAGACATACTTGCACTATACTATAAAGCAAAAGAGATGTGGTTCCTCTATGGCATTCAACACAACATCCAATGTACAGCTCCGGGACCTAAATCCTCTTACAAAGTCACTGCATGAATGGAGCTGGGTTACACTACCTCCCATGCATCCCACAGGCTGAAACTTCCCAGCTGGGTGCAATGCCCTGGAGACCTGTGCCACCAACGACTACAACCTTCTGGAAAAGCCTCTGAGCACTGACCCCATGTCTCTGGCTCTGCAGTCCCATTAAGCTTTGGTGTTTGTTACTATTGATTGCCCACTCTGAAATATTTAAACAGGAAAAGCAAATTAGCATTACTAAGAAGCTACATGTGGGAAGAGGAAAGACAAGCTCAGCTCTGCTGTTCTGCTTCCTTCACTGTGGGATATAAAGTGCTCCATGATTGTTGCCAAACCCCTTAGAGCAGGCAGTCCTTTGTCTACACCTTGAGAGTCCTTAGGAAGGACTAAGAAACAAAACTGCCTCTAAATATGGAATGTTTCAGGCAAAGGAGAGACAGCTTCCCAAATCAGGCAGAGATCTCTTCTGTAGAGAAAGAGCTGTATGGCAGAGAAGTTCTGTATTGACTGTAACCTTGTTTAGAGACTGTTAAACTTTTGAGTCTTCAACCCCCTTCAGGTTAAAAAAGCCAAACAAAACAAAAAAACCCAATCCCCAAGCCCAATAAACAAAGAACAGTTATGAGCCTAACTACAAAAAGAAATTCTAAAGCATTGGTAACATTGCAAATGATATTCTACTGTTTCTGCACTGTAAACACACCTCAATTTATAATCCTCAAAATTTAAGTACCTTGCTCTCCAAACACACATGGAACAGGCAGTCTCAGTACAAGTACTTTTTATGTACTCTGTCAGTATGTCTACACATGGTCTGAAAACTGCTTCGGGCTGGGGAGCATAGCTCCAGAGCACAAGCTTCCTGCAGACTCAGCTGCAGGAGTTTTAAGTGCTGCTGCTCTCTGCTCCTTGTCCTGCCTCTCTGCTGAGCAACTGCCCCTGAGGTAGAATTTGCAGAAATTAACATAGCCATCATATTAATACAAATGCTTTTTTTTTTTTTTTTTTTTTTTCAGTTTAATGTTGTCGTCTTGCAGGAACACACATATTCCTCTGAAGACTTTGGTAGAAGTGAAGTAACCAGCAAAAGGATGGGCTGAGGCTCAGGCTGTTAATCAGCCTCAAGGTCTTCACAAAGTCTGCCTTAACATACATTTTGGGGCCTAGAGCATGAGCTGTGAAGTCAGGCCCTTGCCTATTAAAACATATTAATTTCATATTTTTTGTATTATTTTGCCAGTATCAAATACAAGCAGTTTTGGCTCTGCTGTGGGTTGAGTACTGCAGACATACATGAAAAGCTCTGCATCTCACGAGCCATACTTTAAGCCCCTATTTATTAATTCTAAGTAATGCACGGGACAGAGTACAAAATGTTCATACCATTCATTTATTTGCATATTCATCTCGTCTATCACAACAAGGAGACAAATTTAGAATGTTTTTTGTAAGATTTGCCTTCAGTGTCTAGCTGTTACAGTAATTGCTAGTGAATTACTATTTGCATGAAACAGTCTATTATCCAGTATTACCCACTGAAGCAGATGGCCCTCATTTCATAATGTAGACATACATGGTGGTGTCTCTCTCCTTTTTGCCCATCCAACTTCAGGACAACTGTGGCAGACCTGGGTGAGGAGAAGGCCTGCACAGTGACCCTTGAACATGCAGTCTGAACTCAGTATCTCTCCAGATGGCTAATGTATTTTTGCCTCCACCAGCTTCTGAAAATTCACTAATTAATAATGAGAATGACTTAGAAATTGTGTGATCTAAAAAATAATTTGAGGGTTCTTGTTTCTTGCTGATGACAGCTGAAAAAAAATTCAAGTTTCTTTTCCATATCACTGGATGGGGAAAAAGAAAAAAAAATCTATTTCAAAAACTGCAGGACCAGAAATTGAGCAGTAAATAAAATACAGACCACTGCTAACTCACTAGAAAACTATAAATAATGTTATAGTAGTTACAATCTTCTATTTGAAATACTGCAGATTAATCACTCCTTCACATCTGATAGGAGAACTTGCTGATTACCTGAGATGTACCTACCATCTATGCAACCACAGTTACTGCCATCTATATTTGACACCATCATCCATGATTATGAAATCCAAGCAGATCAAGAGACAATGAAGTATAACATATACAAAAAGCAATGTATCTGGAACTGGCAAGCAGAGATTTGAATAAAGGCTCTGCCAAGCCATGGCCAGGGCCACTTACAAAAAATTAGTGACCCCATTGGTGGACTCACTCCTCTTCCCACCAGATGCTATAATGCCAACTCTTCCCTTTGGCTATGACAAACAGGTTCTTCTGACTGAACTTGGGATGAAAACACATCTAAATAGAAGTACTTAGAAGGTCTGTGATTTGTTCTATACTTTCCTGCAGCTCCATAAGAGAGTAGAGACTGTGCACAGGGTCTCCTTCAGGAAGGCAAGCTACATGCAATCAGCCATCAAATCAGCCTTCAAATCAGGGTATTAAATTGGCCTGTTGTGCTACCTCAGGCTTATTAAAGTGCCTGTAACTGTCTGCTTCTATGTAAGAGATTGACATCTGCCCCTGAGCAAGAATGGCACTCAAAGCAACCTGAACTGCTGCTGTCCTTGCTCGAGTCAATGCATGCAAACCTTACACTCTGCTACCAAAGCAAATTACTTAGGACACCCCACAAAGACAGACAGAGGTATGCTACGACCTCTGTGATTCTGTGATTTCAGTGAAGCTTCAGGAAAGAAGTGAGGGCTGCCTGGGCCAGTATCTTAGTGCACAAACTGATGGTCAAATGCAAGAAGATGCTAGACATCTCCCGAAAAAGCACTCAGGATCTTCATATCCCAGTGACACCAACAGTGACATAAACTTTGTGTGCTCAGAAGTTTCTGGATTGACTCATTAAATCCCACACAGCTGAGTGAATGATGCATAATCTGAATAAACAAAGCAACCACACGCAAATCCTGTAGGGCCAAAATGTCTTCTGTTATTTAATCTTATAAAAGAAAGAGACACTCTCTCCAAGTGAATTAAGACACCACTGAGTACTGAGTATTTCTTTAGTCTATATACAATACAAAGAATGAGTTATAGATTCAGAAATTCAGAAATAATCTCCAGGCTTTCAAGATTTTTTTGCAGCTATTTATGCCTTTCATGGCAAGCCTTAAAGACTGAAACACAGAAAGAGCTTGAAACATACAAGAGTAACTTAAAGAAGTTTGACACAAACACAATAAAAAACCCAAAGCAAAACAACTTTTTGGCACTAAAAGCATATGCTCTGCCCCCTGTAGCTAGAAGTCACAAACTGAGAGAGCATGTTCTGTTAAGAGTTATTTTCAAGCATGGCTGGTGATTTTGGACGGTAGCATTAAAGAAATCTTCAATCTGGCAGTTTTCTCACTGCACATTTACTAAAGCATCCTGACTGTCCAAAATCCCAGGAGTTTGGGGACCTAACATCATGGAAGGAAAAAAAATTAAAACACTCCCAAGGTACTTGTTTTGATCTGGTTTATGCATTTTTCTCCCTAGCCATATCATTATCCCAATCCACTCCATGGAATATGCTGCAAATGCAAGAGCACTTTGTTCCTTTCTTTCCTGGGAACAGAGTGGAAATGAAGCTGGCCACAGCCCACACAATGCAGTACTGTAAAGGCAGTAGTGATCTCAGTAAAGAATTATTTACAAACTGTAAGATTAGGAACTAATTGAGCAGCACAACTTATTTCACTAATTTCACTTACTGCAAATCACTCACTTTTGCTATTGTATGTCAGACCAGAGAAGACACTGTTATCAATAACTGTCAGTCCTCTGCATCTGGACAAACGTAATAGATAATGTCACCCAACACACCTGCCAGAAAGCAAACCTAAAGATTTTCAATATAAAAAAAAATAAATTCTATTATACCTTATTAAAACAGCTTTGCATGATTGTATTGTATAATGCTTATTTAATATTTTAAAAAGACAGCAAGGATGTGTTCAAAATTATGAAAAGAGCTTAAAAACGGAACCTGAAAATCTGTGTCATCTGTTGCTTAGCTTTTTTTCTCTCCACCCATTCATACAGCCATGAACAAGCAGGTGCTGCACAGATACTGCATGGTCCATCCCTTGTCCATAGCAAGACCCAATGCCCCTACATCCATCCCTTCCGGCAAACATCTGTCTGCCCTGTTCTTAAACACCTCCTCCATGGAGCACCTGAAGGCAGTAAGAAGAGATACAGCACTAGAAACTTTCCTTCATGTCTAATCTGAGCTTCTCCTGCTGTGATTAAATTTTATTCCTTTTTGTACCATTTACCAGGTCTGCAGAAAACAGACTATTTCTTTCCTCTTTGAAATTGTGTTTCTGTCCACAGCAATTAGCTGAACCTGAACAGTCCCCAGATAATAATCCTGGAGCAAAGCAGGTACTCACACGGCAGAAACTTCACACAAAGCTTCCTTGTAACTGGAATGCATTGAGGAAATAAGTAACCTTGAGAATATCTCATTCTAAATGTGGAGATTGACAGGTTTTACAGACATGCCTCTTCTCTCATTTCTGACAACTGGACCAGAAAATTATTGTGATCCCACTTATTTTTAGTGGAGGTAAGGTGAAAAAAACCAGACCACTGCTGAAGAATAATCATGTCCAGTTTGTCTAGAGATGAAAATTTCCAAAAGTTCAGGAAATGCAACCAATGCCATGGTGATCTACACAATAAATACTTGAAAATAATTCTTTTTTTTCTTTTTACTTTCATGAAGCAAAACTCGGAGAAGGAGATGGTTACACTAGGTCAGAGAAAGTGTTACGTGATGGCTGTAGAGGCAAAACACAGTCCATGTGAAACCTTAGAAAACATTATCTGTAACCAAGAGATGAGGTCATCTTTGTGCTTGCAGAACAACTTTTACATGTCTCCCACAGGGAAATGCAGGGCACAGCCTGAAGTTATGCAGCTGTGCACACAGCTGCCAGGCTCCGATGAGCCATGAGAACATGAGACAACTTGTACAGCTAATACTGAAATGCCAAAAAGTTTGCAAGAAACCTGAAGGGGTCACAGTCAGTCTCAGTTTCCTTATGCATACCCCTTTCTTGTAGAAAATCATGGGGCCTGAGATGAAGATCATATCACCACGTCATTCAGCAGATCTCAAGAGATTTGTCATTCCTATCCAGAACTCAGGGGTCCACTCCTATCCATGCCGAGAGTCAGCTAAAAAATATGCCACCTCTCTGATGCTCAGACACTAGTAGTTGCCCCAGTTTCTGCTCAACACACTGTACTCTTGCCATGGATAAATATGTGTAAGGTAAACCTTACAGTTATTGCCTGCAAGAAAAGGAAACCAACTCTGATCCTGTAAATAACTTGTGTATGTCCTTGTATACATACACTCACCAAGATTTTTATAATGTGCAAGTATTGTGTTATTTTTTATTTTAGTTGTTTCATCAGTAGTTTGGAGGGGTTTTTTTGTATTATTACTTTATTAACTCTAGTCATTATTAATTCCAGTCATTAATAAAATAAGTATCTGATTGAAGTGAAGGCTCATCTTATCTCCCTGGCGTAACTGTACCCCTGCTAATCTGCTACCATGGTGGCTCACTACAATTTTCATGGGAAGTAGGTGGCCTGAAGGCATTGAACATCCTGAGACTTTGTGGTCTACTTTCCTAAATGTCCCCTGTCTTGGTTTAAGACAATTTGAAGAAGGACGCTCTGGAACGAGGTGCCTCCCTTCATGGGTTCAACCAATCCCTTTCCACCAATAAGGAATAAATATGAGCAGATGTACATAAAAAAGTAACAGTTTGCCAAGAATAAGAACAGCAACAACTAAGAAATCATAGTAAATAATCACCAGATACAAAACTGTTAAACCTCGTGGACTCCCCAGAACAAAGAGAGACCCAAAATGCTGGCGATGTCCTTGAGTGCATGGCTTGAAAGACAAGAGAAAACTGGTGTCAGTCTTCCCTCACCACCCTGCTTACTTCTCCAGTTGCTAAGCTGTGCTGATAAAGGCAGTTGGCAAGCTCTGATGGTGGATGGAAACTCGGTCAGGACCAGGAACACGCGAAGGGACTTTTCAGGAGACAAGCAGGAGACAAGCAGGAGCAAGTAAGGCAATGTGTCTGGGCTTGGGTGACTCCACAGGCTGCTCTGCTCGGCTGGGCGCTGAAGGTGAGTGGGAGCAGGCAGGCACCTATGGAACTCGCCTCCAGGCAGCTCAGAACTTTTAACTGAAGTGTCTCTGAGATGAGAGAAAAAACCAAACCCCAAAAAGAGAAACCAAAAAGGAAAAGCCTCTGCCTTAGCAAATCCTAAGAAGCCAGTGAATCAAAAGTCACACCAAGACAGAGCACGCTCAGCCTTCCCGAGCGGACTTTAAAAGAGGCAGAAATCCACACCCTTCCCCACCCCAACTCCCCTCCGTTTCCCAGCGGCAGAGTCATAAAGAGACAGAAACAATTTTGGGCACATATAGGGACGGAGTGCAATAACCGTTTGGGTAACCACGGCACCCCCACTGAGACAAACTGGAGCACACGAGTGGCGTAAGGCTGCCCTGCAACGCCCGTGCTAATGCTGCTCATAGTAAGTCATTAGGGATGCTACTCTGAGCAGACTTTTGGAGATGAATGATGGATTGCTGACAACAGTAGGAGAGAAAGAGTAAAACAGACGTATTTTCTACAGAGTGGAAAACCCAGAGGCAACATGCTACCTCCAAGCAGCAAGAATGTAAGACGAGGAAGTATGTACAATCAGTAGATCAAGACTTATACAAACACCAGGGATCAGCACAGGTCAGAAAAATTTACAATACACTGAAAACCCATTGGCTTAGAAATCTTCTCAAGGTTTTGAAGTTCATGGAAACGCAAATTTTCTGTCAAACTAGAGGAAGCCTATGAACCAAAACACACAGGAAGCTAGGATACACAGATTCTGCAAACGCCAGTTTTTGTTCCTCAGATTTTTACTTCTTGCCTACATATGCATATGCAAAATCTGAAGTGAAAATATATCCCATTTATCTCACCTAGAGGCAGATGTCTCATATGGACATGGCATTTCTACCAAAAGAGATTACAAAACTTTCTGGAAGATGCTAATCATAGAGGAAGGTAGCACACATGCTTAATTACAAGTAAACAATTAGAAAAAAAGATAATTCTAAATAATTAAAAAAGCAGATCTACTACCATAGTAGTTCAACCCACAGTAGATCATCCCTTCAACAAGTAAGAGGAATTTGAGATGAAGCAGTAGCACAACTGGGCAATGCTGCCTGCAGCTGATAAACTGATGCTCCCTGCTCATAGCCCATTTTTAATTTTTAAGAAAGAAATTAGTGAGCACAGATAAAACATGGAGGGCTGTAATCCCCTGGAGTGATCTTGTCACAACATGTGTTACTACAGTTCGACACTTTTGCCTTTACACTTTGTTGTATGTAGTAGAGCAACATAATTAACCAGTAGTAGGTACTGTTTATATTAGCTCTCAAAAGGTTAAGAAGCTGATTATAGCTAAAATCAGCTTTGCCTGGGGCTTCAGTGGCTCTGTGTAATCAAATTAGACAAGCAGGGCACAGTGTCATCTAACACAAACCATGACACTCTGTTTTGACCTTTTTCATTAGATGAGCAGGCCAGGTTTTAGCTTAGTCCAAACATTTTGAACAGATTAGTTCCCAATAAACTCTGAGTGATAAGTCAGGCATTCATCCACATCCTTTCCTTGAGTGACTTAGTGAGACCACACTGAAGAGGTTCCTCAGTTATAGTGCCAACTTTGCTTTCCTCCAGAATAACCTTTTCAAGTAATTATTTTTTGGGGGAGAGGGGGTGGGGTGAGGGTGGACAAGGTTTCAAAAGGTGACTGGCAATTACTTGAAATCACAGAATTATCTTTAGCTTCCATATTTATCTCAGCCATTTTATTATTTTGATTCTAGAGTTGCAGAACAACAAACAGATAGCTTCACAAACACAGCAGTGAAGGCATTAGCTTTTCTAAGTAACCACGGGTAACCCACTCGGCATAGTTCTCTTTACATAGCTTCACTGCTCTTTGAAGTCAAGCAAGGTGAACACTATAATGGAGGTGTTTAAGGAGTTCTAATAATGCAGAGGATCAAGGCAGCCTGATATAAGAACACTCTCCACACCACCATATCACAACTAAATTTAAATGTAGGCTGCAGTGTCTATTGCTTCTGTAATCTTGCCATCTTTGAGCATGAAGGAAACAAAAGATTAAAAAGGAGAAGAATATATAAAGAATAATAATGGGAAATTTAGATAAAAACATGTGGGTTAAAGAATTCACTATGCTTTCCTGAATTTTCTGCACTAATCTAAAATAATTTTTTGGATCCTTATACATTTGATCTGTAACTTCAAGTCCAACTCTGCTTGTGGATGTACTGCAGCTAACTGCCACAACTTTTATGCTTTGAAAGTAAGCATATAAACAATAGTTTCTGCAAATAACTTGTGCATATTTATTTGTAGACAAAAAAAGCCAAACTTGTTATTTTAATTGATTAAGTAATAAATGAAAAGTTACAGAAATCATGCCTCCATGCTTGCACACCTTTGTTGGTTCCTGTTAATCCAGCAGTACTTCATGCATTTGTATGCGGTTAGCCTGTCTTGCCATAGCTGTGTATCACACTCCTATGCTGCAAGCTGTGCAAGAAAGTTAATATACCAAGTTTAACATAAGGACAGGAGACATGATGTCCGTAAATTCAAATTACTGTGATGTTACTAGTCTACACAGTTTATTTGAAAGAAAGACACATATTAAGAAGAGAAAAACCCTATCACACTGCAAAATATATAAATGTACTGTTGGAGTGTCTACAATTATTAGAAATAACCTTACCTTTTGATTGCATCATCAGCCAGCCAGGAAGCTCCCATCTATCCCTCTACAAGTTTAAAGCAGAGTCATATTCTTCAGAGAGAATATACGCTAGCCATATATATCTTACAGATTTAACAGAAAGTCTCTGTACAATTTTTTTTCATATGTCAGCTTTTTAGAATGCTCTTTTTGTCAACTGACTGTGGTACACAATAATTCAATTATTTACATCCAGCATCCAGGCAAAACAGCCTATTATATGCCTTCCCATTTCTGTACTGAGATCTACCACATGTCTGATGCAGAAGCACGTAATCAGTGTGTGAGGGTGAGGATAAGACACTCCCCTGATGGGACACTGTAGTCACAAACAGCATCTCTACTACTGCCAAAATCCTTCTTTTTAAAGGGAAGAAATAAAGGGAAAAAAAAATCAACTTTAAACATCTGCAAAGGCATTTTCATAATACAAGACTATGTAAGGAAGCAGTGAAATTCTCCTTAATGAATAATTGGTTCTTTTCATGACAATTTCTCTTTGTTGCAAAGAATGTCTGTAAATGGATTAATGGCATTTAGCTCTAGAGTATGTCATTGATCTGTACCAAATATACAAACTCTTATATGAAACACACTCAAAGACCACACTTCCCATTAATATGTCATCTTCAAGACAAATTGTATTCATAAATTAAAGCACCAATTTTTAAACCCCACGAACAAATCTCCTGATCAGAAAATAACAACCTACCAATTTAAAGTGTTGAACAATATTAATATCACAATAAATTATTATTATGGTACATTTTAGTTTTCTTCTATCACCTTAGAGAATGTAGCACAGCCCTGTGCTACTACAATTTAATTTTTTCAGGGACTCCCAAATTATAAAATACAAAAATGTTGTCTCCAAGATCTCTACTACTAACACAAAAGAATAAACAAACCTGCAGCAATAAACGGTGTTCATTACCTCATAGTGGCATACTGTTTTGAGGTACATAAGCAGGAACAGGGATGGGAACTTATTTCGTTGCATGTGCATATGTGAAGATATCTTGGAGTGCTGTGGCACTGCTGGCTGTGTCAAGCTACAAGTAACATCTGGAACTCAGGAACAGCCCACACAGCTTGCACAGCACCTCTATCAGGGGCTGTTACCCTGGGGTAACACTCTCACAGGGAACTTCCTCAAAGCAGGCAGCTTTATTAGAGTCAGCCAAATGAGAGTGTGCATATGTAAATCACTGTTGAGTATGTTCTAAATCTTTAATGTCTTAATGCCTTCATTTGTCTGTTTCCCCTGACTTTGACATTGCTCCACTGTGAACAGCTATATTTAATTTACAGGTTTTTCTGGCTATTTTTTTTCCCTCCCCAAAATCAGAAGGCAGGAAGTAGATGGGTGTAACTTGAAGAGGCAGCTGAGATGAGCTGCTGGCAGGGTGAAGTGGTAGGTTTTAGTAATAGCTGGAAGCTGTAAGTGGTTCTAAGCTTTGAAGTCAGTGCAGCTTTGAAGTGCTACTCCCATAGTAAATCGCAAGATAGTCTTGAATGAAAAAGATTTCCCAAATACCATCCAAGTGTCATTGCTTGTGAAATACTTGTATGATTTTTTTTTTCCCTGTGATGAACTTTAAATCTACTATTGGGCTGCTCTCACTCCCTCTCAGTCACTCCTGGTCTATTTTAAAGAATCTTGGTTAAAAGAATAATTACATCCATGCTCAATTTGGTGGAGGCAAGCAGATTGGTGCATGTTATTTTGCTTTGCTGAAATGCTTCTGAGCATCTTCCCCAGATCTACAGTGCTCAGACACCATGAGGGACCACAGAGGGGGATGCTGGAGCAGCAAAGGGCCGAGGCTGTAAGCCAGAGAATCATCTCTGCTGGTGTACCCCGGGAGGCTGCTTGTCTCCTGTTCATGCAACACAGCTGCCACAGCTCTCCTGAGACAAAGCATCCACGAAGTGATAAGGAGGAAACACCCCTCCTCTGCTCCACCCACTGCTTTGGGAGAAGTGACTGCATCCTGCCTGGGAAAGAGGCTCTGCTATTGAAGTTCAGCCATGCACACTGGGATTGATGGGAGAGATGCAGTGCTGAGTCCAAGGGGAAGAAAATCAAACCCACCAGGAACAGTCAAGTTTTCTTGATGGATATTTGTCTCCCACACCAAAAAAAAACCACAGGGGAATATCTATTTATTTTTCCCCAAAATGTAAATTGTTATTGAATTGCACACTTGAACAATGTGAGCTTTTACATTTAGTGAAAATATAAAACAAACTATGTTTGGACAGTTAGGTTTAAGAAAGCAACTCAGAAAAGCCTTATCTTTTGAAAATGGTTGTACAACATTCAATGTATTTTAACAGCTACGTTTTAAACCTAAGCCTATGCCTCAAATGTCATACACAATCTACATCACAAAGCGTATCAAAACAACCATCTTCCATTAAAGTTATTTAAACCATTATTACCCATCAAAAAGCTGTTTACCTGGGCACACATATTTGAACAGAAAAGGGAGACACCTGTCCCTGCCCATAGTGAGTGGCAAGAACTACTTGATCTTTAAGGTCCTTTGCAACCCAAACCACTTCACAAGCCTGCGATTTTATCATCAGAAAGATCATGCCTGTCTAAATAGACAGAAATAAAAGAAAATTGTATGTGACCAGTAAAGTACAGGAGACTAACATGTCAAGATTAGAGGTCACTGAAGATTCCAGTCATTCTCAGAACATACAACAACAGAATGCATGAGGGGAAAGATTGCCCAACAATCTATTAAAACCTTTGAAGTCTGTGATGAATTCTTGTCCTGGCTCGTAATGTAAGCATGTATTCTATTTGCCATCTGTTGGAGATGGGGCAGGTATCTTCTGTTAAGTTGGGCAGTTTTCTTATCTCTTCCAAGAACAATGTCTCCCTCTGGGGAGATATCTTCTGTTAATGGACCATTGAACGACTCACTCCATGACTGGTAAAGTTACATCATCCCATTGTGAGATGCTCCACCCAGAGGGAGGAGCCAAGCATCCCTACCTGCATACAATCAGCATTTTTCGGGATACCAGGGCAGCCTCTTCGCTGGATTCCCAGAGGAGCAGCTTCTTACCTGCTGGATTCCCAGAGGAAGACCAGGCCCATCTACTCTATCACCAGACCTTCAGAGAAAACTACACCCTTCTACAGATCACCACTTCAGCAGCATTTCATCGGCCACTCCAGGAGGAGCAGCCACCATTTAACTGGACTATTACCAACAATCTGACTCCTCAGGGTGTCAGGTTTATGACTCTATCAGTAGTTTTGTTTGTACTAACCACATTTTTTTTTAATTTAGTTTTTCTTCCTAGTAAAGAACTGTTATTCCCATTCCCATATCTTTGCCTGAGAGCCTTTTAATTTTGAAATTGTGGCAATTCGGAGGCAGGGGGTTTACCTTTTTCATTTCACAGGAGGCTCTTGCCTTCCTTCACAGACTCCTGTCTTTTCAAACCAAGACATTTCTATTCTGCTCTTTCTAGTTAGTTATACCACTTATATTGTAACAGTGCACTCAAGCCAGATTATTAGAAGTGAAATGTGAAATGGTTAAATGCTCCCATGCACGTCACAGGCACTTACAACTGTGAGCAGTGTCCTGCACGGTGCTGTAGAGGTACAATTGGCAAAATACTAATTACACTCTGCACCTTCAGGAAGCTGGTGGAGTAGGTTTTACTGGGGTAAACCACAAGCTGAATATGCCAAAGCCCAAACTCTGGTATGTCTACGTTGGGTCTGACAAGAGTGTTGGAAAAAATTCAGTTCCAAAAACTGTTTTAATGTGCACTGGAATAACACTAACCAAAGTAAAGCTGTAAAGTGCAACCTCTCATAAATATTGCATATCCAGCACTGAAATCAAAGAAGTAACTTTCTGTTGCTGCCAGTGAACTTGAGTGAGGGAGTGTGGGATTAAATGTGGAGTCTATTTGCATTAATTTTGCATCAATATCCATATTAATTCTAACACAATATTGTATCAAATTTGGGGACAACACTCATCTCAGTCTCCCTGGTGAATGAAATATCACTTGTAGAGCTCCAGTAAATCATTTAGTAGATCAAAAAGTCATGCATGAAATCAGAGGAAAAGTTTAGAAGAAGACATGTAGCACTGAAAAACAGTATCAGAATTAACTAAATATGTAATGAAAGAGCCTGTGTATGGAAAGAGTAACTATTCAAAATCAATTTCTACTTCCTCATTTCTACAAAGAATAAATTTTACATAGTTGATAATAGTTTTGGATGATGAAAAATCAATTCACCTGGGTGTGACTGTACCTCTGTTACCAAGATAACATTATTTATCTGCAGCTGCAATTTACAAGCTGTGAATACAGCTAAAACCATACAAATAAAAATGTTGTTCCAGTGAAGATGCAAATTGGCAGAAACCAGGACTTGCCTGTATCCTGTAGCAGAGCTCCTAAACTGAGACAGTCTGACAGCAGGTGATATAAATGCTCATACTTCTATTTCACCTGGAATTTCTAAAACTTCATAAAACACAAACTTTATGATCAATCCACAAAATAACAGAAAAAGTCCTCACTTCTCTGCTGAAGTCTGAGCTGCTTTGGAAGAAAGACATCCTCTACAAGGATGTAGAGCGGTAAGGGGCGCTGACATTCCCAAGATGATGTGTGTGTATTTTCTACCGACATCATGCAATGTGGTAAGATTCCCTGGTGGTATCTATTTTCCAGTTAACCCACATTTCTCACAGGCTGGGTATACTGGTATTCAACGACCACTTTGCATCTAATCTCCTTGTCTGAGTCATGCTCTTACTTGTTTGGCTCAATGAGAACAACCTGTGGCATTTGGCTGGTGGGGGAGCCCATCACATTTTGGTGCCACCTCCACTGGATGTTTGTTGTCTCTCTTTGTTGTCACCCAGAGATAACAGAATAGGAAAAACATTTGTATTTTGGCTCTCTCCTTTAATCTGTCACCAACTCCTCCTCTGCTTAGTGTACCAGAAATCCTACTGTTAGCTTGAGTGAACACCTTACCTCTCCACCTGCGAGGCTTCTCCATCCCATGATCTACTTTTTCAAAAAATGCATGGCATTTACAAGGCATTGGTAAAAATAATCAACTAGTACAGACTGAGTAAAGTAATAGAAATTAAAAATGCCATGAATGTTGCAGCCTGGAAGCAATGAATGCTGCTCCTTAAAAAAACAGGTGGAAATTCACTCCTTTTTTAAGATGGATGAGGAAGGGCAAGCCTCCACCTATAAGACAGTGCAGTGGTTAGACCACTGACACTAAAAGTAACAACCAACTTCAGTTCCCATGTGGAGTCTCTTCTGTTACGTTATGGGGTCTCAAACCACCATCTCAAAAGAAAATGAGATTGCCAGTCAACAGTACAGGGTTCCTCTTGTGTTCTTTCAGATTCTTATTCTCCAAAGCTGCACCCATTCCTCTGCACAGGCAGGCAGATCTCAGATCTTTATGGGAAGCTGATACTTCCCTAGAGGAGAGGAGATGTGTGCTTCAGGAGTAGAGGAGAGAATGATACTAGATGGAGTATGACACAAATATTTAGTAAGTCTCATCCAGGGCTATTAACAGAAGAAGAAAAGAGCACTCTTAAAACATCAGCTCATACTTGGTATTTAGTTTAAAATAGTGGTCTGTTGGGACAAGAACTGAAGAAAGAGCCAACAAAACCACTGGGTATCTTCAGTGGCAGCTGATTTAGGTGCCTAACAGCCAAAAGGAATCCCCAAGATTTATAAACTGGGCTGAATTTGTAACTTATGCAAACTGTCAAAAACTGTCAAGAATCATAAACACCCAGAACACTCCTGGATCGATCCAATCCCATGTCACAGCTCTGACACATACTGTTATCAGTGTCCAGCATTGTGCTGCTGGACATTGTACTTCAGCCATTAGCTTACACGTGTTTAATGTGATGGGATTTTATGGGAGGTTTCCTTTGTGGAAAAGGGAACAGAGTTCATTGAATGGACCAAGTTGGATAAACAGATGTGTAGAACTCTGACCCAAATTAACCAAACAACAAACATTCAAATGCAACTACTCAGAGTAAGGATGAGTCCTGGAAGTTCAATTTCTCTAAAATCAAAAAGTGATGTCTGCTTCTGTGGCACAAGTATTCTGAGATATGTTTATGTTCCCATTTGTTTCTGTTGCATGTACAGCAGCAGTGGAAAAATCCTGTTGGGGCAGCCACAGCATGCACACCTTCAGGCAGGAATGCTCCCTTCCATGTGAAGCCCTTACAGTTTAACACTCAGTTCAGTATATAGTTTGAACTCTGACATAATAACACTGATCATCTGGAGGTAAAGATGGTAAAAAAAGATGACCTGCCTTGCCCAGAAAGGCCAAGTCAGAACTAAGGTCTGCCAGACTCAAACAGATCATCATGTAAGTATTTAAGAGTCAAAATTTGCCTTCAGATTTCAAACACATGTGGGGTTTATTTATATGTACTATGAATTGTATTGTGTGCATTTTGTAACATGTATAATTTCAGACAGTATATTAAGAAAAATCTCAGATGAAGTTGTAAGAACTTTTACACACATTGCCTCATTTGCAAAAGCCTTGCTCTCAAAAGCACTGATGGGCACTTAACAGTGTTTGTTTCAAAGTACATGACATTTGTCTTCAAACTGACTACTATACCACAGCAGTAGTCATAAAATTGTTTACTCTATTAACCATGTGGATTATTTCTCTGTTACGCTATTGTACGTTAAGGTACGTCTTGCGAACCTATCTGAAATAAAAGAATGAATAGTGGGGAAATGCCTTTCAGATATGAATTGGAATATAGACAAATAATGCTGCTTATTGAATGTTGTTCATTAAAGTATTCATTGGAACACATATTATTCATACTATTAAGATACATATGTAAATAATTATTTCATAGGGTCTGGTTTGCATGTTGTAACATAAGAATATAATATGATTGCTTAAATTAGCCTTGTCCTTAACACTATCTGTGTATATATCACATTTTAATTCTTAGCACTTGTCTATTATTATTATTATTATTATTGTTGTTATTATTATTATTATTTTAACTATATGATAATCACAGTGCTTTTAAAACAAGTCTCTTAACTGACACTGAATATCAACATGACAATATTAGTTGCCAATGTAGGTTATCAGAAAATGACAAGTCCTTTCTGCAGAAAATTGGGCCTCCCAAATACTTCTTGATAGAAGGAAGTTTAAAGTGCAAATATACTGTGAAAAGGGTCTCTAAAAATGGCATTTTGGAGCTCGATATTTCGTGATCATGTTTTGGTTATCTCACAGGTTGGTAAACCAATCGTCTCAGCTGAGAGATAGCTGGAGCAGTCAGAAAGCTGTTACAGCAGCAGTTTCAGGGTAGGGGGCTAAGAAGGCAAAGATAATCTCCATGTGTTGAAAATAAATTTATCTGGCAAATGAAAAGGAATGATGAAATTAACACTATGCCTCTGCTAGTTTTTCCAATTCTTGTTTGTTACCTAACCACAGCCATCAAGCCCAATACGATATAACTGGCCTTACTGATGGCTGTTCAAATAATTTGTATGCCTGGAGTATTAAAAAGTTGCTTATTACCTACATTTACCTTATTACTTTATTATTTAGGCTAATTCAAGTGCATAGAAGTGATGAGGATGTGGTGCTCTGTTATTAACAATAGCGATAAAATCTGATCTTGGGTCTATTGTGCATATAAATTAGTACATGAAAAAAAGTCCAGGAGATGTTGAGGAGTTGTCTTTGTGACAGACAATTTTGGCAAAACGGTGAATGGGCTAAGTTTCCTCCTAGGCACACCTCTGCAATGCATGGAGAGTTTCCTCACCCTGAAAGGTATAACCTCAGGAGATGGACATCGGTGGTCACAAATATTAAGAGTTTCAAAAAACAATGAACAGTGCTCATAGACAAAAATATGTAATACCTTCCATTGCTCTACCACTTTGGGCAGTGTTTTGATTGGATAAAGACAAGTGGCTGGCTGCCTGGGGCCTGTGAACCTGACCTGATTACATTGGTAGGACTTAATAGAGAGAAGCCCCTGATGGCAACACACATGCTTGGACCTTCAAAAAGGGTATCTTTTCTTCAAAGGAGGAGTAAGATTGGTAAATTGAACCAAGATGTAATATTTAAACAGAAATGAATGAATGGTATTTTCAGAAAGTTGCTGGACGACAAAAGAACACCTAACAACATTAGTTCCCCTGGTTTAGCAAAAAAGTGAAATCAGTTAAGGAATATAGAAAAAATTAAAATCAGCTATATATTATAAAGAAAGCTGAAGTTATCTGAGTAAAAACAATGCATGGCTGGCAAATTTAGCAAGATCCACCAGCAACAAATGCAACCCACAGCAAAAATGAATCTGTTTGCAGATGGAGCTGGTGAAACTGTAAATAACAATGCAGAAGAAGATATGAAATTGTTCAATATATGTCATTGTTCCATATTTGAAAAAAAAAAAATCAAGTGTTTGATGAAGCACATTCTTTTTTGCTGCTCATCAGTATCTTCTCAGGGATAAACATTTCTGAACTGGCAGGCTTACAGAGTTTGGACTCAAGGGTCATAAATCAGCTAACTAACTAGGGATTATTATTTAAAATAATGCTTAAAATAGCAGCGAAGGTATAGAAGATGGGAAAATCCTAACCCAAAATTTCAGAGAAAACTATTTGCATAGGTAACCTTACATAAATCTCAAGACAAATAAAAAAGAAATGGATATCTAGGTCCATAAATTCCTACCCAAAGTACTATGGGCATGAAGAAAAAGTCTCTTTTTTGAGGGTGACTATTTCTGACGTTGTACGCTTGCACCAAGGAAGAATGGATGACTAAAACTGGAAGTTTGGAAAAGACTTCCCAGAGAGGATGTGTCATCACACAACAAAAGAAAAGAACCAAGAAGATGAGCACCTGTGAGGAAATAATGTAAGGACATTTGCTCCTACTATGGAAGGGGGGATGAGGCTAATGCCTACTAAAAATCCCTTTGACAACTACAATGCTGTGATATTGGAATCTACAAATGTGGAATTAAGGTACAAAAATGTAATTAATTCAAGCCAATGTGACTTACTGGAAAATAACCCCCAAACAAACAAACTCAGTTTCACACTTTGATGAACTGGCATGTTTAACTGATAAAGATTTTAATGAAACTAAAGTATACTCAGTTTTTTGTCAGGCAATTGATTCATTCCCCAAGAACATTCTGAGGAGGATGAAAAATGATGTCAGTTTTGCCAAGCTTTTTTAAAAAGTGCTCTATCTCCCCTTTGTTTTCAGCAACTAAATTTTGCTCTTCCCAGGCTTCCCATGAAACTTCCAGACTGTCATTACACTGGAGCCCTTACCTGTAACAGTTATCACCTGTACTGGTGATAGCTGCTGTTTTGCCAGCTGATTGATTCCAGGTACTGTGTCTAGCATGTGAGTTACTCCCCCTTGTCTTTCAAGAGAGACATTAAAATGTCTTCCTTTTACTAGGAAGATACATTCGTCATTTCTTCTTCTATGTTGTAAACTACTAGCACAAAAGTTGGAGGAACTTAACTACAACTTCATTACTTAACTAAAACTTCAACTGATGCAGAAATTGGTCAATGTTTCGTAAGTTCATGAGAGGACAAACAGAACAACTCTAGAATTGTTTACTTGTAAGAAAGGGTTAAAAGTCAGTCTTATTTCACATTTTTAAAAACCTGCAAGACTAAGTAATCAGCAAATGCAGCTATCATGGCAAAACCACTACTGAATGGAGATGTTATTGCTGGAATGTCCTATTCAACCACACAGGAAATATACAAAAATTACTCATGTAAATGTGAAGCTGGATGGGATGGTTATTAACAAGAAAGGTGATGGCCTTTTTTTTTTTTCATTTTAGTGTATTTGTTTGATTTCTTTTTTAAAAATAGCTACCCGCAATGTTTCCTAACACTAGTTTAAAACTAAAATGAAAAGCAGCAGCTCTAGAAAGGGCAAGTTCCTCCTAAACTGACTCTTTACAGTAGGGTGATAAAAGGGTCAAATGTAACTATTGCCTAATGAAATGGGACAAAATCAGGTAACAAAGATTTGATATTATATAGGTAAGATGTAGACAGGTCTCAAAGAAGTTGAATGACTGGAGATGCTACAGAGAAATGTATGAAAGCATTTGAAACCTGGAGATATTAACTTGCACTGAGATTTGAAGAACTCAATCTATTATGTTTCTCAGAAGAAAACGGTTTGTTGGCTCAATGCCAGTATGTAATTCACAGGAACAAAAAGCAAATGTACTGAACAGCTCTTTAATTTAGTGTTGAAAAGGCACAACAAGAACTAATATTTGGAACCTAAGATCAGACAAAGCCAAACCAGAAATGAGCCAATCTTCTTAATAGTTTGCAGATGATAAAGGGAAGGAAGCAATGGATTCCCTATTTCTTAAAATTCTTCCAGCCAAGGCTAAATGACTTAGGGGAAGAAGCATTTTCATTAAAGTTTCAAACTTCTGTATAATATCTGGTCAAAAGTTAAAGACCTGTATCTAGAAGTGGACAATAAGTGATCTAAATATCCTTCCCAGCCTAAACTATACACATTTGTGAAAAAAGGAAAGATTTCTACTGAAACTGAACCTTTTGAAAAATTCTAACAAATACAAATCTGAATCTGGATTCTAACTGAAAACTGGAGTTGAAATGTGAAAAATCTTTTGGATTTTATGTCAATACAAATAAAGATGTTGCTACTGAATTTTGGAGGGCATCTTTCGGGTAATACCTCCTTTCAGGTGTTGATCTCTAGGAGAGTTTAAAGTCATGCACTGGAGTAAGACCTGCCAATGTACAGATAGATGGATATATAAGGCACTAATGAGATAGCATTGAGTAGTTTCAGAAGCAACAGTCACAGCAGTTTAATAGCTCTCAAATACTTAATAGGAAATATCTGACTGTAATAATTTAAATTATTCACAAAGACAGCCTCAGGGAAAACAACTAACTAGTTCACTCTAGTCTAAGAAATTGCAATGATAAATAGATATGTTTGAGTACAAGAATAATTTTTGATGAAACTGTTTCTCCAGTATCAGTACTGCCTCAAGAACATGTAACTATTTTGTAGAACAGTAAATGAATGAATGTTATTGAATTCTCTCACACACAAGCAACATCTGAAAATTCGAGTCAATGCTTTCAATTCACATTTTCATGTTCACTTTTGAGTCTCTGGCACTCTAGATCAGAATCTGCAAGATTATTCAACAGGTCTGTATAGACTTTGTCCTGTCCAAAGCACTGTAGAGCTAAGCTACTCTAAGCACAACACAGGAGCTCATATCCAGCTAGGTTTACCCATGAAAATGTGTAAAATGAAAAGCTGTCTAAAACACCTGAGACTGAGCAGGAGTATAAATGCAGAGCTCCTTTGGAGAATCAGGAATGGGGAAAATGCTACTTACTTCCATGTTAAGAAGATGTAAGTTAAAGCAGGACTTAGCACAGCAACCGCCAGAGCTGCGGCTAAGACAGTCTGATGCTTCAAAGTTACTGTAATAATTTCCAGTCCCTAACAAGGTACAGCAGCAGAAATGGAAGTGCAAGACCAGTTTTAGCAGCAGATGAGAATGTTAACATGGGTGATGAAGCAAGCTTCACAGTGCAGATTCCTGCACTCCTCCACTTGTGTATTAATCTTGCAAATACCTTAAATTAACATGCAGCTAAACAAAGGAACCTACCATCCTGACAAAAAAGCTTCAGCATTTTATATTTTATCCTGAAATCCAAGGTTTTTATTGGCAGAACTACATGCACATGAAGATATAAAATGAAAAGAGCTTTACAGTAAACACTGCTTAATGAATGCAGAAATAACATTTTTAACAGAACGGAAAAATTGCTTAATTGCTTTAATTTGAAAAGTGCATGGTTTTGTTCCTATTTCTTGTACTGCTGGGCACCTATTCCTGGTCATCAAACACTAATATCAGAAAACAGTCCAGAACAGTCCTCATTAAATTGACTAAAGTGAACTAAAAAAAGAGAAGCATTGGTATACTGGGCTAAAAGCTGATAAGAGTATGTGCTAGGTATTGTCTCAGCACTTAATATAGTTTATGGTTCCTTCTGCCTTGTTTTTATGAGCAAGATACATAACCGTGTAAGAGTGGAACTGTAGTGTGGTGCAAATAGAGCTGAGGGAAAAAAGTAGAAGGAAGTAAGTTGATTCTTCCCTACAGCTGTCACAAGCCTCACTAATGCAATTACGCCTGCACACAGACCCTGTGGTGTTGGAGAGTCCATCTGACCTCACTGGAGAGCCTCCTGTTTGAACTCCAGGATCTGCTCAGCATGGGGTGCATCTGCAGATAGGCTTTTCTGTGGAAATACACAACTGAACTCTTAAAACACCAGGCAGGAGTCACCTGTTAGGCAAAGCCAACAGAAACTACCACTGCTGTTATCCAGTGGGTAATTCATTGTTTCCTGGGAATCAACACAAACTTTACAGCAAGAGCTCTACCTCGTCGGTCAGTGCACTTGTGTGTGGTGCCACAGGCTGCACACCTGCTCTGTCAGTGAAGGGCTGTGGGAAATGCAAGCACAGAGAGCTCCAAGCTCTCAGACATACAGGCTCAGATATAGAGATGGATACACTGTTTGACCTAAAACCTTGGAAAAGGCTTGAAGCTTTAGAATAGAAAAGTGAAACAGACACAATGTAAGAAAAAAGATTTGTAGTTTGAGCAGAAATATATTTTAAGCAAGTACAAATATGCCTCCTGTAAGCAAATAAATATGTTAAGCAAGACAGTAGAAAATCTTTAAGTCTAGCAAAAAACTTTGCTATGGAATTGGTAAAAAATAGAAGATGCAGCAATAAGTTTCTGTAGAGTTATATGACTGGATAAAAAGAGAGGCAAAACTGTGTAAAAACCAGCAATTAGCAATTGGTTTATGAAGACATTAGCAAGCTTTGTGGAAGTAGCTGACTGGATAAGAAATTTATAAAAGACATTGTACCTAAAGTTATAACAGATTCTGATGTACAGCTTCTGATATGATAGCTTTGGATGTAACAGCCTTATGGTCTCATGCTTCCATGAGACTGAATTTGCAATAAACCATCTTTTAACCATCACAATAGTCAACCCTGTCTAGTCTGTATCCTGAACAAAGGGCTATTAATGATATTTTCTAAATTCAAAGCAAAAAACAAAACGAAACACACAATAAAGTTGTGCTTGGCTTACCTAAATGTAATTAAATGTTTGGTATATAATACAGAGTTCAAGCTTTTTGGTACCAGAAAATACTATCTGAAGACTCAAGAGCACCATCAGCACACATCATACCTGCTTCCCAAAATTAAGTTTGCTTTTCTTCTACCAGCCTAAGGCTACTTTATTCAGTTGTATGAAATAATTCTTGCACTTTTTTTCTTATTAAATAGACATATATTCAAGTCTAGGCTCTTCTGAGAATTGAACTCTTCTTGATTACTATCAGTGTTTCATTCCATTGTTTGTATTTTAAGTTATAATTTCCTTATTTCACAATATTTTAACTACATGGGCTGCAAATGTTAACAGAATAACTAGCAATTTTGGGGGCCAACTAGGAAGGCTTTAAAAAGATTTGATTAAGCAATTAATTTCACTAGTCTTACAACATCTTCACTTGATAATTTCAAATGCGTGTTGGTGCATATCCACTTCGGCAAAATACTGAGAAGTTAAATCATCTCTCCTAAATAACAAGCTTTCACTGGCAGAAACACATGGGCTAAGGAATACAAACAGGATTCAGGAAGACAAATGCCATGTTTACCCAGCAAAATTTACCACAATACCTTTCCTGGGGTGACGTTCAAGCCACTATCCTGAGGCCAAAGTGATTTAATTCCTGAACAGCATCTGTGGATTTCTCCCATCACCACTTTCAGCTATTCCTGCCCAGTAGTTGCTCCAATAAGGTGGCTTCCCAAGGGCTTCTGAACTCCCTGCTCTAGAACTAGGAGTAATATTGTAAGTTCTCAGAGACACAGCATGAACTACAACTATAGTTAGCAGTAATGCAGTGCAACCTGTCATTAAAGCATCTATTCCATTTTCTCTGTCAAATTCCTGAAGCTGAGGCTGAACTCCAGCCTCCTAACCCTACTCCTTTTTATGTGACGACCTTTAATGTACAGACTACTTTAAAGTCTTCATCTTTCTCAACCCTCCATTTACTTATGTCTTAGACAGGAGATGGATTCATCTCCTCTGAGACAGAACAGATGTATTTTGATTTGATTCCATTAGAAAGGTAGGCTAAGACTGAGACTTTAAGTCTAACAGAGGTCCTCAATTACAGCTGAAAGTAAAATGGGTAAGATAAGAATTTTAAAAGTTCCAAATCCCCATCAGGAGAATTTGTGCAAACTTGCAAAAAACCCACACAACTTTGTTTTGAACACTTGCTGGGATGGATCATCCATAACTTCTTTAGGCAACTGTCCCAGCACCTCATCACTCTCAAAGCAAAGAGTTTCTTTCCTGTCTTTGCTCACCTAAACCTGCCCTCTGTCAGTTTGAAGCTTATTCACTCCGTGCCCTTGTAAAAAGCTTCTCACCAGCTGTCTTTGGGTATTGGAAGGTGCTCCAAGGTCCCGCAGAGCACTCTCTTCTGGCTGAACAACTCTTTCACTCTTTTCATGGGAGAGGTGCTCCAACCCCCGAGCATCTTTGTGGCTCCTCTGCACTTGCTCCAGTGGCACTACATCTATATGGTGCTGAGCTCCCAAGAGCTGGATGCAGACATCCAGATGGGGTCTCACCAAAGCAGAGCAGAGGGGCAGAACCAACCACCTTTACCTGCTGGTCATGCTTTTGATGAACCCCAGGATATGGTTGTTTTTCTGGGCTGGAAAGAGACACTGTCAGCCCATGTTTAGTTTTTTTGTCAGCCAAAAACTGTGAATCATTCTTCTCAGAGCTGCTGTCAACTGACTGCCTACACAGCCTGTACGTATGCCTGGGATTGCCCTGACCCATGTGCAGGACCTTGCACTTGGACTTGTGGAATTTTATGGGGTCCACTTCTCTTCTGCAGGCCCACTTCTCACATCCATTCCTACCAGTATTCCAGCTGGTGTCATTGACAAACTTGCTGAGGGTGCACTCAAACTTATTGTCCGTGTCACCAACAAGATGCCGGAATATATTAAATTATGACACCACCATGCAACCCAGTTCCTGAGACATGAATGAAACACCCTGAAGGTGAGACTCACAAAGTACCTTCTGCCACAAAACCAGACAATGGACTTATTATAGTTTGCTTTTTCTGTACTGTTCTCATGCTCTCAATGTTTAATTATTAAAGTGTATTCACTCATTTTGTAATCAAGTAATAAATGAATCAATTATGGAAAACATTTTAATTCCTCAATAATTCTTTAATCAAAAGCTTTAACAACTCTATCCAGAAAAACAAATAATTTTTCCAATTTGATGGTTATTTATTTTGTCTCTAGTGATTTTAAGGGAAAAGCAAGCAAGAGACTGTGAGATAATCTGCAGTGGAAACTGCTCACTAGGATTGCCTGTAAAACCTAGTATACTGAATGGCTGAATATAAGACCCTTTTAGGAAAAGCTGGCTCAAGAGATGTGACCATGAGGCAGTTATTTCTGAATTTGTATTCAGTGTAAACAGAGATAAAAGATGGGCTTCCAAGCATAGAAATGAATATTTCTACTGCAAAAAGTTTATTTTAAAAGATCTGTCATTGTTCTGATTGCTGTCATTGTTCATTGAAATACCAAGGGCAATGCTGCCAGGATTTGAGTGTGGGCTTGCTCCTTCTGTACCTCAATTCTCAAAAGAGTGAAATAAAATCTCTCACATTAAACAATAATGCCCCTACATCTAGTAATAATTAATAAATGTATTACCTATTACCCTAATGCAGGTTTATACCATTGTTTATATAAAGACATTGTACGAATTATTGATTTGGTTCCCTGTAAATGTCTTATAGTTGTTTATGTAAGAGATAATTACAAGAAATATAAGAAAAAACATGTGAGCAAGCTGAAATTCAAGAGCAGTCACATGAAGCTACACTATTTTAAATATATTTGTATTACAAACAACTAGCCTGGAAATAGTTACCTTACATTAAATCATTATCAAAAATCTCTGCTGAGAACATCTAAGACATTAGTGATCTTAATTTATCTCAAATGTATGCACTGAATATGAATACCGTACTGTTACTGGCTGAAATCTTACCCCATTTAAATTAATTCTTCTACCACTTCAGTGCAGCTTGGGAATTCACTAAGTGGTGTAGAAACACTAAGGCCACTGTGACCCATCTTCAACAGAAATGTAAAATCAAGACTTATTATTTACAGCTCTAATGAAGCATCATTGTTTTTCAAGTAACACCTAGGATTTATTTTATAGATTACCTTTTAGCTTATTTGTAGTAGGTGACTACAAAGAAAGGGAAGAGATGCTGTCATGGATTATTTTCAGTGTTGGCCAGTGTACAGTAAATATTGGCCAGTTGCTAACCAAGCCCTTATTTACCTGACTAAAATGACCACTATAACATGCAGTCTTTCATAAAAGTAACAGAGATGTCAGAGATTGGAAGTGAATATTGTTTTAAAGAATTCCATTCCTGGACAATGTTTTCTTTTAAACTGCAGTTTAATCTCCCCTAAAAGAGCAAAAAGTTGCTAAATGAATGTTGAATCTATGAAAGTTTTAGTAATATATCATTTTCCAAAACATGAAAGAACAATGTCAGTTCTATTGCATGCATCTGTACAGAGCGGAGGATCTCACAGATTGATCCCAAACCATAGCAGAAATGTAATCAAAATCAATGGTTGTTCTGAGCTTTCAGAGTAGTGCTAAATTTTTCAAACCTTAAAAATATCCTGTAGTAAACTCAGTTTCATCTGCAAGGTTAGATATCACTAACAACCTCACAAATGCAGACAGGTATGTAACTAACTTGTCAAACGGACTACTGCATCCCAAAGAGCAAGGTCAAATACTGTTCCAGCTTTTAAATGAATATTGTATAGGCAGTGTCTTCCTTTGAACTTGGTTTTATATTCCACAGAAATACACTACCTATGGCTGTTAGGAAACCTGATAATCAAGCATGCAAGCTCAGTAACTGCTTTATGTATTTTAGATTACCTACCTGCAGAGATTGGACATTTTCCTTTTACACTGATGACTAAATCTACTTTCTGGAAATATCACACATTTAACTAAAGTCTCTGTATAATTTCACGTGCTCATTGCAATTTATCATTCAGTAATGAAAAACCATAGCTGAGTATATCCAAAACAACAGAAAACTCACATCAACATTCTTGGATGCTGAAAATCATTTGCTATGTAAACTAGACTTTTGTCGATCAGCATTCAGTGTTCAGGAAAGTGGCTCATTTATTTTAACTATAACTTTCATTAATGTACTTCTTTAAAACTTTGTTGCCAGCATGGAGTTGGATATTTATTCAAGGACCTATGATAAATTTCCCAGTTCTTGTTATCACTATTATTTTTCTCAGACTCCCACATATAATGTCATCAATTACTTAAACAGAAAGGAAGGATAGAAAAATTCAAACATGAAGTAGACAACTTAAATCCCACGCAAAGCAAAAAAAAAAAAAAAAAAAGGGTGGGCTGCATAAAATATCAGAAGCCATATGCTTCAGCCACATCTGGCTGTCGAAAGGTTAGACTGCAGTCAGAACCAAATGCATTTTTAAATGAATAAGCTGCTTCTGTGTATAAACATGGACACTGGCTTACTGCAAATAAATGGGTGTACCTGCAGAGACACGGGGACAGTCTGGCAGCATGGACTCCACCGATGTGTCCAGGGGCTCGGAGCTGGACACCCAGTTACAGCAGTTCTGTAAGAGCAGGAAGGCAATTCTTGGCATAAGTCAAAAACTCAGAGCAAAAATAAATGCAGATGTTGTGAGGACAATGATCACATCAAACGACTCACACGAATTTACATAGCAGTCACAATAACAGCTGGACAGTACACTACACTAACTTATGCTTACTGAGGATGAAATACTGTAGTTTCATACTAAGTACGAACATAATTCAGAGATTTGCAATGTGCTGAAGTATCATGTTTTTTAGGTGCTTATTTGAGTGCCAGTGGACTTGAGTAGATGCTTGGACCTATTAGTGCCTGAACTACCCACTACAAGCTTTAAGATTTTCTGAGTTGGTGTTGATATAAACAGGTGCTGATATAAACACTGAGCCTGCTCATTTGCTAACATTAAGAAATCAGAATTTCCCTGGGTATTTTGATGGCAAACACTGTGGAAGGAACTATAACTAAACAGAAACCATCAAGATAGAATATTAATATTCAAATAATTGGAAATATAGCTGAGATTAATGTGAGTGAACATTAAAAAAAGGCAAATACTGGTCTCTGGGGAATTACGTTCACAAAGCCTTTACATTTACCTTTCATTCCTGAACCTCTGAGAAGGATGAATTTACCATGAATTTTCTAAATGTTTTGCTCCAAATGCTATCTATTCAGAGTAGTTTATAAACTGAAGTATTAAATTATATGCTTTCAACAAAATATAATGAACTTACACCAAATCTACTGACCTAAAGATTTAATTACAAAGCAACTACATTTTTAATAAGATTACCAGCAGAACAACAAGATCCATGTAGCTCGCTCTATTAAAAATCTGAGTTTTTCCTTTCTGAAAACCTGATTAACTTCATTAGGTGAAAAGGTAAAAAAGGTGCAACCTTTTGGAAAGACCCAATCAATTTTCAGACAGATTTCTAAAAAAATAATATCATCAGTTAATGATAGTGAAAATGGACAAATTCTCTTCTGGTAAACAGCATGTATTGTGTATTTGTAGATGCTTGCTGCCCTAGTTGTGCACCATGGAGTCCGTCCTCACTGTGGAAAGATCCTTGACTGGTAGATAAAGTATCTTATTGTATTTCCTTAATTCATTCTGTCTGGAAGAAGATGTCAGCTGTGTTGCAGTGAGGAGAGAATTTCAAAGGCTTCAGTCCCCACCAATAAAGGGCGAGGAATGGCTTTTGAATAGATTTGTCAAGGCAACCCTACTGTTCTGGGACCAGGGAGAGCAGGGACAACATAAAGGGAGGGTTGCTGTATGAGATTAGAAAGTGAAGTTCACAAAGCATGGCAGATTTTTGTAAGAAACAGTAGATCAATGAAACTATTGAACTCAATGGAAAAAGAAAAAAACAAACACACTATCCAGTAATATAACATATTTAGTAAAAAAAGTGCTAAAATTGAAGTAATTCATGAAGGTTTTAAGATTTAAAGTAGTAAAGCATTATAATTTTATGATTTGCATGTGTAATTTTAATTAACACTGAATGTGAAATTGCAAATGTAAGGTGGTAGAAGTTACAAAAGAAGTTGAATTTTTATGAAGTATTACGATCATTTGAAATAAGTAAAATTAATATTAACTACTGATAGAACACTACATCAGAGAGCTGGAGATAATACAGAAGATTAGCACACAATTAACTATCTTTTATATACAATGTGACACTTGTCTGTAAGAAATACGTATTCTCGAAAGCAGTGTCAAGATATGTAAATGGATGATTTGTTTTATCATTCATCACAGCTCCTAATAAATTCAAAAATCATGACATCTATAGGTACTAAAAATACGCCACCAGTGATACAGGAGAGATAGCTCAAATGAAGAATTACTTTATTTTAACAATTCATTCTTTCAATGACAGCAATTAGTCCTACAGACAGGCAGCGATTAGGTGTATATTTTAATTATTATTCATTTTACCACTAGCCTTAAACCTGATTAAAGTAAGAGATATCCAGGTGATATGCTAGACTTAATACCACTCAGCCACATTTCACATATGTAAAATTCTTCTTTCTTATAGGAGATTTTTAATGCTAATGTAAGTTATGACACTCCATCCACTTTTTAGGCCATTAATCATTTAACTTATTCTTTAACATCTACTTTCTGCAAATGAAATTAAAGGTAATGCACTTTTCTTATTCAGACTAAATGCTTAAAGAAAAATGGAGTTGTCAGATTCAAATTACAGGATTTAAAATTTCAGTTTTACTACCTAACACTACCTATTTTAAGGTTTTGATTTCCCATAAAGAAAATGGGGATTTCTCTGACAGAGCCTGTAGGGGTTACCATTCTTTATATTTTTAACACTTAAGTCAGAGCTGTCAGGCTGCATCCCAGGTGACCCTCTATTCCCATCAGTCATGGCCTATAAAACTTTAAGTTAAAGTTAGGAATAGGCACTGTATACATGAAGTTTCACTAAATCCATGAGAAAAAGTCAAGTATAAAAGAAAGTTAGGGATGTGACTAGTTTAAATTCACTCTGTGCACCTATTGTTTTAGTGTTCGGCCATGGGAATTCAAAAAACAGAGATGGGCCTGATCTGGTAAGGACGAGACTCATAAACAGTAGTTTAGTTGGTCTCACTCTAAAATACGATTTGTAAAATCTCATAAACCTCATTCCTAAGTATAAGAGCTTCCGAGTCCTACAGGAGTAATTCCATATCAAAAAGCTGCTGAAAGAAAGCCATTTGTGCAAATCATCAAACTGAGTCATTAAGAGCTTAAAGAGGATTTTCCACCATTGCCAGATCAAACGAGCAGCACGGGGTGCACCCAGGACTTTGCTCCAGGTATGAGGCACTGCATGGGCTGCCTTGGCATTTCTATGTTTTGCTGTGCATCAGGAAGAAACACTGGACTTGCTCCTTAGTATTTTGACTGCTAACTTGGCAGTTCAGAAATGGCTTTAATCTTGGTTGTTTTAATGGCTGGTATGGATACATGATCTCCACTGTTTTGTATTATGCTGTCTTTCACACCAAGACATATTTATTCAGCCATATACAGAAGTACATACTCAAATTCTTTTAAAAAAAAGGCCTTACCTCTCGCATCCACTCTCGAATAGTTTTTCCAACTTCTTGATGCCACACATTGTGAACTGAGTCTGTCAATGCCACAGCAGTTACCCTATTCTTTACTTCTGCCTCTCGTTGAATCATCTGTTAAAAAAGATTGTATTTAAATTAATTGCCTTTACTAAATAGAGTCTGCTTACTCAGAGAAGATGATCTTAAATTTAAAAAGAAACAGCAATACAGATTCACTATTTGATTTCGCTTGTTCTCAAGTTTATACAATTCCTAACAAGTACAGAAAACCAGAAACACCTAATATTTTTGATAAAAAATACTAACTTTTAACTGACTGAACTATTCAGTCCTATTATTTTCCATGTGGCTTGACAATTCTAGGATTAAAGGTATCATAGTGAAAAAATGGAAGATTCCCTGAGGACACCTTTTACAAGCTTCTCCAAGTTCCTATTTCAGTTCTTCAGGGAAGCTGGTACCTGTGGTTCACTGTAAGGTTCTCATGACTATCATCTACTAATTTTCAGTAGATTGCTGTAGTTTTTCTGATGTACAATCTCACTTCGACTTGTATAGGTTTTTTTTCTTTTTCTATCCAATTTAGCTATCTTGCATGCTCACCATGGTCCCAAAATTCTTCTCTCTTCTCCCTTATTCATATGCTTACTCAGCTAACACCAAAGCCTCTCAACATTTTTAGGATATTAAAGACCCTCTGTTATTACAAATGACAGTATGACTAAATAATATCAGTTCTAAAATTAAATTATTGCTGCAAATAACACAAGTGAGCTGACAAAGATGCTGTGGAGTTCAGCACTGCTATGCAAGATAAAAGGTACTAGGAAAGAATAGTTTGATATCAAAGACAGACAAAAAGGTTTTAATCTCCTGACATGAGTGATCCTAATTTGTAACAGTGGATCAAAGAAAGCACAATAAATTATACTTACAAAACCAGCATTTCACAATTGGTGTCATTATCACTGTGTATGCTGCAATAAAGTTAATGTTTTTTTAAGCTTCCCTTTGTATAAATGTAACACCTATCACATTTCTAAAAATCAGGTATTCATTCTTCATGCTCTAGTAACTGCTTATCAGCACACAGGCTGCACCTCTGAACTCACTGTTCCATGTCCTTGCCGTAAGAATGATTCCAAAAACCTACCAGAAAAAAAGTTTTTTGAAAGAGACAGTATCTAAAAACAAGACCTGTCAGCTACACACACCTAACTTGCTTTAAACCTGTACATTGAATAAGTATTTTAAACAACACCTTATGTACTAATATTTGTGTTCCAGTGCTGTGCATTCTAGCACTCATTCAGCTGCACTGTCTTCCACAAAACACTGTGATTAAACAGGCAAAGGTGCAAAAATATCACTGTCCTTGAAGCTCACATACTTACCAATTACTCAGAGTTATTACATGCTGCGTGAAGTTTAAAATCATCACCAGCTCAGAGTATTCCAGCATGACTTCCTCCATGGACGGCTTGTATTCAGAAGCACTTCTAATGACCAGCAAAGATAAAAAATATGCTCTGCTTTGGAAAAGCAGTTTTTTTCTCAAGCTACTGTGTCCCATGTTTCTGTTTTGAAAACTAGCCATTCAGTTCATCTTAGAACATCACCTTATTCTTCAAATCACAAGAAAATACAAAGGTGCAGTTCTCTTTTTCTTTTCCAGACCTATCTCAGGTTTGCTATTCTCAATTTCCCTATGCACATATAAGGACTGGCAGCTATTGATCACCATTTCTTTCTAATCTTTCTTCATATACTACATACAGTCTTCGCTTTTCAGATAATGTATAATATATAGAAAATAATATGCAATACCCAACATGCTCCTGGTGCTTGCCATTCAGCTTTGTAGATGCCTGCAGAATCGTATTCTCTTCACAAAGATCAGCAAAGTGACTGAGGCTGACAATGTGATGTTTTTTGATAACTCAGCCACAGTGCTAGGGTTAGGATAAGGTCTCATGGATGCAGCAGCAAAGAGGGATCAAAAGGAGTAACTGAGCTTCAAGAACAGATTTCTTAACATCCAGCCCAGAAGAAAAAAGTTTTGGTAGGCATCCATGCCCTTCTGAGCCAACTTAGAAAGAAAGAGACAAAAACAACACATCACATATGGAAAGGATTCAGGGTATAATCTTCACTTAAACAAGAAGTCTAACGTGTCCATGTTTCAGTGACACAGAAATGTCACAACAGAGCATGTCAAACTGAAGACACTTTTGCTTCTATCAGAGCAGCTCAAGTTTACTGCTACAATGGGACATTCACTGATAATAATAATCAAGGAGAACAGATCCAGGTTAAGCTCAGGGAGCAGACCCTCTTATCAGGGATGATAATTTACCCTGCAAGAAGATACAAGAAGTCTATGTACTTTTGGGCACAGATGCTTCAATATTCAGTAAATGCTTCAGATTCAATGGATTGATAGCTCACAGTTAGAACATATTCCTATTTTATAAAATCAGTTTTGAATTAAGATAAATTTTAAAAATTAAATTAGTGAAATAAAATTGTAAAGGTAAATAGATTGACTTTAAACAAAAATGTAGTACTCAGCTATCTTTCAAATTTGATATAAAATGAAGTTGTTCTAGATTCCAAGGGAAGGATACTGTGGGATGCATGATTTACATTTCCCAATACTTGTTTTATTCTATGGAGCCTGTAGAATCTTTTGAGGTGGACATACTAAAACTCAAGATATTTAACAGATCACAGTCTATTAAAAATACTAAAATTTAGACATTTTTCTTTAGAATAATGATTTTTTTACTGAAGCAAACAAAGGCCTAAGAATTTTTTCTGAAGTTCATTCACAGCTTATGATCTTTTTACATCAGTAAACTGAACAGACAGAAAATTTTCACAGCCTAGGAATTACTTAATTTCCTGCTCAATGCCCATTTAAAAACCTTAAATTATTCTTAGCTGACTAGATTTTGCAGGAGGACAGCTCTCTGTGAACCTCACCACTGAATGGCTCTTTCTCCCGTTATACTCCTTCCAATAATTCATTTGCAACCAGAAGTAGGTAAAATGGCATTTCTCTATTATATGTAAATAGGATCTCATGTATTACTACATCACTCATGATTCTGGGTCCTCTAGACTTTCCCAATATGCTTCTCTCTTTAAGCATTTCCATTTTATCTTTTTTCTTCTGTTCCTTCTTCGTAGCCACAGTAAATTCTGATTTTGTAATTTATTAACCACATTCCAACACTATATATTTCATTCCCTTAGAATGACAAGTTGTAGACCAGTTCTCCTTGCAACAAGTTAGAAAGCGTCCAAGCATCCTTTTGAAAGTCCTCTTTATCCCATTGATTGAAAATTTATTTCTTCACTTTGGAAGGGAAAATGTCAATTATCTAGTTGCAGAAGTATTCAGCTCTAACAGCTACATAAGCAAGAACTTGAAAATCCGTAAAAATGCATTCCTTATGTACATACATAATAATAACTCATTTGTTGCTCAATTTAATAAGTAGTCTACTGCTAATCTGTAAGCTTATATTACAGTTATCATAACATTTTAATGTCAAAAGGTTGATACCTGTATTATCTGCAGTGTGTATAAATAAAACATAGCTTCACACATACAGTACATATGCAATATATTTAGCATTCATATATAGTCAAAACAGATGATAAAATATGCCTTTGGTATATATTTTATACCATAATAGTCCTGTCAAATGAAAGCATGTGTTAAAAGAGGACTCAAAGGTCTGATCTTGCCAACAAGACAACATGAAAATCCATGTAAGTACCAATTAGACTTTAGGTAAATAGCTGTGGGAGTAAATCCTAGAGACATTGATCCCATACTCTTTCTACCAATTCTAACATTTAAAACAGGTAAAAATCCACACCTCTGAAAAAAGTTAGTTAAAATATTTATTTATTTTTACAGGCTTTTACTTTTATAGGTTCATACAATCAAATAAAAAACCCATCACTTCATATTCAGAGAATATTTCCTCTTCTGAGTTGTTTGCAATTAGGAATGAGGAAAAATGGATTAAAAAACGAATTTAAAACATCCAAATTTTAATTTCTCTTGAAGTTTTGAGATAAACCATTCAGCTACTTTCTTTCTTTTCCATAGCATTTTCAGTTGTGGCATGGTGTTACATGGTATGCACTGGGCTTCAATGGGCATGTCTACAACAAGCATTTGACTTGGAGCAACATAATTTTGATAAAAGTCTTCCATTGTATCCAGCTGCATCATACTCATTTGACACTCTTAAGACATTCTGGCATCTGCAAGCAGAACTTTTCCAGAGGAAACAACTGGAAGCCCCTGTCCAAAAGTCCTCACTGGTTTCCAGACATGGAATGAATTTGCAGTAGACATTCTGGTAAAGCAAAGCAGCTTCACCTGGACACTGAAATATTTGTAAATGCAATGGTAAATAGGAGGAGGAGAGAGGAAATCACACGATAGGAATAGTGTGCAAGAGGGCAATTTTCACTTCCTTTTGGAAAAGCACCTGGATTTCTTTTTGGTAACATACGCTCTCCTTGTAACTTGCTTGTTACCAGTCTACAGTCAACATCCTCTTCAACCATCCTTTCACTCAGTCTCATTCAAACCAATTAACTAGTCTGTCTGCCTGGCAGCACTTGAGCCTCTCCTCAGTTATGAAAAACTTCTCTTCACCAGGAAGTATATAATTCTGTATTCTGTAGGGCAAGTTTGTTGGTCTGGCATTCCTAAGACCTTTCACTGTTTCTTGAATAGAATTCCTGAATTTCTGAAATACTCTAAATTTTCTGCACATCTTAAAATGGAATTAGATCCCCAAGCCCTCATAAAATATTATTCATTAGGAATTAGAATTGCTGGGCAACTATGCTCGAACAGCAGAAAGCAAAAATAATAAACAGTCCAAAGTTCTACCAGTTTTCATTTTCAATTAGCAACAGCAATCATCTTCCCTAAGTGAATATGCACATCTGATAAAATCCCTACTTGCAATACACAAAGCCCCTGATACACATCAGTTTTTAAACAGCAAAAGAAAATACCTTCAAAGACATGATCAGAGAATGAATGAGTATTCTCAGAGTATGAGAATACTTGCTGATATTTTGTGCAAACATCCACTGGATGTTACGTCTGCAACTGTGATATTTTTCTACAGCAATAAGTCACACTGTAGCAATAGTAATAATGCATGAACATGCTTTAAAGCATTTGGAATCTAGGACTTGTCAAAGTTCACAATGCAAACCAATTTCTCTTGCAGAACTTCTACTCAAAATTACCACCTTACATTGGGGCTGTAAGTTCATAAAATCAATCATGAGTAGAAAAATATTTAAATAAAAAATAGCTCAAGATTTAAAATCTCTCTTTTGCATAGCTCATAGTAAAAAACCCTAACAACTTAAAAAAAACTGTACACAGAATTCTGCTGGTATAACAGTGCAAACAGAACTCATGCTTCTCTTGTAGAAAGCCTCAGGCTCCGGCTTTATTAAAACCTTAAACTTCATAATGCAATTTTCCTGTTCTCTTGACCCTAGTGTGTTATGATGGAGTTTACAAGAGAAAAGTCTTTGAGGACCTGCAATAATGAGGGAAACAACAACTTACTTCCCAAACGCAGGCAGTTTAGGTGTGGCAGGGCTTATGGGTAGGATTGCTGGCTCACCTCAACTACAAACCTGCCAACAATTTTTTTTTAGCATGAATGAAGCGCAGCAGTTTAACAGAAAGCCCATCACATAACACAAATTGGTATGGCACCATGGAGATAAAAAGTTTTGAATTGGTCTGCTACATCTTGCACATAGCAGACCAAAGCAAATCAATCTGGTGGCAGGGAGATCCTCCACTCTCTGGAGCACAAAATGTTGGCATTCTGCAGATAACTTCCTAGCAGGTGAAAGGTGTACTTTAGACAAGAGGGTTTGGTGAATTTCCTTCCCATTAGAAAGTCAACTAACACAAAAAAAAATTAACCCATTTTTCACTGGACCTCAAGACATTTTAGCAATGAAGGTTGCTGAGATACCTTTACACTGCTGCAAGAACGGCAGAGATGATAAGAAAGGGAGGTTTGGAGCAGAAAGGGAGGTTTGGAGTCAGCCAGTTGGGTCTCCCTCCTGACAGCTGGAGTCTGCTGTCCCAAGTTTGGATACTCAAACTGGGGAGATCTCATTGACATGAAAATTAAGTTTTCAAGGGCCAACAGCTTCTACCTCTCTCCTATCCAGGTACAGAATGTGAAGCTGATCAATAGAAGTCTTAATATTCCTATGTTGCTGACAGCAGCAGCTAGCTGCTAGATTGCCTCTAACATATGAGATAAAAAAAAGTCCAGTCTTATGAAAGTAGAGTTCCACAAGGATCAGTCCAAGCTGCCAGAGAGTGTCCGAAACTACCACATGCAGTATTTGGCACAACTAATGCTGAGGAGCATCTGATACTCGAGCAAGGTTATTTAAAGATAGTTCGCATATGTGCACCTGAGCCCCAGGAAAATCATACTTGTAAAATCACATAGTTTACTAAACTACTTCATTTTGTGCTCACAGTTAATTTGGATTTGGGTAGTGCAAGATGGTGTGAGCATGTGACCACACCAAACCTCCAGCACAGCACATCCTTTGCAGCTCTGGCTTTACCACACGGCTTTACCATGTGTCTGTGTAAGCAGCATCCTTTTAATAATGACGAAGGAGGTTTTCTGGTAGGAGGCTGTATCAGCTCTCCAAATGACATGAACTCAGCCAGCAAGACCAGTCCTCTGTTGGCAAACCCTGCCCTGGGGATTTTATTAACAAAATTATCTTGGCTGTGACTATGAAGGATTTTTCCAGTCTTTGCCAATAAAACCTTACTGGCTGCAAGTCATAGCTTTGTTTTCTCTTGGTTTATCTGGATTTCTGTAGCAGTGGAGAGCTATTTGAGTGCTATGCCTAGTTAGAAATTAAATATTTAAGTAAAAAAAAAATTACTTTTAAAGAAATTAAACTGAATTAGAATATAAAATTAAAAAATCAAAAGCAAACCTGATCGCAAACCTGATCACAACACAATAAAGATAAAATAACAGTTAAGTGCTAAGAGGAGCCATTTAGTCCTATGACCGAAAGCTTGAAGTGCTGTAGTATCAAGAAAGGTCAAGGTCTACATAGAGGAGGAAACAGAGATGTCTCTACTTGAAACTGGGAGTGTCCTCAGCCTCTTACCCCAGAGCTGCTATCCTGGGCTCAGCTTTCAGAATGACTTTCACAGTCCTAGTCAGCTCTGGGCAGGGCCAAACTACAAGCTATAATTTTGAACATCTCCTTTATAAGTGTAGGTTGGGTGCCAGATTTTCAGCCTGATCTTGCAGCCATTGCAGACCGTTGAAGCATTTAAGACCAGCAGTGCACAGCTGACATGCAGCATTTAAGACCAGCTGACATTTTATCACAGGTGTCCCATCAAAGTGTGGTGCCAAATGCTGCCTTAGACCTATTAGTGAACAAACTGTAGTAAATTTTCAAACTCCACCAGTTTTCTTGCTATTGAGAGAAATTGTAGGAAGCTTCTACCAGGGAGCTTACAAGAGAAAAGTCTTTGAGGACGTTTCAGTCTCAGGGAGGAGCACAGTCTCAGGATGCAGATGACCAAGTTATGATGACCCCTTCAGCTGCCACATGTCAGACTCCCTGCAGTAGCTCACAGCTTGCATGGGCTCCGCTGAAGGGTGGCAGCAGATAGAAGCTGGATTGTTGATGTTGCTAACAACCTCAGCCATCTGTTCCACCCATCTGAGGGATGTGACTGCTCCCCAGTCCAGCTCCAAACTGCCACTGTTTTCAGCCCCAGGGCTTCAAGCCTGGGTCAATCTCTCTGTGATAATTACTTTGGCTGATTTCAGACCAATCAGGCAGCAGGGCCGGGGTGAAAGAAATCCTTTGTAGATATAAAAGAAGTTCTTCCTAAGGTACTCGCTTGAGTTCAACATCTCCTAAATTACAATGGAACAGCTCTGCTCTATCTAAAAACCCAGTACACATACAAAATGGATGAATAAAACTAGTTGTTTACTCTCAGCCTATCTTGTTAGGCTCCTCTTTTGCATTACAAGGGTGAAAACATCTAAAAGCCTTGAGCCAGAATAAGTATGTTGTTGTAATTTTTCTTACTCAGATAAGCATAAATAGAATACAGTGATCTTAAATCTTTGAGATGACAAATTAGTTGAAATAGATTGTTCCTGAAAATCAGTGTGTAACACAACTAATAATAAACAAGGCTGAAAATTAAACTACACAAGGGCTTGGAGTTTTGTTTTGATATTATACTGTTACAAAGGTAATGGTACATATCTAATGAAAAACATAACCTGGAGTAAGTTATGGAAGTAGTTTTCTCATGTTTCAATAAATGTATAAATCCAGTACTCAGTGTAAAAGTGAACAATCATATTAGTGGAATGAATTTGAAACAATCAAGTAAATAATTGTTTTTATATGTTAAGTATCAAATACATCAGGGTAAAATGACATTATTTCTTCATTGCCTCTGTTTGAATGGTACATGGAAAACTGTCATTACAGTTTTATGCAAATCTCATGCTGGTGCATTTTTCAAGGAAATAATTGAGTTCCTTGTATTGAATTTTATAGCTGGACAGAGAACTGCACTGATTTAGTATCAAGAAGACCAAATCCTCCACCAATTTCTAGATTTAGATTTCTTTCTACCTGAAAAAGGACTGGTCATTTATTTAGGAAATAGCCCTGGTTTTATCATACATGCACACAAACATAACAACCTATATATTAACTTTTATAAGGAAGCCCAACTTAAAAAAAAAATAAAAAACAAACAGAAGATGAGAAAAACTGAGTGTTAAGCTCAGGACCTCACAGGTGGACATGAAGTCTGACATCCTTGTTATTTAAACATAGCTTGATTTCCACGTCAGATAGTGGATAATGCAACATTCACTCTCCCTGTCCTTTGAAGCCTCAGTTTTGACTCTTGTAACCTCTTAGTAACTTCAGAAAGGAAAAGTATGTCCACAGGCAACATCTCTGAAGCAAGAAGGCATGGAAACGGATACTTCTGAGGTTACACAAACTACTCCTTGTGATTAGGGAATGACAAACTGTGCTTTGTTATTGCAGGCAGCCAAAAGAGAGGAGCAGGAGCTTCCCTTTTCTTTCTCACTAATATGCTGCTGCCACTTACATTCTCTGTCACCAAAAAATTATGCGCATGTGTGGTATAAACCCAAATGACAAACAGACCATAATACCATAGAATCATAGAATGGTTTGGGTTGGAAGACACCTTCTTTATCATCTAGTTTCAACCTCAGTATATGACTGGTATCTTCAAAGTCTGAAAAAAACAGTAAATCAGGAGAAAAAAATGGATTTTTTAAAATCAGCCCTCTTTTTCAGACACTGGACATGCCATCAGATATCCAACAAGGTTTTCCAGCCACTCATGAGATGGGAAAGTAGCAACAAGGCTAACAACTCTCCTTGGAGAGTCTTCATATGCTGAAGGGCTTTGTGAAGCAAAGGATGTATAAAATACAGTTCTACATAACATTAAAAAAAAAGAAAGAAATTATTCAGAAAAAGATCTTCCAATTTAGAGCACAGAATAGACTCATAATTAAATGTCTGGTCCATGTCCTGTGACATAAGCCATCAGGCACAGCTTTAATGGCAAAGGGAGCTCAGACTTTCCATCCTTCAAAGATGTGGGACGTGGACCTGCTCTCCATCACATCTGGAGAGACATGGCACTGCAGCAACATACAACTTCCACCTCAGCATCCTTGGAGACAGAAACATGGTGGGGGTCTTAGAGGCTGTCTTGCTGCCATGAAGTATTTCTGTGTTCCTCCTCCTAGCCTGCTCAGTGATCCTGCATCAACCTGGTCATCAGCTTGCCCACGTAATTTACTTCTAAGGAATGCTCCAGGAGACTGATGTGTAATATGTTCTGCATTGCCCCTAGCAAAAGCCTGCTCATTAAACACCACAAATCACCTTCCAGTACTGATGACATCACTCAGAGAAGTGATGTCAGGTAAAGATGAGTCAAGAAAAGAAAAACAAGTGCCACTTCATTGCTGAGCTTTCTGCATACACTCTACAGTTTCTGGCCAGTGTACTCTGAAAAAGGCTTGCTGAAGCTTTAATTACTTGCCATCTCTGTAAACTAAAGGCTCATAATTTTCTACTTAAGAAGTCCCACTTCAAAAAAAGATTTCAGAGAAATCAGGGAGAGAGAAACATACTGAGTGAAATTAACATATTCAGGCTATCAATAAAAATTAAAAATGCTTAAGTCATGGGATAAAGTAGAAAGCCAGTCCCTCTTTCCCACAGAATTTCATATCTCCTTTTTATTATGCATCCACCAAATGACAACCTCCTTGAAAGAGACCCATTTTCTTTTTGTTTGGTCCTGAACACACAGTTGGAAGTTTAAGCATCTAGCACACAGAGAACCATTCCTGTATGCTCTTTCCCTAATTTTAAAGTAAGTTAAATAGAATATGCAAAATAGCCATTTAGTTAGATGAAAGGCAGCTGGAGCCACCCCTGGTATTTATTTTCAAACCATTACACATCACTAGCCAGATACTCCCCATGACCCTCTGATCTCATAAAGTTCATACACAACATTAAATCAGAAAGCATCTGCAAGCTTTATTTCTGCTCCTTTTCCTCCAAAGTCCTCTTCACTGAGGAAAGACACCAGGATAAATTTGCATTTCTTTATTTCACTACCAGCACCACCACCACCTTAGCTTATGCAGGCAGAGTGGGGTCAGATGAGCCATATGGCTTATCACACTATTGGTTGAAAGTCAGCATGTAACTGAACCATTACACCAAGTACAGTTCACAGCTCCCATTTCTGGGAGCTTCAATTTCCATGTCTCTCCTCTTAGACATATGACATCACACTCACACCTCTAGTACTTAATCATCAGAGACAGCAGCTTGAAGGCTTCTGCATGCTTTGGGAGGGTTGTGCCAATGGAGGGAGTCAGCTCTTTAGACACATGTACAGTGCCAAATCACATTCAATATACAGGCATGCACTTATGGCTTACAAGGGTCCTTTTAAACTTCACAAGAAGCATCCCTACACTAGGAAAAATGCTTTGAAAATGCTTTGCTGGGAGGTTTTCTCAGTTTAACCAAATTATTTTCTAAACTAATGATTAAACTCACAATCACCTTGAAATACAGGCAAACTCTGCTGAACCATCATGGGCCTACCCACTTCTAACATATTCTTGCTCTGAGTCTGCAGACCTTTCAGACATCTGATACCAAAGTATTATTAGGAGAGAATGCTGTGGTTTGGATCATAAATATGTTGCCTGGGATTTTCTCTTCCTGCAACTACTGCAGTTTGCAGAGGGGATGACATTGCATCACAGGCCAGCTAACTTGGCTGTTGAAAGCCAAGTGTGAAAATAGTGGCAGTAAATTCCTACCTGAGCCACTCTTGCAAAACATGGGAATAACCATGTGTTGTGGTACACAGATTTTATCAGCACTCTTCTGGCATAGGTTTTCAATGTGAAGCTATAAGCATGTTAGGCAAATCACTCCCAACATCTCAGGATGTGCTCCTGGGAAAGCAAAGACCTGTGCTGGCCCTGTGCTAAATGTGCATTCCACTTGCTGGTACCCATCAAGCTCTGCTCAGCATGCATATGTATTTTATTTTTCCAGGTTAAGGTGTTACAATCAAACTCTGAACTTTATGTGAGTAATGAGAGAGGTGGCTGATGTGATTAATTTGATTCAGTGAGACTTACATTAATGAAGTATCATTTAGGTTTGATGAAAGACCTTGTTCAGTGCAAAGAAAATCTACGGAAGCATATATGTGGCATGCCTGCTATCTCAAAATAAATACTTTGGCTGGTTTTAAGGGAAAAGTCATACCTTTATAATTTGTTGTGTGCATCCCCCTATGGACATAAAAACACCTCTAAACTGTCACAGTGATTTCCACAGAAATGTACATCTAGCAGAGAGTCCTCACTTCAAGTTCATATATTAATGAACCAGAAATTACATTCCCTTTATAGCAACTGTCCTCTAGCATTCCCCTGCCTTAAGGAAAACAGCACTTCAAAACGCTGACAAGAGCCAACTATATAAGTCCATTATTGAGCTACCAGAAAGTAAGCACCAGTAAGGGGCAACACTAGAAAACACACTTGCAAGGACTTCTTTTCAGGTACCACCAAGTTTTCTGTTTTCCCTTGTTTTAAATTTATAAAGTTATTCCAACATTTATCTGAGCACACCACAGTGGTCCAAGTACATATAGCATGAGAACCCACTGAAGCTGCAGTCTCACAGCTTCAACAGCATTACTGCAACACTAAAACCATCAATAAAAATATTTTCACACTCTCTCTTTCAAAATCAATTTTACAATAATAAGTATGTTTTCTCTAAGCTGAACAAATTTTGTAATTTTCTTTTATTTCTCCTTCTTTTTTCAATTATGGTTTTATCTATTCTAGTCTAATATGAAAGTAGACTGGAATGATACCATGTGGCTCAAATTAAGACACATCAGTCCAATTCTTAAGTAAGATGGGAACAACTTTTTATGAAGCAATGCTAGTGGGAAGAGATGGTGGCAGCTGTAGCCCACAGCAGCTGTTACAGTGCAAATTCAGCTGCACTGCTCCACTAACTTATTAAAATTATTCTGAAAAATAAACCCACCAAACCCTTCAATGCATGAGCAGATCATTTATTCCTACTTAAAGCATTTGAGTTGAAACTCCCAAAGCAATGGCTAGGAGTGATTTTCACCAAGCATTGGATATAGATCATTCACGAATTGCACAAAGGCTACTGAAAAGCCATCAGATGGGAACAGCTTTTGGTCACTACTAAACAGGGGGTAGATTTGAACCAGTGACCTAGAAGTGAAAGACTTTGTAATCTGATTACCAATCCCTTGAGCCATCCCATCCCTCCCCTTTTCTTTTTAACTGATAAGAGAAAAGGAGTCTTATTACCTAAGCAACTTTTGTAGCCTGTTAGCAATGCAAAAGCTTTCATTTAGTGCTTGAAAAGGAAAGTCTCATGGGCACGCTTATTAGCCCATCTCAAGCACAAGCTCTGTATTATTTTTCCCTATTAATTTCAAAATAAATGTAGTGGTATAAAAGCATAGCACAATGCTTTTTTTTTTTTTTTTTGATAATGATTTATAGTAAAGTTCTTGCTGATTAAAATAGGTGCTGATTAGAGGTTTTTACACAGCTGTGGAGTCAACAGATCCCTTACTAGCAAAGGAAGAGATAACATGCTCCTTTTGTCAGCAAATACTCCACAGAATACAAACACATTACTAAAGTATTGTGCATATAAGCATCTAAATAATTTGTTTCTCATACATAAATCATACAACCACGAAGATGTGCTTTCTCACTCAGAAGCAGGAAGGTTTGGTGCATTCTACAGTTTGATTGTCAAACAGTATTTTAATGAACAAACAGGATCTTCCAAGTATGCCAAGACCCATTTGTATCACCTTCAGGACATGGTGAAGCTATTGCTCTATTCTTCCTCTGTTCTTTTCTCAAGACCCTCAAGAAGAAATCTGTGAGAACTCTACTGCCAGTTTCCTACCTTTTTTTTTTTTTCAGACACTGGGGCCTGCACGTTACTAATGCTTCTTTGGTTGGAGGTAATAAACAATTAGCTACACCAAAGTGGTGTGGTGTTCGTATTTTTCTTCACTGTACTATCCTCAGCTAATGTCTCAAAAATTAATGCACCTGTATCAGGATACACTTTTCATATCCATAAGCAAAATGCTTCTAGGACTGGGAAAATTCTATTATAGCAATTCTGGCATCTCACTGCTTATAGACCATTAGTACTCACAAAATAAGATTCCAAATTACCATTTTGTGAATGCAAAAAGAGTTGCTCTCTTGATTAAACGTCTTCTTTATTTCTTTTTGCTTATGAACTGATAAAGCAAAACTAGGTGATGCTCACTCTTCTTAAATGACAGATCTATTACTAAACATTTGATGGGCAACCAGACTGTCCAGACTACTACATGACCAGACAAAAATAACTAGGAAACATTATATTTATAATAAACATGCTACACTATCCTCTGAAATCGTGCAGTAACTACCAGGAGGATTTTTCAGAAATGTATATACTCAACTCACTGTTTACAAAGAGATTGCTCAGAACTAGTGGTTCAAAATCACCTTAGCATTTACAAGCAATTATGAGGGACTAAAACACAATACTTAAAATTCACTCTGCACAAAACACAACCTATTATTATATTATGATGATTTTTAATGGCAATGAGCTCTGGCTAGAAACATATTTTAGTAGTTTATCAAAAAATGGTTTTTCCTTTTTAAGACAATCATTATGTTTCAAATTTATTAAATCTAGCACTTATATGTGGAAAAACCTTTAGTTACACTAAGCAGCCATCATCTTGACTAAAGGGTCATTTATAGTGATCAGGCAATCCAGCTGTTAGCTTCTACATATTTATTAATACTTGGTGTTGGAAAATTTACACACTCACTGAAAGTCAACAACAGTGAACTAGAAAGAAACATTCATGCTAAACACCAGGGAGACAAAGCAAAAAAAAGATTTCACGTAGGGCCTGATCCCAAATCATTGCTTAGCAATGAACAACACTTTAAACCACAGAACAAAATTTCTTGAACTTGAGTTTTGGAATTTCATTGGAAAGAAAATTTCCTGACCCGGCCAGCACACAGCACTCCTTACAATGTTCTGCCAACAGCAGAGGACAAGGGCAAGCTAACAGCAGTGCTTGGTGTCATTGAGCTTTGTTGTTATTGTTTTGACATCTAAATTTCATATGAATTTTCTGATGCTTCTGAAATGATGCCTGATTTTATTAGCCTGATTAATCTGATTATTCCACTTCTTTCATAATTTCCATCCAAAATAAATGAACCCATAAATGGAAGAAACATTTGAACTTGGAGCAGCAATTCAGGTGATTTAGTATTCTGTAATTGAGAAACATTTTTCCAAAGGTAAAGTAAATGGTACATATTTTACACATACCAAAGATGTGATTCCTATTCTTGTCTTCTGCTTATCTTTCTCTTGACCTTTGCTGAAAAAAATCACCCTAAGTTGTCAAGACTCTCCCTTAATGTATTTCTAACACTGCATCACACTTGCTGGCTGGAAGCACAGCTGGCAAGGGATCCAAACCCCATCGCTGGGCAAACTCAGCCTTCTGGCTTTGCCAAGAATAACATTTCAAATGGGGGTTTCTTTTATAAAATTGTTACTGTATGGGACAATTGATTCTGCATTTATTTGCAAGCGCTGATGACTCCATCCATGATATTAACACAGGGCTAAAAGCAAAACAACAACGAATTAAACAGCCTAGACTTACTTAATAAGAATTCATTTGTTAATTAAAGCAAGATTATGGAATTCAGTCTAATTCTGCTCGCTGTCCCAGAAGGAAGCTGCAACCGAGGACAAGCAGTGCCCCCTAGTGTCACCGAGACCCCTCTCCCGCTTCCCCCCCGCAGCATCGCAGAGCAGCAGCATCGCCCTCCCCTGCGCGCCGGGATGCTGCTGCTGCTGCTGCTGCTGCTGCTGCTTCTGCCGCTGCTGCTGCTGCTGCCGCTGCTGCTGCTGCTGCTGCCGCTGCTCCTGCTGCTGCCGCTGCTCCTGCACAGCGGCACACGCGCATCCACCGGCGCGTTCACTCATTATTCTCCTCCCGTGTATATACACACACACCTATGCATGCACACAGGCGCACAGATCGAGCCTGGCACATTCAAGGCATCTTTAATGTTGCAGGCAGCTCAGGAAAAAAAAAAAAAAAGAAAAAAAGAAAAGAAAAAAGGGAAAAAAAAAAGGAAAAAAAAAGATATTTCAATGTAAAGTAGCAGGCCGTGCATGGAAATGGGTGTCAAAAAGCTCGGCAGAACCACTCCTGTGAAGATGTCCAAGAGGAACTGCTGAATACACAATACGGGCAGCACGGGCTGAATTGCTAAACTGGAGTGGCCAGAACACAGCCTTAAGGCTTTGAATCCATCAGAAAATACAATTAAACCAGTAATTACTATTTTGACATCTTATCCCCCTTTTTTTTTTCGTTAACTGAAGGTTAAAACTATTTAGACTTTTTTATGGTTCAGTATCAACAATCAGATAACTTCTATTCCTTCTAATAAATTACCTCAAACTTTACTCTTTTGATATAAAAAGTCTGCTAGCACTCTCAAAATTTTCTCTCTGATGGGACAATTCTACAAAACCTCAGTAAGTGTTCTATTTAAGCTGAAATTAGAGTCAATGCTGGGTTTGTTGAATTTTTCATTTTACTCCATAAACATTTGACAAAGATAGGAAGCTATCCGTTCATCTTGTGAATGATGGTATGCATCATATATTCATTAGTATTCTCATCATCCATAAAGTATAGGCAATAAAATAAGGAAACAAAGACAAAAGGTATAAAAGAATAATACAGGACAGCATCAGTTATAGGCACACAGAAAAAGCCTAAAACATATAAAAAGAGCTATAGGAGGTGTCAAGTCACTCTTATAATAGTATAAAACAAAAATTAAAAATTGCAGCCTGTCACTTGCCCAATTTTATTTGCATAAAAAGTGCAAGTGACAACTTATAAATATATTCAGATCACAAGATGTTTGTACTGTTTTTCTACCTAAAGTAGTAATAGACATTTATTCCAATCCTTGCATTGTAGAAAGCAATGTACATAATTAGGCTTTTACAAAAAGATTACAACACACATTATAAATTGATTCCTGTTTAATTTGAATGCAGCAAGTATGTATTAATTCAAGAAATGAATGCTTGGAAACACAAGGTTCAGAACGACAGTGCCTACATTTTTAGATACCTTAAAAGACCATTAGGGCACAATTGCTGATAAAACACTAGAGTGCAAAATTAAAATCTCTAAATGCAATACAGACATTTAGGCCTAATATCAAAATTTGCAAGGTTTTGCTTGGAAGATTTCAGCAGTAATCCAGCATTCTGAAAAAGTTAGCAATAGTAACTAAAATAATGAAACTGCATTTTACAGCAGATGCTGCATCTCTGGCTTTTATCAATAAATATTTTTGTAGGAGGTGGTGTTAACACCTGGCAAGCCCATCTCAAACCCCAGCACGGTTCACCTCAGCACAAAACAGCTTGGGAGGCAGAAGGCAAAAGCACAATTAGATATTACAGATGTTACAAACATTTTTATTGTTTTCCTGCCACACACAAAGACTCTAACAGCTATTTTAAGGAACAGAAGAAAAGACAAAGTTGCCTGCCATAGCATGCTTCATCCCTCGTGCCCGAGGATGCCAACGCACTGCAGAAAATGTGACAGGAGGTTACACTTCAGGCTGGCCAGCAGAAGCTAATTTTGCAGAAGAAAGCAGTTGCTATTTACTCAGAACTCAAGCCATGCGCGGCTCGCTTGAGGACAGGGAGCACATGCACAAGGCGCAGCCCTGCACAGGCATCTGTGTCGCATGAATGACACCGGCAGAAGAAAAGAGGAACCTGAAGACTGACATCTCCTCAGTATTACTCATTATCTTTGCACTGCAAGGAGAGTTACAATCAAAATGGAGGCTTTTTTGGGATCTTGTCACTTCTGCTGTTTGCAGCAGGTGCCTGGGGTGCACTGGCTTTGCAGAAAAGGGAGGAAAGGGAGGTATGCAGGCTGCCGTGTGAGAGCAGGCACCAAGTGTTTGCTGCTGACAGGCTGGAAAAGTTTCACTTGGGATACATCTGGGTGGAAGAGGAATAATTGAAGGGGAGTGTGTCGATATGTGAGAGGTCAGGGCGAAGCAGGGAAGGACTGAAACACACCTCTTGTATTACCAGCATCAATAGGTCTTTGATGCTCCAGAAAATTATTCTGCTAAAACTTACAACGAATTTTATACTGATACTGTGTACAACATGTAACCCTGTGTGGAGCTGTATGAGATGCATGCAGGGAGATGATAGAACAGCACACTGTGGCGTGTATGCATTTAGTTTACTGAATGCAGGCAGATGCTTTTCCCTACAGGATGTGTCTCCTGAACTACCTGATTCTGAAATATTTGTTTAAGCTGCAAAAAGGTATCTTAGTCTGTATGAAAGAGACGCAGAATTTACAAGGGTTTTTAAAATTCAAAGTAAGATACCCCAAGGAGTGTGCATTATATAACTAAAATTAATTTTGTGCAGTTACAAACTATAGACTTGTAATCCCTTTCCACAATTCATGTCATTCTACCAAATACAGTGATATTGAAATTTCAAATTTCTTTTTTTTCTGCAGCACTTGCTTCACAATTAGAGTTAAAACTTTACTTAGATTTTACTTAGAAGAATACTGAAAAATATAAAAAGTTATTAAGTACATATAAAAGAAATGCAATTCAAAGCAATGCCAATAAAAAAAATTGCTATTTTCCATGCAGTTCGATAAAAATCAGTTTTGCCTGGCCAAAAAAAAAAAGATTTAGCCTTTATTTAAATAGGACAATTGCGCTGGGAGGTTTTTCCTGGAAAAAAAGGTATTAGGAAACAAGAGAAGAGTCTGTAGAGCAGGATGATTCTAATTGTTTTGCCTTCATTAGGAACATCAACACCTGTTACCCTTTCAGCAACAAGTAGGACTAAAACTGTGACCCCCCACTAAATCTGATGGTAAGCAGTCTGTATCATGCTCAAAGCAGCCTCTCCTCAAAATGAGAATGTGAAGAAAATTAGCATTTCTGGAGTGAGGCAGGGAGGCTCTATCAATTCCCTCCTCTGACTGCTGCACCAGATTACAAGTGTCGAGGATCAACTCTTTGTCATTTAAACATCTCATTTTACCTCAAAAAAATTCAGCATAAATAAAGTTCAGTGACTTTTATAAAATGCACTTGTGGTATCTCACGAGTGATCGAAGTGGGCCAGTTAGATCATCAAGAGATTTTGAGTGGAGGGGAGATACCACATACGTGTCACTCATGTAGGTAGGAATGAAGCAGCAGAAAACATTCTTAATTGGTACATGGTATCTGTCATATTAGCAGTACCTGGACTTTGAAACCATCTCTCTAGCAAAACAGCGCAGAACTACCTCTTAACTTCAGCAATGTGCTTGTAAAATGAAAATGTCTCAGTGGCACGGGAGAGAAATGACACTTCAAACATCCTCTGTAATTTTTCCAGCCTCTAAATATCACAATTTTACAAACTAAAAAAAAAAAAAAAAAACCAAAAAAACAAAAACAAAAAAAAACCCACAAAAATAAACCAAGCCAAACCCAGACTTGAAATTACCACAGATTCTGAAATTTCATTCTTTATCAGCCCAGCATCAGAAAATTGTCACTTTTTGTTGTGGAAAACAGAAAAATTTAAAATATCAGTTTTTACATTGTGCTGTTCTATTTTTCTCAGACTGAGTAGAAGGACTCGCTTGCATTCCTGATGCCCAGCAATGAAGCAATTATTAATACTCATTCAAAACATTTCAACACATAAAACTAATTTCAACACATTCAGGTGATCACTTGGGGCTGCAAATATCTGCCAAGAAAAAGCTCATTCTACAACATCCATGGTAGGTATCTGAAAGTCTGGAAGTATCTACATATATCTTCATAATCTTTTTCTAATGCATCCACTGTTTAACAGCACAATGCATGCTATGGATATATTCTTTCCTAGAGACTATTTCTGCCTGAAGTAAGAGATTATATTTATTTTCTTTATTTTAATTTCATTATAAACAGTCATGTCCCAGTCTTTATTTTTCAAAACTGAAACTGCTTCAAAAGGTCTCTTCTGAGACCAGGAATTTTTTTAGGTCTTGATGCCCTGCATAGTTCACACACATAAACAAGTACAGCATTTTCCTACAACTGAATAACATAAATAATAGGCTGCTACGAGACGTTCAGGCTCTTCTTTTAGTTTAGAATTAAAAACAAGTTCCATTCCCCATTTAAGAGATTAGTCCATATTTAGCCCATGCCCATATTCTACCTTCATTAACGCAAATATAAGCAAAAGGCAGCTTAAGAAAAATGAACAAGTGTTGCAGATGCAAAATACATGCACAATGCAGACACACAAAATATACAACGCTTGCAAAGGATATCACTATTTATAATAAAATATGTATCAGTATAAATAACCACAGATACAATTTATGTACTGAAACAAAATAGATCAGATTTCCAGTTATGATCCTCCTTTTATCTCTGCAGTTTTTTGAAATCTGTATTTGAATGTTCATCCTCTATGTTATGGAAAGCTGAATATTCATCATTGATGCAAAAATAAAAAAAGATTCTTGTTCAAACAGGTCAACACATTCTTTTGTGATTTTAATAATGGCTTATCCTACTACATTTATGATTCATATAAAATAAGGACAGACAATTTTTGGGTATTATATAGCTTTCTTCTGGAATATTAGCTTTGTGGCTTTGAGAGACCATTTTCTAAAGATCCTAATAGTCAAATGACATCTTGGGAAATGTTACATTCTCACCACATTTGCATGATAATGAAGATGAAATTTCATATATGCTACCTGAATTATACTTATCTGAGTTTTGTTTTACCAAATGACCAAAGGAATATGTTCCCTAGGCCAGAGTATCAAAATGCAATAGGAGACATTCTTGCTTCGTGAAAGACGTGGAACTATTATTCAAGTAATAAAAAAAGAAAAAAGCCTGCACAATTTATGTTACTGTATTAACATGATGTCAGCTATGTATCTCTGAATATTTATTTATTTCAATGAAAATACTAAAAAAAAAATATCCATAGGAAATTTTTCTAAAAGTAATGAAGGAACATCACTCTTTGTTCTGGTCCTCTATAGGAGAGGAACTCTTCCATAGTATTTTGTTTTTCCATTAAGTACTATCATGTGTTTGGTAAAGTTCATATGTCAGCTTATTCATTAGCTATGAGCCACCCTTTGAGTATAACCACATTTTACCTTAAGAACTCTGCTGCTTAACCTGGGTTTGGAAAGACAGCCCCCAACACACCATGTTGGCAACCCAAGGACACTGTAGGGAAGTACTTGTCCTCTCTGATCAGTTATTGGTCTGCCCAGCACTTTACCTGAATGATCCATTTTGGAGTATGCCACTACAAAACCACAATCCAAACACAGTTTTATGCTGAAGGCACCAATTTAGAGCTATTTTTCTAACACTGAAGAAAACTAGTACAAATTATAAAAGTTACAAACTGACAATCTAAGGTAAGACACCAGTACACATATTCTTAGATTAATTCTCCTGTTATAACTGTGAACTCTTTGAAGAGAGAGTAGTTTTGATTTTTGCCAGAAGCTATAAGCATTATTTTAAAGGAAAAAAACCATGGCATGGAATAATTGGTGTAAATGTAATATAGCTTTTCAGTATATTCTGGTCTATGCTTCACTATAACTGCAGAAACACATTCAAATTAAGTGGGGGGAAAAAAAACCAAAACAACAAACCAAACCAACAAAATTCCACAAAGTAAGTTATCCTAGAAAAGGAAAAAGGAAAGGACTATACTCAAAAGAACATCTGAATAAAATTGTGACATCTGCAGTAGAGTTTTGCCTAGAATGTTTGAGATGAACTCAGTGTAACACTGCCTTCCAAGAAAAGACAGAGTAATCAATGCAGGAGCACATCAGGCTCCCTTGGACAGGCCAATCAATGCAAGAAAGAACCTTGCCCAGGGCCCTTATGCAAATAGAAGCATGTCCTGCAACCCAGGGAGGGAACATGCGCAATAGATCAATGGCATCTGAAAAACCTTACAGCTATATCAGCCTCAGACAGTAAATATATAATGATGAATCCCTCACGTTCAGCCATTAACTCTTTAAACTAGGTTATCTTCAACAGCTGGTTTAAAAAAAAGTCTCCTGGCTGTACACTGCAATGGTGGTGAGGTGAAATAATATTACTGAGGTTTAAATTAACAATGCCTTTTTTTAAAGGATGAGATAATATAATTGCTTTAATACCTTGTAAAACACTGGCACTTACGTGCCCACAGGGGTAGGGACAGAGAGGAGGGTGGCGGGGGTTATTTTGTTTTGAATTGTTTTAAGATAAATTACTCCTGTCAGATGTCTCAAGCCACTCTAAGACAAAATATAATACAGATACTGACAACCAAATAAAATGCCTCATGCCCTTTCTATCCTTATACTGCATGATACTGAGATCCTTTATTAGACTTAATTTGCCTTAGAAATGGAAAAGAGAAAAATAACTAATTAAACTTTATTTTTCAGGTGCTTATGAGGCAATTTTACTTCTGCACTTTGACATATTGCATTAAAATTTCAGTTCAATTCTACAGCACTAAAAGCACAATTTTCTCAATTAATATACGCGCAAAATCTACTCATATTTTTATTTCTTATCACATTCAATCAAAGCTCTTAAATAGGATTATTTTAACATTTAAACATTGGTAGTCATGCTATTATTGATACTAAAATACTTCACTAATATTCTGAAATAGCTGCTTCTTATTGTACCACAGTTTGAGAGCTCCCTTTACCAAAGTATGTTTGCATTCCTTTTACTCCACCTGGATTTGCAATGCCTAATGTATTAACTTGTAGTTCCTCTGATTGATCCACTAAACTGGGTTTAAAATTTTTAAAAAATCTCTACTGTTCCACACAATAGTCATACATATACTTTTCAGCATGATTATAATTTAAATTAACATGAACATAATATACGTGTGTGGTCTTAACAGGGTAAGGTCACAAAAATTGGAAAAAATGTGAAATAACGGTGAGACAACTTCCTTTTTTACATCTCTGTTCCATTAAGAGAAAACAAATTCCAGTATTTAGAACAGCTTAATATTTCAGTTGGAATAATCTCAAATCACCACAAAAGTTAAGTGTATACTATGTGTGACATTCTTACATCTATCATTGTATAAGCAAATATAAAACTCCTACACTTTTCCTTTATTAGTCTCATATACATTCAAAAAAACTGTAAAAAAGAACTGTAAACCTTTTTAAACTGTGACAATGTCATATCTTGTAAAATCTTTAGTATTGCGTTGTTCTCCAAACCCATCTAGAAAGATAACAACACACAAACTTTCATAAAATGCAAGTTTTTTTCATACTGTACCTGCTGGGAAAAGAATCCCACAACCAACATACTCAATCATTTGCTCTACAGCTTTATCAATGCAGACCCAGATACAATGGCCACATCCACATAAACTAATGCTCTAGATATTTAATTTTCCTGTCCTGATGCCCCACAGCAAAAAGAGGCACCTTCTGGTAAGAACCAGAAACAGGTGGATTGGATTAAAAAAAAAGCAAGATGCCCATTCACAGAAGATTAAGAAGGCAAAGACAGAAGATTATCAGTGTGGATGGGGTGAAAAACTACTAAGTCTGTCAGGGAAAACAGGAGATGTGACTTTATTGATGCAGCAGGGCAGTATATGTACCAGCACTTCAGGAGTTCACCTCAGACAGCCAAAAAAGAGATTAATTGAATTAGTTTCCATCAAAAGAATGGTGATATGGCAAACCTCTGCATTGTCAGGTACTTAAGAGGTTCAGGACAGAAGACATGTCTCTTGTTACCACTGATGAATTTCCCCTGTGTCTTGAAGAGCTCTGATGAGTGTAAGATGGTTCATACAGCAAACACCTCTATGGAACTTTTAACTTCTGGGAAGTTTCAGCAACCAGTAAGGAAGTAACTAGCCAAGCAAGAAATTCAGGAAAATCAGTTGCCCTGAGTTCTGAAATTAACTACCACAATCAACAGTGCTCTACACATTTTAAGGAGATGGTTGCACAAAGATGTTACCCATCAGCTTTGAGAGTATCAAGGGATAAAGTTTACCTGCAAACAGCTGAAAAGATGATTGGTATGTTCTTTTGAATATGGCCTTGTGCTTTGGCTTTTATTTTTCCTTTCAAAGCTGGAATTTGAAATGAAAAATAAACGAACTGGTAAGTTATATTATCTTGCAGAATTTAAAACAGTGGAAACAATGCAGGAAAGGAAAATAATACAAAGGAATTTACTGAGACAGAAGGAAATTTCTAGCCAGATATAGGGATAGATGCCAAATATAGTTTTATTTAACATATTCATTGATTATCTGAAATTAATTAAATTTGCAGGTGACATTAAAGTGGGAGAAACTGCCAAGAGAAGTAAGGCATGAAAGAAATACAAAACAAGCTTCCAACATTCAGAGACCTGTAGCATAGAAGGGATTGTTATTACAATCCAGTTTGTCATCCTGAGCAACAAGGGCCACAACACAGCTAGATTTAATTAGGAAGACTGTGAGATAATATTGTTTGGGAGGGTGTTGGGAGGAAATAATCTATTACATTCACATTTAGTACATTCAGTACCACTGGGGAAAGGAAAATTGAGAGCACTAAAACATTTTGAGAGATACATGAACGTTAGCAGGTACTAAATTCAAGGAAACTTCAGGGAAAAAAATCTAGTACCACTTAGGTTGCACTGACCAAAATGCTACACAGCAGAACAAAGATAGTGAAGTTCATCCTGAGCTAATTAACTGCACCTAGAATAATGACTTCAATTCTCAGCATACTGTCAAAGAAATGTTGACAAATACAAGTGAATTCAGATAGGCATAAAAAATATTGAAAAAAATAGAACACCTAGTTACACAAGCTAAGCTACAAAAAACAGCAGGATGAGACTATGAGAACAATTGCTAAAGATCAAAAAACTCCTCACGCAGAAACCTAAATGTTCACTGCATAGTGTGTGGATTTTAAAACTATGCAAAGAAGTTATAAAAATATAAAATTATTGAGATAATGTAACTCTAGAAAACTTCTGCAAAGAGATGCAGAAAGTGCTGTGCCTTTGACTACCAAATCCCATAGGCTACAAAGATGTTATATCCAAGTAACTGAATTTTCTAATAACCTTAACTTTCACTCATATCCACTTCTTTGTTGCCAACTTTGGTGTCAAATTAGAAAATTATTATTAATGGTGCAATAAGAAAAAAAGGTAATGATGGGTGGTGCCAACAATTACTATTCAGTACAAAATTCCAGGAAACATTGTCCTTCTCCTTTTGGAAAGAAATGGGGAAGGGACACATGCGCAGGTAGCCCCAGATCATTGCCTGAGCTGAATGAAGCATGAGATACCAGATTAGCAAATGACTAAGAGGAAGCAAAATGTAATGAGGCTGAGCACCTAGAGCAAGGTAACAAGGAGGGATGAATATTCCAAACATGTCTGTTCTGGAAATGGCCAATGGCCAATGCTCAGGTTTTCACTGCTGCCATCCTCTACTATCATCCAGCAGCAAGGCTACAGGGCTTCAGATGAACTGAGCAAGGGGATGCCTGTGTGGCATTTACAGTAAACCATCAAAAAATTTAAAAGGATGTGCAGCTATAATGCTATGAACTGCACTGCAATTGTTCATCATTCCTCTGTCTCTTCCCATTAGAGCATCCTTCCAGATTGTAAGCTCTTTAGGACAAGGCATTGCTATGTGGTTCCTACCACAATGCAAATGGATAATAACAATAAATGCTAGCAAGTGAACTAATGATACCAGTGTATGCGTGTCAGTGTATTTATTTAGGCTGAGTGGCCTAAAATGTTTATCTGCTCTGTGTTAGAATCGGCAATATATGCATACAGATATGTGTATGTGTACACACACACACACTTTATAGATCAGAAAAGCCAAATGTGCTCAAGAAGCTGTTTCCACTACAGCAAACAGTGACACACATATTTCACTATTTTGCCCAATGCACCATTTAATTTCCTCATGGCTGCAAATTCTCACCACAGGATCTGCTATGCCTGTTGCTTTTTACCTCAAGCTTGTGCATTTCAAAAAGCTTTAGCAAAAAAGAGTCCACTGTTTCCAAAACCAAGTCTGCTCCCCAATTCCTATGATTCAATGTCAATGGAACAAACCTGGTTGTGTTTACAGACTAGGGAACAAGAGGTTGGAAAGCAGTGCTGTGGAAAGGGACCTGGGGATCCTGGTAAATGGCAAGCGAACATGAGTCAGCAGTGCCCTGGCAGCCAGGACCCAGCCAGCCAGACAAGGGAGGGGATTGTCCTGCTCTGCTCTGCACTGGGGCAGCCTCACCTCGAGTGCTGAGGGCAGTTCTGGGCACCACAATGTAAGAAAGATACAAAGCTATTAGAGATCATCCACAGTAGGGTAATGACGATAATAAAGGGCCTTGAGTGGCTGAGGTCACTTGGTCTGTTCAGCCTGGAGAAGAGGAGACTGAGGGGAAAACTTCATTATGATCTTCAACATCCTCAGGAGGGGATGAGGAGGAGCCTCTTCACTTTCACGACTGGTGACAGGTCTGAGCAAATGGCAGAAGGCTGTCAGGGGAGACTGGTTTAGATATCAGGAAAAGGTTCTTCACATAGAGAGTGGCTGGGTAATGGAATAGGCTCCCAGGGAAATGGTCACAGCACCAAGCCTGCCAGAGTCCAAGAAGCATAGGGGCAACACTCTGAGGACATGTTGTGATTCTTGGGGCATCCTGTGCCAGGAGTTGAGACTTGGTGATCCTGATGTGTCCCTTCCAGCATATTCTTTGATTCTATGATTCTAACTGAAGAGGAAGGAAAAAAGTTGTTTGCCAGCACTGGTCTTAGAGGTTTGACCTGGTTTTGGTTAAAACTCAGCTATTCCAATAGAGTGAGCTTAAAGTCAGAGTAGCATCAACTCCAGACAAATTAATCCAAAAACTGGTCCAATAGTTCACGGCTGAAAATATGCACCTGCATATGATGTCTTGCACAGGAACAATGACTCTGGGTCATACCAAGGACCAATAGTCTCAGCAAATGACTCACATAACTCTTGCCATGTGTGGCTCATGCTTGGCCGCAGCTTTGCCTCAGTCCTCTTCCCAAGCAGGACTTCCTAATCCAATGGTGAGAAACCTAACTCCACCCTAAATTTATTCATGACCAGTTTTAATCCATTTGTTCCTGTGCCGACATTGTTCTTTGGCTTACAAGCCTCTCCCTCCCTGCTGTTTATTCTCCTGATGTATTTGCTGAGTGCTACCAATCCCTCTAAGCTTTCCTTTACCAGGCTGAACAAGCCATGCTTTTAAGCTCTGTTTCTGCAGTAAATACAAAGCAGATGCTGAACCGTCTCTTTCTAGATATAGCTACCAAAGTTAACATAAGAGGACTAGCAACTAACATAAGCTCTTTTTAGGGATGATAAGCCTAAAGCATGTGTATAGTATCTCTGTGGCTATATTGACGTTGGTACTTGTGATAGCTAGGACCTGTCCATGTTGGCACCATGTCACAGCAGGTCTGAGGATACTTCACTATTTCTGGTAAAATAAGCTTTCCACTGACTCAAGAGTATGAACACCTCTTCCCCATATCTCTTCCTTGACTTAATCTTTCCAAATGTCTCAAATTTCCTCAGACGAATCACAGCAGTCAGATGGACAGCATTAATACTCCCCTTCCTGGGACAGAAAGAGCAAATAAATGACAGTATCATATCTGACTCTTGCTACATTACCTGGTCATTCACTTACAGCCACTGGCAATGAAGTCAGTTGTCCAAGGGTTTCTGCAGCCTTGCTGTTCTCTGTTGATGAGATCACTCTTTGTGCACAAATGCAGATGACTGACCAGTCATCGCCTAACTGTCCTGATGCAGAAATTAATTTTCTATTACTGCAGAAATTAGATTTAATTTGTGTGCCCACATCAGTAACAGGAATACTACAAAGCATCAGCATCAAGGGTAGAGACCCTATTCCTGTCCAATCCTTTTCTATACAACCGACTACTGGTTCCTCCATTAGCTTCTCTTGTCCACCCTCATTTCTCATTTGATCTTTTTCAGATGAACAAGTACTCTTCCAAGAAGGACAACAAAGAATAGCTGAAATAAACCAAACAGAATCAAGATTTCATTTTTACCTTCAGACTTGTTTTTCTGAATGTGAGCACTAAGTTAGACCTGCCTCAAAAATATGCTATTTTAATGTCCAACACAGAAAAATCTGAGACCTCAATCAGGTAAACTCGGGTGAGATGACTTGTCCAGACACTGGACATACAAGCCAAGTCCTCATAAACCTTCAAGACAACAACCCACACCGCTCTCCAACTGACATTCAATGTCAAAAGTGTCCTGTTTTCCCCCCCAGTTAAATGCTCACAAAGCTTTAAAGCACAGCAGTACTGTGCTTTTGTCCTCACAATAAGGATCTTGGTCACTGAGATGTTTTTCTTCACAGCTCTCTACTTCTAGCTATCTCCCATGCTTCCTAGAGTCATCACAGACCTTATGGTATCTCTACCACACACCAGTAGACATATTTTGATTTAACATAGCAGGTAGGGGAATTAAGAGCTGCATGTCCACAGTACCCACTCATCAATTTTCCAGGCAAACTGAATTAAAAAATAAGTAGATATATTTATATAAGTATTTATAAAAAGCCAAATATAAGAAACCATTCAGTCTGAGACTTCAGGAAATTAAATTAATGAAAAACTAATGACAGGTTCACAGCCTAGCCATTAAGTTTCTTAAATTGCATTTTGCCTGTGCCAGAATAATGATGCAGCCTCAGAGACTCACAGGTAGCTCAGCAGGTGCCTGTCTATCATCATTATTACGGCACCTATCAGTGCCAGCCAGGGCCAGGTCCTTGCCATACTCAGCACAATACTGCAAAATGAAGTAGCAGCGTATTGCAGAGAGAAGTTCAAAATGATGGACCTAAAATTATTTTAAATTGTCAACATTTGCAGTTTTGATGGAATTAGAACTCTACAGTGCATACAGTAATTTGAACAGTGTGTTTTAAGGGCACTCATTGTAACAAAGCTCGCTAAAAGGACACCCTCCCCCTATATTCCTACACCTTTGTGCAAATTCTCAATATATATACCCAATATTTTAGCCAAAAGAACCATAATGAATAGTTTACACCTGCTGAAGACAACCTACTTTCCTCTCCTAATTATTACATTCCCGTGCATAGTTCGTATTTCTACAGCAGTATGAATGATGTAAGATGGAGATACCATTAATGAGTCTTACCATTTTTTCATTATTCCCATAATATTTTGTATTTTTTTTAAAGATAGCATTTAACTAAAATTAAAACAAAAAAGCTGTACCTCCAGTTATAAGATTATGAGGAAACAACTGAAAATGCAAAGCCTAGGGTTTCAGAAATATAGGAAGCAAGCAGAAATACAGGAAGAAGCCTTCCACAATGATTCTTCTGTGTGGATCTTTCATGCAGGCAATGACAAGGAAAAACATAATTTTAAAAGCAAAATAATTGTAAATCCATAAAATTTGGCAGAAAATCTTGAAGGAGGCGTTGTACCAGAAACTTCTTATTTTCTGTACACTAAATATAAAATTGACTCCATCAGCTTGAAATCTCACTTTCTGTTAAATTTTATAAAATTATTATAAGCTTGGAGTTGAGAAAGTTCCACAATATACATCAAGTAAAGCAAACTGATTCTGAAAATAAAGCCCTGACTACACTGTGCAAGGGCTAACAGAATTAAGAAGCTGAGATGTGTTCATGAATCATGGCTTTTCAAAATCAGTAACTAGCAATTAGCAAAACACAATGACCCAACCATTATTTTTAATGTTGTGCATTCAAAAAGTAATTTACATGCAGATATTATCACATGTACATTTAATTTCAAACCACAATTACACAAAGTTTAAATTACTAAATATTAAGATACATTCTAACATATGGCTTATGATTTACCATTTCTAATTCAACCTATAAACAACAGAACAAGAAAACTTAGTACATTAATTGATGAAACTTTATTTTCCACACATTTCAATCACTTTCAATTATTCCCCTAGTAATCTATGACACAACAAGGTACAGAAAATGTGTGCCTATGTTGCAGTAACTGGTTACCAGTTTCTGTGTATTTGAGCATGACATTGCAGACTCACCCTATTTGTATTAACATCCTGCAATCACAGACATGAGAAAATGTAGATCAAAAGCTGCAAAGATCAATAAAATTTTTACTTGATGTGGCATGTATTTGAAAATTGCATCCAAGACTTACGTGTTTTTTTAATGAAGGATTTTGAAAACACAGCCTTATTTTTATGGTGAGAAAGAATTTGGACCAAAATTTGGCCACCAAAGTGATGGTCCTATCTGCTCTCTTTCACTTTGTGCTTCTCAACAAAGTGCATGCCAATTAAGGCACAAGGCAGAGCAGCACTGCCGTCCTATGCTACCTCCCTCAGCAGCTTCAGACAAAGGAGCACCTGGATGGGCTCCTGCCTGTGGAAAGCTGAATGTTGCTCTCTGCCTCTTCCTGGGAGAGCAGCAGCTCCTCCCACACAATGGTATGAATGTCCATGAAGAAGACTTTGCTTAAAATCAGCTTCCATTGGTTTTTTCTGTTTATTGATTCCACCAGGAGCCCGACAACCATGATGAAGTGGCAAGCTGTGGCTGAGATGACTGCAAGCCATCATGACAGACCTCACAGCACTAAACATGGAAAGTTGACTAAGAAGATATTAATTGCAAACACAAATATTTTCTGATATTTTTGTTTGTTTTCTTTTTTCCCTACAGGCAAGATGAAATTCAGAGGGCTCAGGCAGAAACCTTCACTCCAAATTAAAGCCATATGCTTCACACAACTCTCCTAAGAAGCATGAATGTAGAAGCAGCTGTGCAACAGGTCTCCTAACAACTGTAACCTACAACTTCATGAATCAGTTAACCCAAAAACTTGCAAAGGAAGTGTAGAGGTGGTACAGTTGCTATATGGTGTAGATGCTCTATCAACCTCATCATCACCCCCACATGAATCAGAGAAGAAAGTGAAGTGATCAAAAATGTATTTGTCATAAGACAGTAATTGCCCATCAGCTGCTCTGTTTCTTTTTGGATTTCACTGCAATTACTAAGTGCCGTATGGATATAAAGTTTAAGGGAAAGGAGATGATAACAAAATAAAACCTTACAAATGAATACTGCAATGAAATAGTTCAAGGTTTATTTCAATGATATGTCCTTCAATGTATGAATTAATCAAACTGCTTTTAGTAGTACTCAAATATCAGATTACCTCTGCCTAAACCAGGTGCTAATACCCTTTGATTTTTTAGAAAAACATTGAGTTACATTAAAAATACATTTCAGGTCTAGTTTTGCATGACAGATATGTGATGTGTCAATGGATATGTATTATATTATTCCTCTCAGACATGCATTTCCTGCAGAAATAGCAGACTACAGAAGATGACTCTTACTGAGACCATCTTGTCTTTCTGACAAAGATAGTTCTTAACTTCTTACTTACTGGTTGGTTCCTGCGATTGATAAAACTTTTCACTCAGCTTGTGATAATTTCACAGGCCTTGAACACCCTGACACTGGAAGCCCCAAGGTCAGAAGTCAAGTCTTGTTCTGAAAAATCAGTGTGCTTCATATTAAAGTAGAACAAATGTGAAGAAATATCCACCAGTGTGACAAGAAGAACAGGGAAAATGGAAATGACACCTTGGTCATCTGTTACCCAGGCCACCTCAAGTCACTGTCTGAAATGTGATGGAAAAACTCTCCAAGCCTCCTTCAGGTCAGCACTAAGTTTAGGAAACACTGAGAAAGGTCTCTAGCTGATTCTTATTCCTGCCCTCTGCCACATGTATACGTATCTCGGCATTTGGTGACCCAAACAATGTGGCTTTACAAAACCTACAGAAATTCTGCCAAAGCTTTAGTTTGGATCCATAAGTAACAGCAGAATAACCTGGGCTGAAATACAGAGCAGCTGAAAATCACAGCTCAGGAAAGCCAAGATAGAAAAACTACTCCCTAATGTTCATGACATCTCAAGAGCAACAAGCACGTGCAATGCAACATATCTTTTGCCCATAGATGTGGTTACAGAAAGATTCAAGGTCTCTTAAAAATTTAGTTTTGAGACTATTCATTGAGTAGGCAATAAAATACCTGTGAAAAATGATCAATTCTCAAACTATCTTCAGATCAGGAAAATGAATGTTTCTCAAGCCTCAAACCTGTACACGTGATGTGTATTTTGCACATGCTCTTCCAGTACCGCAGAGATAATGAAAATAGCATTAATTTCAACAACAAAAAAGAAAGGGGAGGGGGCTAGGAAAATCTCAATTTCTTAAAATAATACCAGTGCCCATCGTCTGGATTGTTATTGCTACTTGGAGCAGCATAAGACTAAAACCAACATGCTCATGCATGCTTTTTCTTAACGAAGGCATTCATCTTATATTCAGGGAGGAAACATCTTAATCAACTTTCAGTTGGATTAAGCTAATGTGTTTATATATATATATACACATATATATATATACATTATATATATATATACATATATATATATACACACATACATATATATATATATGTCTGCTGTTTCCTGTGTCTATAAAACCAGTTCTAATGCTCTGCAATTTAACTTTCCACAATAAACAGGACCCTTACTTTTTTTGTAGTTTTCTTCAATAAAGCATGTCCTGATCACACTACTGTTTTAAAATCATATAAGAAGACTGTAAACTACACTGACAGAATGGTATTCAAGTTTAACAGGCAGCTTGGTACACCAGATGGGGTCGAGAGATCTGCCTTCAGAGAGAAGAGTGAAAGACTTAAAACAAGATATTCAGCAGTCTCAGCACCAGATAACAGCGTTACACTGAGCAAAGTTTTTCCCACCTTGTATCGCTGCAGAGCCTAATAAATGGGAAAACAGAAGTCCTTCCAGCAAATTCTGCAGATCTTTGTAGAAAAACTGCAAAAACTGAATAAAACTGCCCTATTCCCCACATGTTCAGTTCCAATCTATATACAAAAAGCTGCATTTTTGTCTGTGACTTCGCTTTAAAACTGCTCTTCTATGTCCTTAGTCTTGTATATCCCCAGGTCTTTCTGTCCCACAGCAGAAACTGTTGCCTTTCAGTACATAGCCTGGACAAGAAGGATGCAGCATGTTCTGTTTCCCCAGAGTCTTTCAGGTTCATGCAAACTTGGGACCTTACTGTCTATCTCAAAAACAGAAAAGATACAGCAATCTTCTGTTTGCAAAGAAATCCTGACCAGCCTGTACATGACCACTGGCACAGTTGTTTCTACCTAGCTCTTTCAATAAGGTGATCACAAAGAATGTAAAAAATCTGTGACACTCTTCAGGAAATATGGCAATGGAGAATTCACACTTACCAACTCTACAAAGGCAAGTCCACCATAACTGTGAGCAACAAAAAACACATTCTCTGCAGCTGACTGGGAAATAAAATGGTCCCAAACATAAATTGCATGTTCTTCAGGAGAGCCATTATCCTGCAAAAAGAAATTATGTTCGTGACAATTATCTTTTAAAAAATGGCAATTCTGTTTAAAAGCAATGTGTTCTTATATGTTAGAACATTTTGTTAAAATAAAGATCAAATGAATACACTCTAGTATCAAAAAGAGAACAGATTCTTTTGTCTAAATAAAGGCAGTAAAACTGTTGCTTTTTCAGCTTACTTTAGTAAGTATAACAAAATTATGCATCTGCAAAATTTTGCGTAAATACCATGACGACATTTTTGCTAAATGGAGGCATTCACAGGAATTATGAGCCACAGCTCAGATTTTCACTCTTTTGACAACTCCTTCGTCAAATGTTTGTTCACTGAGGGTTTGTTTAAAGTACTTATGTCTTAGACTGGTAAATAAAAACAGGTAGGAACAATATAAATACATAATCATAGAATAATTTAGGTTGGTAAAGACCTATAATTTCAATTTTTACTTTTTTTCCATACTGTGAGTCACTGGAAACCTGAATTAAGATTAAAATTATAGTATTTGCAATTACTCTTTCAAATCTTACTTTCTGTGACTGCAGACTATGACACATGGTGCAAACAAAACACCTCTTGACTGGTGGCAGGCATTACTTTGGAGCTTTTGGTAGCTAGGGGACCATGTTTTCTAACTATTGAACAAGATCTTGTCAAAGTCAGCCAGTGTAAGAGTCACAGAAGGCACTAGAGTGACACACATTGATTTCAGTGCACTCTCATCAAAACTCATGTTGTGTACTTGTATCCTTGAGGCTCTTGGAAAGGACTGTATCCTAGACTGTATCTAGATTTTCCTTATTACTTGGGTTGTTGAGGTCATAACTACAAATTTGGTCTAGTCTCACATGACAAGAATAAGATGCTCTGCTAGGTACCCTGCTCTGCCAGTATTTCACAAAACCAGGATAACAATGTTGGCTCTTTCCAGGCTCTTGAATGACAGAAAGAGTTGATCAGTCAAGGTCGTGTAATTTCCTAAAGTTTGCATACCTTTTCCCTTTGCTCTGTGACAGCAACAACTTCATATCCTTAGCTAACTCAGATATAGACAAGAAAATCCTCATTTCCTTAGGAAAAAGAAAGCACAAACCAGTAAAAGCTGCTAATAATTACACAGTGTGAATTATTGAAATTTATCAAGAATGTTGAGGTGATCTAGATCTCAATTCCATTCTGCAAATCAGTTTTGGGGATTTAAGCTCTTATAAGTGTTTAAAATCAGTGGGAAGAGATACAACTAAATAATGTAGTTGATTCTGGCTTTTATTTCTATTCTCATACTCTGTTTTCTAAGTAAGAGTGAGATGGCAACAAATCTTTATGGATCCTGACTCAAAGTTTTTAGAATAACAATGTGCTTTTCTGCTTCAGCAGCAGTGATTATAAGACACGAAAACCTGAATTCCTCTTACTCCTGAAGATTCTGCTCTTCATTGACTATGACAGAATGTAGTTTTAACTAATTCTGTATAACCTACTGTAAACTACCTCAGTGTAGGAGAGGACTTATTTCAAAACAGTGTGTTGCTGTTTTGAAATTTGATTGTATAGATAGGTACAGAAAGTAAAGACTTCTCCCATTGTGAGGAATGAGGAAAATTTTTTACAAGAAATTACATAAAGAAAATATGTTTGACAAACCACTTATTAAGACAAACTGAAGGACAACTTGAACAGGAGTTTCCTGTGCAAAAGTGATGTACACTATAATCTGTATGGAAAAAAAGTACATTAAACACTGAGAACGTTTCAGAATTACTAATATATCTAAAAGATTTATCTTAGTTATATACACAGGAGGTACTTATTTTTCAATAACAATGTTGCCATTGATACTTTTAACAGCAATTTTTGTATAGGCACCCAATGCTGTTTAAATAATCTGAGAAAAAGAGGAACATTTTTTCTGCTTAATATAGCATTTTCAGGTCACTTTGTATTTATTATTCTACATACTGCTGGTAAAAGCACACAATTTTAGATTCCACAAGACTAAGACATCAGCAAAAAGCTTCTGAACTCAGCCCAAAAAAGCTTTCACCAATCAAAGCATAACCAGTGGTCTAGTAAACTAAATTAATAACTTCACAGCTTCACAGTCCACTACAAAGACTTAATAGGATGCTCTAAAAGCAAAAAGAAATGAGCTACAATGAGTTAAATATAGACTGTGATTTCCTTTATTACCAGTTAAAAAAACCCAAACCATAAAATGTCGGGATAAACTGGGTTGCTGTACACTCTGCTAAACCCTAAACAAGGTAAAAAAAGCCTATATGTGTAAGAAGGAGCATGGAGGAGTCCTATATGCTTAGAAAAAAAGCTCTTTCTTCAGAGCATCTGCTTATTTTCCCCCCTTGTAACAAGCCCATATTACAAACACCTCAGACCTGGCTCCAGGTGTGAACATGAAATATCCAGCTACAGAAGCTGTGCACAGCTCATCCCCTTAGAATTTCAAATTGCACTGGGTCTGTGAGGCTTAACCTCTACTGCCAGGCTTGGATTAAATTATGAGACAGGATGCTGCATTTTCAGCATGAAAGGTGACAGTCTCAGGCAGCTGTTGCTTTCTGTTAGTTCACTGAAGCTAAATTGAATGCACTTATATAGAACATTGTGAAATTATTTGATAGAGAGGGGGTCTCCCGGTCAGAGTTTACATAATTATCTATACAAGTGTACAGAAATGAATGGACATTAGCCTGGAGAAATCACACTGTGTACCTCAAATGGCACCTCAGGCTGAATGCATCTTGTTTGTGAAACAGACTGAGATGGAGACATGCAAGAAAACTTGAACTTAGACTTCCTGCTGCTGAAAGCTGGTCATCTGCAGCAGGTAATTCTACGTCAAAGTAAGTGGTCTGGCTCATTGGTGTTGTGGAAGTCATAGTTTTGGGTCTCCACCTCTCTGAAAACCCTTTCTCTTGATCATTATATATATCATTAGACATGAAAGGAAGAAAAGATTAAGAATCATATGATGTGAAAAGGCCCTTGTGCAATATTTATCCAATACAAAGTAATCTAAACAAGGCTACTCCTGGGCCATCCATTGTGTAGAAACATGGAGGGACTGAACTCAGGTTTTGGTCAGCCATTTTTCCCAGCATGGCTAGTGCTAGGAGTTGAAAGGTATGTAACATTTTAATGGCTGGAGCCATTAGATATACACAGATAAGCAGAATGCACACTGTGAATACAATATTAAGTTCTGCTGCATTCAAAAACCAGGTTACATTTACTAATGTAATATCGCAGTCATTAATTGTTAAATACCAGGTTGGAGTGCTGCAGCAACTGAAGCCTTATCAACTATGCCAGATTCTAACACCTAGACATTGCAAGGTCTGCAGTTATGATGGACTACCTGAGTCGATAACACATGGAATTGTCTAAACAACATTTGCATATTTGTGTAATTATTTCCTAAGGTTAACTAGCTCCTGCAAAGCAGCTTGCCCTTTGAGACTGCTTACTGTGACAGGTTCATGTATTTTGTGTTTCAGTGCCAAATTTTACTAATTTCTTCTTTCCTTTCCTTTTTTTTCGTCCCCCTCCCCCCACTCCCAAAGTAGCCTGTTGCCAGAAAGTCATAGGCCTTGAGTCTGGAGGCCTTGAACCACTATTAGATTTACTGAGGCAGAGCAGCTTCTAATACATAAAAACTAAAAAAAGTCACATAAAGAAAAAAAAATAAAGACTACAAAATTAAGTTTTCAGATCTGGTAACCTTTTGTGTTGTTTTTTTTTAAATCAAGGAGTGGGAATCACATTTTTCTGAGACAAGGGAAAACTGAAATGCACACAAATAGGGAAATATGTCATAAAACTGAACAGCTTTTTCAGAATTTATTTGAAGGCAGTTTCTCTAATTACCATTTATCACAGAAAATCAAGCTAGAAGGAGAAATTTAAAAGAATTTCTCCTTCTAGCTTGAGAAGCTACTATAAACAAGTATGCTACATGAGTTAAATACAGGAGAACAGAATTGCATGCTGGCTGGGAGGCAGAGGATACAGAAGGCTCTGATCTCCCGTCCCTGGAGATGTTAGATCTTACCCACCAGTAATACCTTGTCACTCATGTATAGTTTGTCCCATTGCCTCAGGGAGCCTTGGGGAAGGCAAACTTTTGCAATTCACCCCAACCCTTCCAAAAAATCATGACACTTAAATTCATATAAGTATAAAAATATTCTGTTACAACACCACCTTTCATGAGTTCTAAATGATGTTTATAATCTGTTGCATTTTACTCACTCCTTTTGCAAATATTTACCTTACATGAGACAAAAATTTTTTCACTGGGGAGGAACAAAATGAAACATGATGGGTTACTACCATCAGAGCAGCTCCAAAATTTCTGTGCAGGACATGGTCTAAGAGGCTTTTGTCATGGTTCAAGAACATCACCCCTAAATTTAGTGATCCCCCCAACCAAGACTTGCCCAAACCAGAGACTGCTCCTCCCACTACTCTTCTGGTGAGAGACACAAAAGATACAGTTTATGGGTTGAAATAAGAATGAAATAGCAATGAAAAGAATGAAAAACAATGAAATAAGAAAACAAACAGTGACAGTAATAAGAAAAGTATACAAAAAAAAGAGGATGATTTACATGCAAAAAAATCCTCACTGAGCCAGAGCTGACCTAGTGTGACCCACAAATGAACAAAATAGCAGACAGACTCTCTTCACCCATGCTCTTTTTTCTGACCACAAGCCATTCCCCTTCTGGGGGAATGGGAAGCAAGAATCCCTCATTTCCGCCCTGACAATGACAAGAGGTGACACAGAATAATGACCTAGACATGCCCACATGGCTCCAGACTCTGCTCCCTCACAGTTACTGCAAAAAAATTAGCTCTGTCCTGGCTGAGAACCAGAATAGCTTCGAGGGCAAGAAAGCCAAAACACAAGGAAAAAAACCAGCCAGTATATGATTTTTCCCCACACCAAAGACAGTAGCTATGGCATTACAACCAGAGAGGAGGATTAAAGTAAAGAGAGGGTATAAACTGAAAACAGGAAAGGAAGTGAAAGTAAGCATTTTGTATTAATATATTTCTGCAGCATTAGTACATGAAGATAAGACTTTAAAGTGGCTAGTCCAGGACATTTAACCAGATTTTGACTTTAACTGAGAAATTCCAGTGTATTAGGAAGCATTACATCTACCTGAAAATCTTTTTTACCTTTTCAATCACAGAGTTGAGAGAATTCCTGCAGTTATCTGGGAAAGGTTCCCTACTACAATACAAGAGGTGATCCCAGGAGACAGTAGGACCTTTTATTAACAGTAGGAATTGTATTTCTACTTTACTTACTGACAACAGGTAATGCTAATCTGTATGCTGCACAGATGGAGATATGTAAACATGAAGATGGGTTGGCTTTTGCACAGCTCTTAAATTACTGGCCTTTCAGCAGGAAGTATGGCAATAATTATGACACAGCAGTACCTTCTGTACAGGGGCAATTGCAGCTGTGTGAAACCAGACAAAAGGATGCTGCAGAAACATGCACCAAGACCATCTCAGCAGCAAAGGAATTGTGAGTGGGGGAGATAATAGTGGAGGTAAGTTTATACCAAATCCTAAATCTGACATATATCTGACATTCAGTTTAGCAGGTCATGTAAAGAGCATAGGATGATGAAGACTTAGCAGCAACTCAAGCAAGTTACTTCAGTTGCTGTGTCCTTAGTGAGAAAGAGACAACCTGAGAGAAAACAAGAGAAGAGATGAAACCATAGACAGCTGATGCTCTGACCTTGAAAGTCTGAATAGAGGACACATGTCTTTTCTCCTTTTATGGGATCTGTATGGATTTTACTTGCATACTTTGCCATATTAAAACCACAATACTCAGAAGAATTTGATCAGCTGTGCAGAGTGGGTTCATGGTCACCAATGTCTGGTGTAGCTCCATGGAAATACAGAGCATTGTATCCGCATTGGTTCAACATTAAAAATGTAATGCATGAGTGATTTTATTCAGCATCTGTATTCAGAAATTCCTTACTTAGGACCTTAGCAGGGATTAAATAATGAGTCTTCACATGCAAAAATGCCATACTCTTGCACTTGCAGGAAGAAGGGGTGAAATAAAAAATTATACTATCTTTTTAAGGACGCTTTCTGAGGCGGGGACAAGATACATACTCCGGCAGCAGGCAGCAGCCAGTTTTAAGACAGGAGAGACCACGTATCACAACAGCTAAGTCTGGTCATTTGTGGAGTTGCAGGATATAAATAGCATAGCCAAGATTATTATCTGGCACATGCCTTCAGAAAGCAATATGGCAAAGTGACTTGAAGCTTTTTTTTTTTTTTTTGTATTACAGATCTCATTTTATTCCCATATCTATTTGAGGTGTTTCTGTTTCAATTTCTTCTACCTATTTTATTTGTGAATTGGGCTGGTGATGGAAGTGTTCCCAATATTGCTTATGAAGCCCCAGTAATGTTGTGTGCATAGAGTCAGCAGCACAAAGGAAGTCTTACGTTTTGCAGTTAAATGTCCATGATACTAAGTTAAAGATAGTCCATCACCAAAAAGTGCCAACAATTTATCAGGAAAGCATGTAATCCCAACAGTCCTGCTAAAACAAAAAGTCTTCCATGAAACATGCAATATATGGCATATCAAATAGCCAAATAAAAGATGTAAATAAAAATGCATTTAGTGGACTGATACAAAATTTTAATTTCTTCCACCAGGGTAGAGGGGATGAAGAGCTGGTTTGGGACGAAGTGGTGATAACGTGGGATGATGTTCATGGGATGACAAAGCATCTTGCTACGCTACAACTCTTGAGATTATGCTTAAAATATCAAGTTTTAGCTAATGCAAGACCAATGTCTAGCCATGGTTTTTATGTTTTGTGTTTGAACTCCTTCCCGGGGTTCCTGCTCTCCCCAGCTCCCACCACAATCGCAATCATCTGAAGATGACCTCAGATGCTGTCCCACTTTCCCCACTTCAAATGCAAGCTGGGCTGTCCCTGGTGAGAGTGGTCAGGAAATAAAATTCAGCCTTATGCTATATATATATATGTGCAACAGAGCAAGCTTAGATCCTAGCATGCTAGGGCTAGGGTGGCAGGAGGGAGGATTTTCTCCTTTATACTCCAGCTTTATGGCACACAAGAGAAAAAAGCAACTCGAAGACTGAAAAGCATTTTCCCAACTAAACCCTCAATCACTACAGTTCCTAACCAAAAACCTAGAGCAGTTTCTGTATTTAAAAACCCCAAACCACTCTCATCTCCTGTTTCCAAGGTGCTCCAACCACTTCTGCTTGGTGAAGAACAAGCTGGAAATCAAAACACTTTCCGTTCTCTTGACTACAGACCCTCCCTCCAAGCCTTCATTGAAAATATTTAAACAGGTCTGAAACCTGCTCAACAATGCCCTGAAACCAAAGAGCGACACTGTCAGTGCCCACAACTGCTCTCTAGAGAGCTTCCAGTGGTCTCAGCTGCATTATTGCATCAGTGATGTAATATTATATTTCCTTTTAGGTAAATGTGGGCCTTAACAAGCCACCATGTCAGAAGCATGTAGATATTATATGATATATGAGCATTTTTAGAAGGCTGGTGTTGCAGATGGAATTTCTTAAATTTGCATTGGAACTGAGAGTTAAGCAGGGTGAGTTTGGACATGGATCTATGCAAAACTAAAGCAAGCAGCAAATGATATCCATGTCCTTCACTCTGCAATGACTCAGCCTCTCTGCATGGCAAATACCTTCTGCTGCTCTGTTCAAACGATCTCCTTACTTCTTCAGCTTTGTATTTGAAAATTCAAGTGACTTTGTAACCTGAAAGGGTTTGCTGTTTATAAAGTGAATCCTGGATTTCAGGCTCAGTATATTATTATATAGTCCTGGTTAAAGTATCTGCTTGTCAGCCAGAGTAAGACAATTTTATCAGGCTGTTGTTCATGTCTGGGTTTTCCCATTATTACTTCTGTTGGAGTCTGGCAATGTCTTGCAGTCACTAGCCAACTGTCTTCTAGTAAAGTGCAGAAAAGGAGATCAAAACCAAGAAAAAATCAGTTACTCAGTGGCTGTTAATTATGACCTTCACCAATAAGTAAATTGTTTTATTATTAAGAAAACAACATAAGTAAACACAAATATGATATTTGTCTTTTTTCGTCTAGGCACAAGAACATTGCTGACTCACTGAGATAAAAAAGTTGCAGGAGAAGAAAATAAATAGAAGGAAGGAGGGTAAATTAATCAGAGGAGGTTTTAGTTAAGAAAAAAAACAACTGCTTTCCCTTTTAGCTCTCTGACAGACTTCTTGATTTTTGTGTATATTTTCTCTTTTCCATATAATTTGCAGGGTTCCAGGCAAAGGAAGGCTGAATTTGAAGTAGCATGTTCTGGCAACCAGCTCTGAAATCCTACATGGAGAAACTCCTCAGACCAAAGATATAATAACAATTCCTCAGATCAGTTCTATCTTCCCAGCCACACCATAAGTATGGATAAATACCTGTGCAGTTCACAAAATAATCCCCACGCCATGATGATCTAAGTATTATCTACCAATCTCTGCAGGTGGACGTACACATTCTAATTTACATAACAACTACAGCAGTTTGGCCAAAGATATTCCAACTGGTAAAAATACTCAAAGACTGGGGGCAGCTGCATTTCAGTACTGTTACGGATACCTACATTTTGCATACTTTTTACATTTCCTTTAATTTTTTTCTTTCCAAACTACTTAGTAGCAGGGATCAAGATTCTGCCCAAAATGTATTTCTGCCTATAACATAATGAACAAACACTGCCTTTTGTATGATCGAATAATGGGAACAAAAGAGCATTTCTTAAACAAACAGATTGTATCATCAACAGATATCCTCCTTAGCAGCCATGTTTCTGGCAATTAACAGATTAATTGTGAAGGCTAGTAAATAAAAATGAATGCAATACTTTTATAAAAAGAATTATCTTCACAAGACACAGAGAGATCATGCCAGTGATTTAAATGATTATATGCATTTTTCTCAACACTAAAAGCAATTCCTTTGGAAATGAATGCATCTGAAACATTCAAAGACTCCTAATGGAAGTCACGCAGAACTGTTATTTTTCTATTTCCTATAGTATTTAAAAGTCTATTTTATTATCCTGTTCTTTAGATCTGTTTATATGTTGTAATGAGAAACAGACTTTTTTTTTTTAAACCATGCTATTTCAAGAAAAATACCGTTTTTGCCAAAGAAAATTCAGCTTTCCCCACCACAGGAAACAACGAATCTACACAAATTTCAACAGATTTAAGTAAGGTAACAATTTAGTATTTTCATTAACAGCTATGGTTTCAGAACAAACCTCAACTGTAAAGTCTCTGCTACAGAGTTTATATCTTTTGTGCAAATTAAATGAAATAGAATGGCTTTGCTTTGTACTGTTCTTCATTTCTCCATCTCTATTTATTACACTCAAGAGCAGTTATTTAAGTGAAAGAAAGATTTAACAGGCTCAAAGCTATTTGATTTCTCTTAATAAAGACTGCACAGTACTCAGTGCTTTAAGTAAACTGATATACTACTTAATGCACAAGTTACAAAGATTTGCCTAAGTGCCTTAATATGTAGAGGACTATAGTTAATTGTATTTGAAGTAACTGTCATTAGCTTATAATTATCTAAAGACAAACACAATCTGAAATTCAGATTTGAATCTTCTGTTGTTTCTCATTTGAATAAGTTGAAAATCTCAGTGTTTAACTATTTAACCCTGAATTCTGCTTCCTCACTTTCCTATGCAGATGCACCTCTGTTACTTTTGTTTCACAATAACGTACCCTAGGAAATGATCTTTCATCCCAATGAGTTGCTACACAACCTCAGAACTTGCCTGTCGTACCTCTGTCTTGGACTCTGTGATTCCCTCATGTTGATTATTTCATTAAAACAGGCTCTTTTCCACACAGATTAGCAAGGCCATTCACATTGCAGCAGTGGTGCATCGCTGTCGTCGAAGATCATTAGATATTAGATCAACAGCAATTTTCTTCTAACACATTGCAATTTTTTTTAACAACTCAAAACATCCAATTACATAACAGACAGCTTGGCTGTATTTTAAATTAGCACAGATGCTAAAGCCAGGAAATGTAATTCTCAGGATATCAGAACAAAAGGTTCAAAGTAAAAAAGAATTCATATAAACCGAAAGATTATCAGGACTAGACTGTCACACTGTGACCTTCCTGGCGTCTAGCTAATCTGACAATATTTCGCAGAGCATTGTTTCAAATCAATAACTAATTAACAAAGTACAAAAGAAGTTGTAGTGTTTTTGAGCCTCCTTGTTAAAAATGGCTCTTGGTTGCACATGGGCAGAAAGGTCACTTTTATGACATCTTCAGGATTCTTTCAACACCTTTCCACTGTCAGATTAAATTACTTTTAGCAATTAATTGTCATAAATTAAAACAGAAGCACATTTGTTACAGCAGGTTGTCATAATGACATAGTGAGCAGTTGTTTTGATATGAATTTTTTCCACCGACCCTCTATAGTATCTTAATTTTTTTGGTTGACCTAACTGGAAAATTGGGAGCAATCTTGTAACTCAGGTGGCATAGCCCAAACATTGGGGGTCTTATTTAGATTATAGACTGAAAAACAACAGAACAGAAATTCCAGAGAAAACTGAAAATCCTGTGAATATGTATCTTATATAAGATATGTAATCTGTGCCTATTTTGCTGCGTGGGATAAGAAAAACCCTCAAAAAATCACATGGATGCCACTTTTGTTACTGTTACAGTCCTTGGTGCCATGCTAATGCATTATTAGAAAACAACATTTTGTCTGATGTATTTTAAGAGAAAGATTAAATGCACTGAACACCTGCATCCTTCTCCCATTCAAACCATTACTTTGTTTTGGAGACAAAAGTCTTTTACTGAGATTTAATGAAAAAAATTTCTGTTTAGTTCTTTTTTTTTTTGAACTCTGTATGCCAATGCATATGTCCATCTTACAGATTAGACCTATGACATTTATCATCTCAAGTTTGCGTTTGCTAAAAACCATTACATCATGATAAAAAGAGACAACAATTCTAACAGAAGTTCCCTGGATAAACAGGAAAATAGAAGAAGGACAGACTCCATTCTGTGTTGGAGAAGAAAGAGATTGTGCAGAACGGATGTGGGCAACTGCAGGATCTGCCTTAATGGTGCCAGCATTAAAGGTGTAACCCAAGTAAGTGTCTGGGTAACTTGTCTCTAGTCATGGTTGCCCTCAAGAAGCTGATTAACCAGATCTTCAGGCTAACTGAGACATTGCAAGAGTTCTGACGGCTCTTATAATGAGCAGCAGAACACTGTTTAACAATCTATGTTTAACATATTTTTCTATTTTTGTTGTTACCTCTATTAGACCAAATATTTCTATACAAACATATTATAAACCTTACATCTGGTTAAGTAATAAAGATGAAAATGAGTGGAAATGGTAGGAACTCACAGCTGCCAGGTACCAGGCATCTTGGAAATTCCTGTGATAATGTTCAGTGTATCCTAATGCAATGACCCAAGCAGCATGGACTTATTTGTAGGTCCAGCATTCACACAAAACTGGACAAAAGTTTCATAAGTAATTTGTAACTCTTCATGAATATGGGCACAGGTGTAAGAGATGAAGAGAAGCAGCGTTTATGTGCAGGGGCTTCAAATCCACCTGTAGGCAATGCATTGGCCTGCACCTAAGCTTTGGTTTCACCCTGAAAATAGCAGTCTAGACAAAGTCTTCTAAGAAGTAGTGGTGTACAAGCTTAATTAAACCACTCTTCACTAATACTTTAATAAAGTACAGACTTCTTAATTCTGTCACGCCTATCCACTTCTAAACACACACTTTGCAAATGATCTATTTACATGTCACAGGGTGTTTTTACTCTGAAACTCAAGAACTGCTTTATAGTTGAAAATTAAATCTTGGGAGGTCAAGTTAGCAATGTAGACAAAATCCTGCTGAAAATATAACAAAGGAGAGAAGTAGGAAGGATGTGGGTACTACTTGTATCCCCCCCATTACTCCAGAATGGTCATGCCAATAACATCTGGACAACATCTGTGAAAAAACTCCTACTGCTGCTCTGGTTGAATGCCCTTCAGGCTAATTCAATATAATAATCTGTCTTGGGGAAATCTTGAGCTCTGAAGAAATCATGAATATTTGAATATTTGCTCAACACCCCAGTGTTAAAAATGCCAAGAAATATCAGTGCCCATCTGTAGGGGATTATATCTTTCAAGATGCATTTCTGTAGCAGTACTTGTGCAAGATCACATTGTTTTAACCATGCTGATTGCTTGATCAGCTTCTGGTCTAAATCACCTACCCCTCCTATTGTGGATGGCCAACCACAACCTCAGTAGTACTAAATGTTCTGAAACAGAAATCTGACTCTCTTCACAATGTCCACAAAGTCTGCTCATGGATCAAATACTTCTTTGAGGGCTGAGGTGAAACTTTATAATGTCAAATCATTGAACTACATCAGCTGGACAGAACATCTGTGGGTTGCCTAGTCCAAAACTATGCTCAAAGTACTTTCAGCTAGGACTGGTCACAACAGCCATACCTCATGCTTTCCAACCAAAGCAAGAAAGTGTTCTGTAGTTCTAGTGTCACAGAAATGTAGAAACGTACATTGTGAAAGCTCCCCAACCTTGATTCAAAGGCATTTGAGGGACAGTGACTTTGCAAACACTCCAGAGAAGTCCTGAAGATAACTACAGCACTTCGGATGTGAAATAATTTATCTTACTTCCATGCCATAACATTATCTTTCCAACTTTTGTATGCTCCATGGACCCAGAATACAAGTGAAGCAGTGGTCATCTTTTGCCATCTGTCTTTGATAGTCTAGCAAAGCTGAACTCTGCCTGGTCAGTTTTTCTTTGGGTAGAAACAGCTTTATTCTAGGTATTCTTAGAAAATGATGTCATGGTTATTTACCACCAGTGTAACAGAGTAACAATGTTGTCCCAACTTCTGCTCCAGTGACAACACTGTTGGGCACTCACTAGAGAAAAATCAATTTATGCATCAGCCAAACTCCAGAAGTCAGCTAGAGTAGCTCAAAACTAAAAGGGAAAGGAAATGGTAAAATAACATAATGAGCTAACAGCAAACAACAGAAGAAAAGTAGCAAGACAAGTGGTCTTAAATCAAATCAAATGCTGTTATTTTAAGATCTATCACAGCTATAACTCATTTGCTCACTTAAGGCAATGCATTCAGAGTCTGCATGCAGTCAGAGCAGCATGCAGCATCTGAAAGCCTGACATAACTCACTGAGGAGAACTTCACATAGTCTTCACTGGTAATGGATTTAAAGATAATAAGCAGTCATTAAATGTAAGCCTACCTTTTTTTGGTAGGCTGTCATCAAGTGTGTTTGTTCATTTTTCAAACATGAAAAGCAAAGTAGGTAGAGAAGTAGCGAGATGTGCTACAAAGTGGAATGTATGAGGGATGTGATGCATCGAAGCCTAAGGCCACACCTAGAAATCTTTCAAGATTACTTAGCCTAAGCTTTGCTAAATTTCTTCATTACTTCGTTTAATAAATTCAAAGGAATTTCTCAGCAAACCAGATCCCAAAGATATAAATATGTGTCATCTTAGCATTTACAAGCAATTACAGCTTCTCTTTTCCCAGGTTAGGAACAGAATGGTTGTGACACAGTTAAGTGGTAATTGACTGCTTTTATAGGGCATAGGCTGAACTGGTAAAATACATGGAATCAGATTATTCAGTTACACAGCAGGTGAAAAAGACAGGAGATAGGAATGAAGAAACATCCTGGAAAGAAACACGAGTCCAAAAGAGCACACTGCAGATGCTTATGAAGTACCAGCTGTATTGCCTGAATGAAATAAATTTTAAATTCCTTGCTGTATTATACAGCTGGATTCACTGGTTAAATCTTTGCTTTTGGGAAAAAGAAAACCTTACAGTCTCATGTATCCTACATCTGTTATAGCCTGCATTATGTCAGAGGCCATCTTATGCAGTTTAGAGGCCACCAAACATGCAAGAATGTGAGTAGTTTTTGTGTGCTTTGGTGTAGGTAGTGCTTGCTTGCACACACTTGAATGTGTACTTGCATGGTAGTTTTCTCATGCCATGTTTTTGCTAGAAGTACAAGACAAGAAGATCTTAAAGTGCTGCTTAAGAGCCCAGAAAATCTTTGGTCTCCTCAACATATACACAACCCTTGGTAATTCTAAATGCTCACTCAGGATTCTCTCCACACAGTGCCATCTGTTGGGAAAACAAATAAAAATTCAAGTTTTGCTTGAAAATATAGAAAATATACCTCACTGGGTATCGATAAATTCATTCTTGCCAAGCACTGATCAAAAGAGAGAAAGAGAATGAGAATCAACTGTTAATCAACAGAAGCGTAGAACAGTGTGTCTGAACAGCATGCAGCCCATTCAGGGGAGGAAACCCGCTACCAACAACACTGACCACAAAAGACAAAAGCATTTTTGATCAGTTTAGAATCCACTTTTATCAAGAGAGATAGAGAAAAAAATCAAGGATTCAGCTGAGAGAGAAATGGGAACATTTCTTAAAATTTAGATTAATTGATGGTTGGAGATAGTTGTAAAACAGACTAGGAATGAATTCTGTTTGGACACTATTGAAATAAAGTTAATGGCTCTGAAGTTGGTAAAACCTAATTCTAGGGGTGTGCTGATCTGATACAGAGTTCACTAAGACATAGCAAGAACAAAAGGACAGTTCTTCTAAAGACCCAAAATAAAGCATATTTCTTTGCCTGCGGAGTGATGGCAACAAGCTGATTAAAAAGATCAGCCTTGTTGTTCAAGATGTAAATAAATCAAAACAACATCACACAATATGTAAATTCACAAAAAGTAAGGATTTTGGTGAGTAAAATCCTTAACTTGTAAGGATTTTAATAATTAATTAATTAATTAATTGCTATAATACTTAATTTTTCAAATTTCAGCCACCTATGAATTGCAGGGTGGAACCAGCACTTCTTACTGGGCAGCTTATTCTGCATTGTTCCATGCCGCTGTTTCCTCCACTATTTCTAGTCCCCTTGGCAGCTGTCACTGCTGCAGGCAGCCAGGCAGCCTACACAGGAACCATCAGATTTATCTTAATCCCAAAAGCTAATTTTTGCTCCCCCTTCATATTTTTTCCTGAATTTATTCTTTGTTTTCTGTAGCAGATGAGGTGAAAGCATCCTTGAACTTACTGTGCATCCTGCACCCCAGCTCCCTGTCTGCTGACATTTAATAACTAGACTCCACAAATGTTTTTCTCATCTCCATGTAGTGCAATACAGCCCTCATATCTTCCTCTCTAAAACACATAAATATTTCTAGAGAGGTTCAGTGGGGTGGTATGTCTCCAAAGAAAAGGTTATTTTGCAATTAAGCTGAAGCTTAAGATAAATAGGAATATGTAACTTAGAAATTAATTTTTATAATCTCTCACTATATCAAGTGTCTTATATCGGTCTTGCTGACCGATCCCCAAGAAAAGAACATGTGAAGAACTTTCAAGCTCTGCAAAAAGGTGTAGGTTGCCACTTGAGCCCGCCACTTTAGCCCCTGCTAAATTCCTTCTGCCAGTTTTACCAAACACATTGAAATCTTGTAGCAAAACATGCAACTGTGTGCAGAAGGTTAGAGAATATTAACCTCCTTTTGGGATATCAGCTAAAATCCTCGCGCTCTGTTAGATAAATGATAAAGGATACCAGCAAAGTGCAATTTGCACTGGCCCAGAAGACCTGGAAGGTCTTTGCAGTCCTTCACTGCAGTCACTCTACAATCAAAACCAGGCAATATCAGAGTTTGAGTGATTTTTTTCACTTCTGCCTTCAACAAGTATGTCTGAATGTGCTGAGCCATTTTCTTCACCATCACCCCACATACTGGCCACATTTATGAGCCTGAATCCCATCTGAGAAGAAGGAGGACTCTTCTGACTTGTGAGAGACAACGTTTTTTCAGCACCATACAGCTTGTGGTGGGAGGAGAGATGCAAGCTGGTTCTTCCTTTTGTAAACTTACATGGCTTGCCTCATGTTTTAGGAGCTGGATCTAACAATGGACACTTTATCAGCATCAGGTAATGTCTGAAAGACACCAAAGCTAGATGGTCCCTATTTATTCCTCTTATTTGATTAAACCATACTTGTGAAATGCAGAACAAAGAGAGGGTATAGCAGAGAGAAGAGCCAATGGTGTTCTTGAAGAGATACAGAATTTCCCTTCACTGTTCATCTGTGTCTCTGATTTCTCAATCACTCAAGGAAAAGAAGACAAATAAAACTTTCCAGCATTAGTAAATCCAAAACTTACTATAAGAATTCTTTATAATCTCATGATTTTTAAAAATACCTGTTGGCTGCTCATGCTAAATGCCTAAATTATTGAACACTAGTTTAAATTCTCCACAGTTTAGCTACTTAATGTAAGATGCCTGTTCATTGCAGTATCTGTAGAATGACACATGACACATACATATTCTTCCCGATTTACAGAAACTACTGTAAGAACTTAAAGCTTATCTGACCTTTTAGGAATGATGTGGTAGCCTAACTGCAGGTACTAAGTGTCATGGCAGATGTTTGGCTTCCAGCTGCTGGCCCAGGGTGGTGCAGGTCTCTGGTGACACAGGTTCTGCAAGACCGTATCTCTCAAAGTGTTCCTGGAGCACTCAAAATGCCACTGCATGCTTATGTTCAGCATTTGAACTGCAGTGCCTTCTCAACTTGGAATGCCCAGTGTCCAACACCATATGGGGCAAGAACAACGCCATGGTAATTTCTAGGCAGTTCTCAGGAGCTTTTTGCTATCAGCATTTGATTTGCTGTTGCTTACAGGTGAAGGAGACTTCTCAAGAACGTAAGGAAGTAACAGGCTTTAAGGGTGGGCAGAGTAAAACCATGTGGTATTTCAGACATGTATATATAAAGTAACACTGGCTGTTGTAAAAGGAGAAACAAAACAACAGCATGAGATTCTAGAGGCTGAAGTCTTGACGCCCACATTTGCCACAGACATTCCCTGCACTGAACATGTCCCTTACCTCTCAGGAGCTGCTCACCCAGAGCTTGTCATTTTGTGTCTGGTGGAATAAACAGCTTATTAGCTTTGTCTCAGCAGCAGGCTAATGTTGTCACACAGGCTTTGGACAAGAGCAGGCGTGCACTTTGCCAAGTCAGAGGGTAGGACATTGGCCCAGAGATGGCCACAGGGTGAAACTGGCAGCTGGTGGGACTGTGGCTATGTGGAGAAACTGCTCAGTCCTCAGTGTGAAATAAATCCATGGCTCTGAGAGGTCATCCCACAAAAGCAGACACTCTGCCGTGACCTCCAGTCAGGCTGCGCTTCACGTCAGCCACACCAAACAATGAGCAGAAATGGCACAACTGTGCTCGCACGCTTGCCAGGATTTCCTGTCTGCCAATGGTCACTGCTTACTTAACTGTGTATTAAAACAACTTCTACTGTGCCTTTTACTACTTTTTCCTAGATCCTGACACAAATTATCCAGATGTATCAATTTTTAGTAAAACAGATTAACTGGTTGCACGTGATCTTTTCCTGCTTAATTTCTCACAGAAGACAGGAAAAATTATTTCTGAAACGTATGCTACTTTCAAAATTAATTTCATTAATATGCAGTTAATAGAAATGGCATTGATACAGACTGTGCTATAGTAAAAATAATATTTGTAATAAGAATTATTCAAGCAGATAAGCTCAGTGGGGAAGAAAATGGACAAAATTCCTAGCATACAGGCTTTGGAAAGGCTTATCCCTTTTGTCCACAAAACCTGACCCCATTAGTTGGTCTGATAAAAGTAATTCTTCCTACTTCTTCCTTGGTTGCCTCTGATATCCTTCAACTGTTGGGGCAACAACATTATTGCAAATTACAGTCAAATTATGCAATTTATACTTTTTTACATAACATTTCAGAATCCACTTAGTATACTTGTTTAAGTGGTGAATGCAGTTTAGAAGGGGGAAAATACTAATTACATTTTTAAGTATCTTTTAACATTGAAAAGACAATGTCAGTGTGGAAATCTGTTGGGAATGGGAGATGGCTCAGAATGGAAGAAATGATCACGCCACATTTAAGCATGCATGATCTGTTTCCACAGAAGAAGGTTAGAGAGCAAGAAATTCTCAGAAATTCTTCAGCAACAAATGAAGGCTGGCTAGGGTAGGAAATTTCTGGGGGGAAAGCATTAGCCCATATGTACAGAGCAGCCTCTGGTGGTCTAAGAAAAAATGGTAATGTTTATAACTAAGGATAGAAATATGTTTTTTAAAAGGATGTATGTACATATTTAGCTATTTTACTCAATCCTCCACTCAACACATTAAAAACCAGATGCTTTTAAAATGATCTGTCAATATGCTTGTTAAAATCTGAACAGTAAAAGTATTAAAATTCATATGCATTCATTAGCACATTATATAAAAGTAAAATGCTTGTGTTTAATCATTCCATAAAAGTATTATAGTCAATGCTGATTATTAAAAAGTTTTTCTCCTGGTTTGCATTGCTAAAATTGAAATAAAATTTACAAGAATGTTACAGAATTGATGACATTTTCTGTCTTCACTTGTGAATTCAGTTGGCAGATGTTTTCATGAACAAAAAAATCTGTCTTATTGCAAAACATATTAAGCAGGTTTTCCTGCCATAATGTTTGACATGATGTTTATTACCCAGACCAAATCAGTTCCTTTAACAAGCCATAATGTATGCCAGAAAGTACATTATTTCATAGTTAAGGAAACTTCCAGCATGAAACAGTAAGTACTTTGATCTTTCAAGAGCACTATGCTTAATGCATTACACACTGCCATAGTCATTTTTATTTATACTCATTTTGTACAAAAATACAGTGCAGTTTGATATTTTGTATTTCAAGATTCAGCTTTTACATACTCTTGAATAGCCCAGCCATTTTTTTCACTATGAAAATAAAGAAAATACTTAAACATAATTACCAAAGTAAAGTTCTAATTCTCTGGTTCTTGGAAAATCTAGCTGCACAAGTGGGAATATCAACCAGACAGCTTTAATTTGTTCAAATGGCATTTCCTCATTAGATCACAACAGATCTCAGTGACCCTTTGAGAACATAACTGAGGATATTTATTCCTTCTGCTTAACAGTCTGAAACAATTTCTCCAGCATATTTGACACAACCATGTTTTTCCTTCCATGCTAGATAAGTTAAAGCCTTCCTGTGAGGAAATTTTTTGTCTACTCTGTCCATACTTTTTCCTACTTGGCAAAGTTGACATAAGGCCTGCTTAGGTTTTTCAAAACTCTGATGAGATCATTACAAATCATATACCATCCTTAAATATCTCTGTTGAGTGACGGTATGTTTTATTTTAAGAGCCTAGTGAGTCAAATGTATGCTATGCTATACAGTGACATTGTATCTGAATTGCCCTTTGAGAGCACCCCAAACCAGCACCAACACAGCAGCCTGTGGAGGCAAGTCCCTGGGGGTGGGCAGAGAGCAATCCTATGGACTCAAGCATGGGAGGCAAGAAAATGGCAAATATGGCATTGCACCTCTTGCAACCACCTACAGACTTAGCAGTTCTGACCAACAGAGTAAATGGAACCCTACTGACGGTCCAGCTTTGTTTCAGAAATTGATAAGCAAGGAAATTGCATTAAATTGTCCTGCAATACAATAAAGCAGATATGTTTTTCTTTCTGTTTCAAAAAACTATCTGTACTGGAGTCTACTAATAAAAAGAAACCCCAAAATAATAATTTCAGAATACAACACCAAACTCAGCAGAAAACCCAATTTCAATTTATTGGTCCAGGGAAGGAGACCACCAACCACACCTTCACTAAAAACTTTCACTAAAACATATCACTGATTTGAAGAAAATCAAATAAAGCAAACATCAACAGTAATATTTAAGGCATGGAGCTGTGCAAAAACGAAAATGGGATGGAACAATATATTTTGTATTTCGGGGGGTCAAACCTCCTGAAACCAAATTTCACACCTCATGAGGCAAGAGTCATAAGGTAGAATTGCTAAAAGGTTATGAAAAAAAGGTTCCCTTTCAAGGAAAGGTTCACAACAACGAAACAGTGAACCTGTATGCTGACTATACTTCTTTTCAGACAAAACACCAGCATTGTCCACTGGATTCTCATGGACCTTAAGTTAAAACTAGTTGCCCCTCTTAAGAAAGAGGGTTTGGATAGTGGGTAGAATAGCATCTTATAAAACAGCTGCAAACAGAAAATACAGTGCCTTGGTGGTGACTTTGAAAATATGCATTCCTTTGTTTCCCATACTCAGGTATTTTTCAAAAGACAGTAAATATTTATGGCATTAGTGACAATCTTGTATCCAAGTTACTAACCCTTTTTACTAGCCAACAGAGTATATATTTCTTCCACAAAAACTGTTAATGCTAAAAAAAAAAATTAGCAGGGGCGTATTAAAATTTAAGATGATTCTAACATGTATCTTACTGGATTTTTCTGTTTCTCACCACAATGGTACGTTTTTATTGTTTTACCTTCACTGTGGAGTTTCTGATGTGTTTTACTGTTGAATGAAAATGTTAACGTTCATAATAAGCATTTTGGAAATTGTACGACTCAGTGTGGAATGTATAATGCATAGTATGTACATGAAGCAGAATGTGCCAATGTACAAGTAATATTGTTTGTGCCCCCTGCAGAATTAGAAATCCTTGGGTAGCACTGTTATAATGATCCCATGCTGGTAGCATTACGAAGTGCAAAGGTTCACTGAGTCAGAAAAGGGCAAGGGACAGAATTTCTTCATCGTACCATTCTCAAATTATTCTAGCTTAAATATTTATTAATATATTTGCAAGTTTCCTCCTTTATCTGCCTTCAGAAGTATAGCTCAAAATGGATGGCTGCTCATATAAAAACAATACATTACAGGGTAAATTTGCTACCACAGAGGATGAACACTGGTGTTTTCCACAATACATTATTGATTTGGCAGGTGATAAAAACTATCAGGCTGTAACTACTGCTTACCATGTAATGCATACATGTCATGTATGCATTTATATTACAATAAATGCATACATGAGATGTGAAGGCAGTATGTTGCCTAAGCTTCACTACAAAGTCTTTCTTAATAACACCTCTGTTTATAAAACAGTTTTTAGAAAATTTTTCTTAAATAATTTCTTTCTTGATAATACCAGTGAGTTCTTCTGGGGTTTAGTTGAAGTTTCTCTTTGAAATTAGAAAGAAATTTTCTAACACTTCCAAAATACCATGATCAATAAATAACAAAAAATTCCAACAGAATAAAGAGTCAGGAACTCTGTATAAACTCTTGAATGCCATCTCAGTAACATACTTGTTCTTAAAAAAGCATGTTATTTATTAGCCAATATAGGCATGTATATGTATGCATCAATAAGGAGCAAACAAAAACAAAAGAAACTTACTCTAATATAGATCTGCATAGTTTCTTTTTCTTTTTGTGGATTTCGATACTTTTCATAGAAGTCACGTCGCTTCTTTGTTTCCTTCTGGATTTTATCTTTTCTTTCTCTCTTTTCTGCAGGTTCATCTGAGATATCAGAAGACAGCTGTATTTGGGCTTTTGTCTTCTCAACTTCAATATAGTTCTCATTGGGATTCAGAACTATTACTCCATAGCCTTCCTGTTTTAGAAGAGAGTCACACACACACACACACAAACAAGAAGGAATGTGAAAAGAGGAATTTAATGCTTGAAAATGTTTTGCATTTACTTTAATGCTTTTTAGAACTTTTTTATTTATTTCGGCAACTTCACACATCATTTATAGCAGGGTTTTTAAAAGTATTCTGTCATTAAAGGGATACTGATGTGTGAGTATGTATCAGTGCATGTATTTATGCTGATAACACATCCCTCAATCAGAAAAGTTGCCTGTTTTACCTTTAAAATAATTTAATATATTGTTTTATTCATAAGCACTTTATATGACTTTTTCAGAAAATAATACAGAATCTAAAAGCAAAATGCTGCTTTAAGAACTTTACACAATAATGAATAAAAAGCTTTATGCTCAGCCAGTAAAAACCTTTAAAATAAAAAGGATTGAGAGATTTTATATATAAAGATAGATGCGTTAAAGAAAGCATGTGAAAATTATTCACCACATTTTAAAATAGTAAAACCTTTTGTATAGCTGACAATAAGCATACCATGCAGAGGCAAATAGCGGCAGTAACAATGAATCAATACCAAAACTGATTCAGTGGCGTTGCTTACAAGTCAACTCTTTATGGTGGGTCTGCCTTTTTAGTGCATCTTTAAATCTGCTGTGAAAGTTCACTGGGATTATATTATATATTTTAAAAATGCAGACCAAATTTGTAACCTCCAGGATGCTTTTGAGCATATAAGGTACATTTTTTTGCCTCAGGGAATGAGCTGGTTAGAAAAAAAAAATTATGAATGAGAAATAAATCTTTAATAAATCAGCCAATCAAATGTTATCATTTTAAAATGATGCAAATCACAAAAAAATCATAATATTTATGGAAGATATAATTGCAAAGGGAAGGGAAAAAAGAGAAGCATGTGCATTTAATAGATGTATCCCTAAAGTTAACATGAGTTCCCAGTCAAAATCAAGCTATCCTTTAAAAGTAAATTTTAATAAAGACTTACTTTTCGGAAACATCTATATCAATTATCTAATGGAACAGCTTTATTCCAGCTTCTCACTTGGTGCTTCATTTTGCACTCAGTCCTGGCAAGAGGATCAAAAGAGGTCCCCCATACCTAGCTGCCCAGAGAAAACCAAGTCCACCCCAACAAAAGATACTTTATTTGGGCTTGCTTTATTCTAATCTGTAGAGCCATTCACAAACCTTGTAGTTCATTGTGGCCACTGTCAGGTAGACAGACTGTCACTCACTGATTTTCTACAGTTGGACACACTTGACCAGCTATCAAAATCACATCCAAAGGGAGTTCCTACCCCTTATCCTTGTGCCCTTCTCCAACGTCTGTCAGAGCTTCTCCTCCCACCAAAAACCAAGTTAAAGGGCACAGTTGCACTCTGCTAAACAGGGTGAAATAGAGGCATTCAGGATACTACCTCTGGCATAAGTGATGTAGTCAAAAAAGGTCACAACAGGCCAAAGAGAAAATTGTCTCCTTGTTAGATGCAGCACCATAAGGGGTCTCCTGTCACATGATTGCCCTGCCCTACCTGACATGAATTCAACTGGGATAAATATAAACAACCAGAAAAAAATATAAATAAACAATAGGGAAGGGTGAAAGAAAACAGGAAGTGAAAGATAAATTTCAAAATCTGTCCACACCATGCCTGGCCATATTAATGAATGATGCTGTACTATAAGCACAAGAATTTTACAGCTTTGAAAATTTCAAAGCCCAAACTTCATCACGGATAAGAATGTGGCTAACAAAGCTTCCTAAACTCCACATCTCAGATGAAAGGATAGTTTTTGAGCTTGCTATTGCTGGAGTTTTTGCAGTACTTGGCAGACTGGTAGTTTTGGGGTTCTTCATCTTCCTGACCTGCTTGTTTTGAGCAGAGACATTCTGTATATTGATTTGTTTTGTTTTCTACACAATGCAAAATGCAAAATTCATGTTGTCACTACCGATCTAGAAGTTTGAAACTCTGTGCACTTCAACTTGATCACAAAACAGTCACAAAAATCATCAGAGAAGTGGAATTTGTCTAAGTTATGGATCATGTAACTTAAAATTACATGACTCATTTGTCCCATTTTATGAGGACACAATGTCAATTTTTCATGTAGACATCAACAGGTGAAATATGGTTCTATTTTTAAATTCACTATTTTATAAATAAATTAAAGGATTTTTATTAAATACATTCTAAGCGGTGTAATATGACTTGCTTTACATTTTTTTCACAATTTCTCCCAGACAGGAGGCCTTTCCTGACAGTAGAATTAAAATAATTAAGTAATAACTAAACTAAGATTTTCCCCTCTTCTATTATGGGAAAGCCTAAGTCATTCTCTTTGGAAAGTAATCTCTTTTTGGACTGTTTGTTTTGCTCACATGATATGGTGTATCTCCCCTTCCCTTGTACCACTGCATCCTAAATTTCAAGAAGAAAACAATGGTACCAGAAAGAAGCTTTGAGAGTAACATATAAAAATCAACATAGAAAACCAAACTTAATGGTAAAATATTAATAAAAAATAAATAGTCAATTACAACTTCTCTTATTCCACCCCAGCCTTTATTTGAGCATTTTCTACTGAAAAGAAATACTCTGCTCTAAATAACATCAGTGTAAACAATATGGCGTTTAACTTCAATTATTTAAAAAAAATGTAATTTATGTGGGTGTAGCTACACCATTAAAGTTCAGTGTAATCAGAAAATGAAAAAAAAGGCAGAGCTCTAATGCAGTAAATTTGAGAAGCATGGAAGTCAATGCAAACTTCAGAACACAAGACCACTAATATTTTTAAAAAGGCCTTTAGCAAAATTTAATAACAGACAAGATACAGTCTTTGGCGTAACTGTTAACTGTTAAATAGCATCTATTAAAATTAGAGTCCTGTTTGGAAACATCTCTTTGCATGCAGGACTGTATTAATCCTTTTTCACCATATACAGTACTGCATGCTGGAAAGTATTAAATGTGCTATTACTATGTATTACTTTGCTATTGTTAAATCAGTGTGACTAAAAATACCAATTTCAGCCATTATGAGCTTACAATAGTGACCTATGACTTAAGTATCAAAGTTTTCTTCTGTGTGACCAGTGTGCACAGAAAGAGAAACCACTCTCAAAAAACTTAAGCTTTAAGAACACTAGCCCCTCATCTCCATCAAACTTCACCCATCAGTGTACATGTGGTAAAACCTTATAATTATGGCAGACACTGCCAACAGAACTCCCAGCCTCTAATTTACAAAATTAAAGTTTCTCTCTCCGACTAAAGCACCCGATTAACATCTCTTCCCCACACATGGTAATGCTTCAAGATAAGTAAAATTTAATCTGTGCTAACTCCTACCACTCTCCACGTTGCTGCTCCTGGAGGTTGAGGATTGTGATGATGAAAGGAAAAACAGGCTTACTAAGTCAAGAGTTGGAAAGAATCACAAACCTCAGTTACAATACGTATACTCCTAAGAACAATGTAGAGGGCCCTTTCCATTGCACTGGAAATATAAGACAGAAATGGGACAGTACTTTCTGTCTCTTAGTGGAAGTTCAAAGGGGGTAAGCATAAAAAAAAGAACCTCAAAACATTTGAGATAAATTTCTAATAGTTTGAAATTTCACCTGCCTGGCACATGAGTAATGAGCTGAAACCATTCAGATCTGCATATTAATCCACCAGGGTGGGACACAATATGTGGCTAGAGAAAAGTCAGAGCTGGAGAGGTATCTTTTGACCTATTTAACAATCTTTTTGGACTGTGAGAGAGGATTTCAAAGAGATCATTTTCCTATGCTTGATCAACCCAAATTTTCAAGTTCAGGTTGCTATTTGGACTGTTGGCAGCAAGGCCAGAAACTAATTCCTTGGGGAAATGCAACTCAAAGCACTCTGTTCTTAAACCTGCCTGTGGTTAAAACAGACACAGCAATGTCCATTCGTTTTCCTGAAAGATGTATGGGGTGTTCATTTCCCATCTTTACTGCAAGAAGGGTACATCTATGTCACTACTGCGACACTGTAGGTGCAATAGCAAGATGAGGTCATGACAACCAATCAGAAGTCACTAGTGAAGCGTTAAAGTAAACATAGCTGTTGGAGATGCAGCTCAGCTTGAAAAATGCCCCCTCCATTATTTGAGCAATTTTCTCAAGACGTGACCTGTGACTGAAACGCCTGAAGTGTCAGTTGATTCTGCTTTCTGTTTCCACCCAATGTACATTTTGGCAACTGCACCCTGCTAACACTGTGATATTTCCATCCCAGATATACCTCAGCTGCCTGAATTCCAGCACTGTGTCCAAGTGCATAAAAATGCCATGCTCCTGCCAAACACACTTTGTCCTGCTAAGTTCCAAACTTAAAACAGCTCATCAGGTTAGGCAGGAAAAGAAAACGTACCACAAAAAGATTTCAGAGGACCACCTGTTGTCTATTATTTTTACATAGCACTTACTCATAAATCATAACACAGGGCAATTAATCAAGCTGTCAAAGAGAAGGTCAAAGGTTATGTGGGCGAGTCAGAAGGTCATGCATGGGCTGATAGAGGTCAGGGTCACACTGCATTCCTCATTATCAAGTTGGGATGAGAGACGGCCCAAGCAAACAAAAGTGAAAGCAGATGGAGAACTGAGTAGATAAAAAAGAGGAGAAAATTTCACAAACAAAGAGAAGTGGAAGAATGTGAGTTACCTTCAAACAAGGAGGAGAACAGAGCAGAAATACACTGAAATGTTCTCAAGAGACTGCACATAATACAAAGAAACTACAGTTTGATTATTTAAATACATTTACTATAACTTTCCATCCACTTTTTTTGCAAATACTAAGCAATGCCACAAAAGGTGCATGGTAGTTTTGATTACATTTCACATCTGAAGTCAATACTTTCAAGGCAAATTAGAGAAAAGGAACTTATTACTGTGACTAATGCAGATGGATATGTAAAATTGCTTCTAAATGCTTAAGTTTATTGCTTTTTACAGCTACAACCAATAGATGTTCAATAAAGAAGTTATACCCTGCTTGAATGATGTATAAAGAACTGTACATTCATATACACAAATCTTTAAATACACAAAGCATAATAAAAGTCTTTCTAGATGACACAGCAGTTATGACATATTCTATCATTACACTGACCTGAATTAGATGCAAAATACTGTACAAAATTAGCTGTCACCCTCTCCTCAAAATCTTTGTTAATCTCATTTTGAATGTTTGCAGCTTTATCAACACATGCATCAATGTCAGCTCCTTGGTTACTGAACCGCTGTACTTGGAAGAAGATATAATTAAAATGTTTTGGCACAGAAAAGGTGAAATTGTATCTTTTCCTGGTCCCTGAGGAGTCTGTAAAACATGTAGGATATATTGACAAACACACACCCTTGTCTAGAGCCCTGACATCCCAGGTCACCCAGCTGCTATTTATTTCAAAACATTCACTTTACACTTACCCAAACTGCCACCTGCTGTGTAACTAACTTTTAATGGATATTGGAGTTATAGAAACAATAAACTCTCCATTTCCTCTCTGTTACTGCCTTCTACTTTGACACTGCATTATGTCTAAATCTATTTGCCTGCAGAACTGTATTTATCTTATTTCACAATCTTGATGCTGGGAATTATTAAACATGCCATGACTATGTCTTACTTTTCTATTTGTTAATTTGGTGCTAGTGCAGCTGTATGAAACAAACCAATGTTCAAGGCTAAAAAAACCTACCAGAAAAGCTGTTCTTGTATTTTGAGTTTAATGTTGAAAAGTTTTGAAAATAATTAATGTTTTACATCTCTCTATAATTAGCAACCCAAATATGTCTATGTGTTAGATCTGCAACCCTGTTTTATGCTGTTTGTTCACAAGGTCAAAACGGAATGAAAACATTCATGAATTAAAAGGATTTTTACATTCTCAGTCGTTTACGATATTCTTTATAGGGAACTTCCATGCCTTTACAAGCACTAGTTTCACTAGGATTTGCAGCAGAAAATTATTTCTCATGGCAAGTGAGACACAAGAAACTATGCTATACCATTAATTTAATTCTGTGAATTAACAGAAAGAAATATGCTCACATTCAGCTACTGCTTCAAACATTGTTTAATAAACATCTGACCCACCCCCCCTCTCCCTGGCGTGAGATTTGGGCTATTTGTAGAAATCACTGGAGACTGAATAGAAATGAATCCACCCAGGCCATGCAGGCAGGATACTTGGCTGCAAATAATCTGTCCACAACAACTGCCCAGGCTGTAAAACCAGATTCTGCTTTTCTTCACTAAGTGCAAACAGCTTTGGGGTCCATACAACCAGTGAAAGAATGAACCCACCAGTATGCCCTCAAGATATCCTACAGGAACCCCATCTGTAATTAAAGTCCGTACTCCAGAAGTTCATCCTCTCCTCTACTTCCTTAAAAAACTATTTTAAACTATTTTCCAACAAAATTTCAAATGCTTCAGAGAGGTACAAGAAAGAAGAACTAAGATTTTAATGAAAATGTTATTTACATATAAATAGAATTTTTTGAAAGCAATGAATCAGAAATAAAGTAAATAAAATAATTTTAATACCCACATGAATAACAAGTAATTATTGATTCTAATGAATCTATCAATAAGGAAACCAAGGAGGATATCGGTTACCCCCTGAAAGTTATTTTCAAATAAGTACAGATGCAAAACTGGATTGCAGGATTTTTTTAATGTTTCTATGGTATGTCCAAGTATCCCATTAGCTGACAGTAAAAGTTCTCAACTGCAAATTTGTTTTTCAGTATGCTTTGCCTCCTCTTTGAAAATGTCACAGTATGTTTTGATTATTCTCATTAGCACTACACGATGAATATATCCCCAAATAGTTAAGTGTGCATTTTCCATGTAACAGAACAGGAAAAAGTAACAATTCATTCCACAATAAACCTTATTTCCTTTGCTTTTGTAATACTGTAAAATCTTTGCAAATGCCTTCTCTTTCTGAAATACAGATATTTCAGTGGGCTCAGGGCTTTTTCTGATTTGTAAAATATTTAGCTTGAAGAAAGGAAACTCGAGATGCCAAGATCTTACACTTTACCTTTCATTTCCAGAAATGTATATGTATTAAAATACCATAGGAAAAGATTAAATGCCAATCTCTTGGTAAGTCTGTATTTCAGTGTTCTGAATGAAAAACACATCATGCACATAAGTGTTTTTGGTAAAATACTGAAGTTATCCAAAGTCTTGAAAGACAACTCCCATTTACCATCTTGTGACCAGAAATCCTCTGTCTCA
>QUSF01000036.1:2978504-3041004 GCA_003676055.1 Chloebia gouldiae | reverse complement strand
TTTTAGTATTGTATTTAATTAAATTTATGCCTTATTCTGATGCCATTTCTTTGTTTTTCCCTTGAACAAACCCCAAACAAACCAACAGAAAAGTGCCCAAACATTTCTGGTCTTCCAGTAATACATTAAAATGTGTCTCATCTCCTCTGTACACAGTGAAACGCTTGCTGAATGCAAAGTGAGGGAGGGTGAATTTCTCCAGGTTCTCTATGTCTGATCTCTCAAAACCTTCAAAATTTATCCTTGATCTCAGCAAACACAGCAGAGCACAATGTTATTTATGCATTCATTTATCTTTTCATCAAGGGTGGCTTATGTGGTCTTTACTGACTTTGGTTTCTCATCATCATCACAGATCAGCATCTGCATTGTGTGCACTTGTAACAGGGATAATGGATCTCACTTACAATACCTACAAACTCAGCTGAGAGCCGTGCAAAGCAAATGGCCATAAATGCACTCATCCTGGCCCAAGTCCTGATGAATAAAAATGAAGATCTTGTCAAATAATAAAGTGACAGGTTAATTTAGAGCACAGAGGAGTGTGAACAGGGAGAGCTCTGTTTTTCCAATCTGTATGAACGGTGCCACCTATCTGCAGATTAGCAGAAAGCCCCATATAGACTAATTCAGAAATCGGGATAAACACATGTGATGTTGCTTAGTTTTGTAAATATCAGAGGAATGGAATTGATGATAAAGGAAAATGTGAGATTAGACACACACAGTTGCTTTCGAACCTAAAAAACAAGATTTTCAACAAAGAACTGCTGTATCAAACAGTAATAAAGAGCCTCAAGCAGTTGTCTGTGCTCATGCCAGTTTTCATGCTTTAATTCTGCTGCCCCGTGGTTCTTAGCTTTGACACTGAGATCTGCACGGCCACCAGAGATAATTATTTCAACCTTCAGGCCATCAGGCGCTCATTTTTGATCATGGATATGTAAGATTTTTTTTCTTTTTTTTTTTTTTCTTTTTGCTTCCCAGGCTTGCCAAGTGGATATCAGTAGAAGGGTAAAATAAGCAAAAATGGTAAGCATTCTAAGAGAAAGTAAGATGCTGGGTTGCATGTTAGCTTTTCTACTAGTTATTCAGGCCTTATTATTGTTTAGCATTATTTAGGACACACTAAATACTGACAGAAAAAATTGAAATTACCTGAGTCTTCCATTACGGCATTATAAGAAATTAAAAAATTAGCTTTGACTTTGTAGTAAACAGTAGTGCTGCTCCAATACCCTCTAATCCCCTAACATTATTTGAACACCATGAATCCACACATTTGACACACTTCTTAAAGTAACTCATAGAAATTACAGTAATTTTTCTCACCTGTACTTAACACAAACTGAATTAAATACATTATTTGTTTTGTAATTATTCTATGGTAAAGTAATTTTTGAAGAATATTAATTTTAAGAGTTGCACTACTAAAACTGAATTTGCATTGCGACCTGTATAATATATCAATTCACTCTGATTAGAATTTGGGATTTGGTGTATGCTAGACGTTAAACATATCCGCTAAGTACAAAAATGTCATGCCATTTAAATAAAACACAAACCTGATTTTATTTGCTACTAACATTCTCTGCATAACATTTTAGTACATGACATTTATTTTAGATCAGTGTTATTTTCCACTTGTAGATTAAAATAACTATTTATTTCTACAATAACCAGCAACAGATAAAAAAGTCTTATTTTAGAAACACGGCTTAATTACACTGTTTACCATGTAAGTCACTTACATGCTGCCACACTCATTTTACAGGTGTATGACTCAAAACTTTGGCACCTAAGTGATCAAACACAACAAAACAGTAGACTGATGTAAAATGTGTGTCAGGCTGCCTTATTTGTCTCATATGCAATATTTGAAGAAAAAAAAAAAAATCACAAGCAATAGTAGGCTAAATCTATCAAACATTTCCATGAAGCAGATTTACAGCTAGGAATGTCTCTCCTGGGTTTTATACTACTTCAAAATAAGTTTGAAACTAAAAAGCTAAATACATACATATTCAAATAAACAATATTTTGCCATATGGGAAACTGATAAACCAGGGTGGCTTTTGCACCAGAGTGCAATAAAAACGCACTGGAAATGTTCCTTCTAAAAAGTCAGTGGGGTATTTTTGCCATAAGTATTTCTCTTGGTCTTGCAATTAGGTCTGCACAGAGAGGCCACAGTTTAAAGAGACACCTATCAGCACCCAGCACTTCTGAAGATGCAATGTTGCATCTGGATTGTTAGACACTTTTTTCTTTTCTTTTCTTTCCTTTTTTTCTAGGAAACCAAACAAAATATAACAACTGTATAAAAGAGAAATGTGAAACAGCCTCTTTGGACAAAGGTGCAAACAAAATACATTGTCTGTTTTAATTGTATCTATATTAACAGAATGATTTGAAAAGACAAAATACATTTGGAACATTTTTCCTTAATGTATTTAAAATCTGATTTTTTAAAGTAAAATTTTTGATATTATTTCAAGAAAGATATTTAAGAAAATTATCTAGATTTTTGGAGATCCTGTATTTGATAGTTTCTGCAACCATTTTAGTGGGCATTCATTTTCCTTTATTAAACAGCAGGAGTCAAATTTGGTGTCACTCTGGGGCAAAGTAAACTGTCCTATTTTCAGTTTTGTAAAACATTAGTTTCATTAAAGTACAAACTCCCCATATCTGAGCACAAGCCACTTTTTAGGTCCAAAAGCCTGTTATACCTTTTGCACTCCTTGGATTTCACACTGCTTTAGAAATGTCACTAAGAAAAGGAATGTTCTTTGATAAATGGATATTTTTAGGAGTCTGGAGTGCTAGTGAACATCAAAGCAGTTCACTCCAGGTTGGGAATGGGCATTTATATGCATTACCTACAAAACTCACAAAGAACTAGCAGTGATGCCTAGTAATGGAAGAAATAAGAAAAGTTGAGATCACTAAGTGCTTTAACTGCAAGGAAAACTAAGCCCTAGCTAGCGTTATGTAATAAAATAATAAATTAAAAGAAGAATTATTTCACATTTTGTGTCCTTTCTATTATAAGCAGTATTGAAAGGAAGGTCTTTATATTAGCAATTGTGACTATGGCAAAGTAGCTGGATATTGCAGGTTTTTAGAGGACGAAACAAATAATTTTGGGTATAGATGCAACCTTGCCCATTCCAACAGATTTCCCAGATCTGCTTTTCTTTGCTGTTCTTGTCCTTATCACAGCCTGCACAGTCCCATGTTTTCTGCAAGTCCAATATGACATAATCAGCAGTTGCTGCTTTTCACTTCTTTCCAAGTGGGCACTATCCCGAGAAGCACGTATAGTGCTAAAGACCACTTCTATGTCCCCAGCACTGGCTGACTGGAGCAGTCAGCATGGAAAATTCTTCACAGACCTTTGCAAGCAGCGTGTTTAAGTAGAGCTGCGAGTATGATGAGAGCAGACAAACTTTTCAATGTTCTTACCACTAGAAGACAGCTGGCACACAAGTATCATTCCTCCTATTCTAGATGTGGAAGAGACAAAGCTTTAGAGAATTACGTTTACAAGAATTGTATGACAAAGGTCTGAACACAATCCAGATCTCCCAACCGTATTTTTTAACTACTTGGAGAATATGAACAATAAGACATTGGAAGGTGTAACTGGATTTTGCTGTTAATAAATCCAAAAGCCAGCTGCCAATAGGCAGACTGGATAAAATTTTGATGTTACAAAAAGGATCCACTGGTACTGTGAAAGAGTAAGACTTGCATATTTCTATTATAAAAATTGTGAAGCTTGGTAAAGTTAAAAAAGAAAGGTAATGCTGATCATTTTGTGCCTCATAGGAAGAATGGGCAGAAAACTCACAAGCATTAATGCAGCAAAATTTGACTTTAAAGCTTTTTATATTGACATATTCTAGCAAACAGCATGGAAATAATGAGCTAAGAGAAAGCAAGGATGTAAGTTCTATAGAAAGATGCATCTTAGTATACAGTATGAGAGAGCACCCTCAGTGCTATTAACAGAAGCAAGTCTCCTGATACCTCAAAACACTATTTCAGTTATAGAAAAGACTGAAAGAAACCATCAGTACTGACATACAGATATCTGTAAACACTTCCCAGGGAGTTCAGGTACAGCAGTTTGTTTGGGAAGGATCATGATGCATCTTGAGAGTTACTGGTTTATGGAAAGAAGAATATGTTGTGCCCCTAGCAAATTCTAGCTGTCCTAGAACCTTTTTTACAACAAAATACTACTTTCTGTAGGCAAAACTAGAAAAAAAATCCTATGAAGATCCAAAACTGATATTCTGGTTGATTTTTATAAGACAAGAGGTTCAGAAAAGGGCATGCATCATCAATAAATACAGGAGTTGCCAATACTATTTGAATCAAAGTACAAAATAACTAATGGCACATGAACTATTCCAATCACTTAAAAAGATATGAGATGTGCCTGCATTCTAATAGAAGATTTTGAATGTATCAATGGCAACAGTGGAACTCCTAAGAATTGCAGTATCGCATATTTCCAGTTGCAATTTCTGCAACTGGAAATGTCTTTTCCTTATTTACAGCTCAAAGTCTCACACAATTTCAAGTTTTTGTTAATTTATTTCCTGCAACTTGAAATTACTGATTATCTCAGGGACCAAGAAATTATAGAGATGATGATCCACATGATTTAATTCCAATGGTATAGCAGCGGTAATATAACAAAATGAAAATAAATTGAGATGTTACACTGAAAAAAGGAGGATGCATGAGTTGCCTTAGGCAGTGATGGTACTGCTCAGAGTAGAATATGAACAGAATTTAAAAATGTACTTTGCCTTTAGTATCCATACCTCATCGTCTTTCAAAATTACACCATTAACAAAGAGAACAAAATGAGAACCTTAGAAACAGCTAATAAAGTTTAGGTAGATCATAAGGAATATTATACTGCAAAGGTATAAAGTCTGCATTTTACTTCAGTCTCTCTGATGAAATATACTGCTCAGTTTCTGGAAAAAAATAGTCTCAATTTGACTGAGCAATGACCTAATGTCAAATCCTCCATGATGCATTTTACACAGTTTCCATGAAAAATTATGAAATTCTGTAAATATGGAAAACCACATTGCATATGTATTCAGAACCATGCAGCTTAACAGTCAACACTTTTATGATTAAACTTTGCTTTACATAATGTATGGGGAAGAAAAGTAAAATTGCAAAAAAAAAAGTATTCCTTCCTGAAGATTTCAAAGATACTCAAGCAAAGAAATTTTCGAATGCATCTCCTGTTGATTAAGGCTTTTTTCACTGGAGGTAGTACAAAAATATCAATTAAAGGATCATTTAACAGTCCTACCTTGAAAGCAGCTGCTTGGCACAAGACCTGACAATGTACAATCTTGGTTGTACAGTTTCTCAATATTGAGGGCTAAACTTGGAAGGGATACAGAGATGTAACTACATAATAATTGGGTTTCCATTTACTAGTTACTTTTGCCAGTCAAATATTTCTAGAAAATTCTGTCCACAAGTAGTATTAAAGACATATTTTGCACAGTAAATACTAAAAAACACAAAAATAAAAATTAGCACAAAGCAACATCTGAACTGAGGTAGCAAGCTTAACATCAGCCCCGATGGGGCACTATACTGCAACAGTAAATTACAACAGCCTGTAATGCAAGCTGGGAGTGAGTGTTGGTCTGCAGGAAGGTAGGAGAGCTCTGAAGGCACCTGGACAAGCTGGATAGATAGGCCAAATCCAAAGACAGGAGGTTTAACAAGTCCCAGCGTGAGGTCCTGCACTTTGGCCACCACAATCCCCTGCAGTGCTACAGGCTGGGGACAGAGTGGCTGCACAGTGCCCTGGCAGAAAGGGACAGTGCCAGACTAAGAGCCAGCAGTGTGCCCAGGTGGCCAAGAAGGCCAATGGCATCCTGGCCTGTATCAGGAACAGTGTGGCCAGCAGGAGCAGGAACTCAATCTTCCCCTCTTCTCGGCACTGCTGTGAGCGCACCGTGAGCGCTGTGCCCACTTCTGGACCCCTCAGCTTAGGAAGGACGTTGAAGTGCTGGAATGTGTCCTGGGAAGGGCAGCAGAGCTGGTGAGGGGTCTGGAGCACAAGTCCCGTGAGGAGCAGCTGAGGGAACTGGGGTTCCTTAGCCTGGAGAAAAGGAGGCTCAGGGGAGACCTTGTCACTTTATGAGAAGGGTGTAGCCAGGTGGGGGTGAGTGTCTTCTCCTGGGCAACCACTGACTGGACAAGAGGACACAGTCTTAAGCAGCACCGGAGGCTTAGGGCAGGTTAGGACATTAGAAAGAATTTCTTCACAGAAGAAGTGATGGGGCATTGGAAGGGGCTGGCCAGAAAGGTGGCGGAGTCACCATCCCCGAAGGTGTTTAAGAAAACACTGGATCTGCCATGATCTAGTTGATTCAGTGCCATGATCTAATCGATAGGGTGATGTTAGACAGTATGTTTAACTCAATGATTTTAAACATCTTTTCCAATCTAGCTGGTCCTGTGACTCTCGAACTAGTAGAAAACACGTTTTCCATGCTACTATTCCGAAAACAAATTTTAAATAATTCTATGCATGTGAGGAAAAGGTCCATCAAAGTCCAACATCTAACAACAGAAACAATTACGAGTGTTTAAACAGCAGCTAAAATTTCTACCATTTTTTTCATCAAGTTGTATATGACGTCCAGCTTTACTAAACCTGCAAGAGACTGGAGAAAAACACATTCCTCCCTTCCCTGCCTCTTTTTTCTAATAGTTTTTTTTCTGTGGTTTGACATCTCTCTATGCTATGCATAATTCATTTTTCTGACTCCCTTCGTAAATATTCAGGCTTCATGTAACAGGTATGTAGGCAAATGCATAACTTTATGTATAATACTATGAGCAGCGAAATCATGCAGCATTTGAATACTTGCATGATCACATTCCCTATGATTTTGAAGAGATGGGGGAAAAAAATCACATTCACTAGAAAATAAACTAGAGAGCTACTAGAACCAGTGAGAACAGTGCAATGTTTTCTGTAAACATCTACATGGTTTTTTGTAAATTGCCTGTAGTCCAAGATGGCAGCCTCCCTTTACATAAATAGAGAAAATTACATAAACCACTTCAAGTGTGAAGCTTCATTAACTTCGTAGCTATCTTAGTTACCTGTCCCTTTCCCCAAATTACACCTAAAAAAACCTGCACTGCACATTCATAAATTAGCTTCAGAATCAATCACTGTATCTTCCAAAATGCACTAAAAAAATATCATTTTAGCTGGAAAAAATGCATGCATACTGCACGTTCTCAATCCCTGTTTTGAAATTCTCCCTTTTTACCATCAGCAATAAATTAAAAAGTTGAGAAAAGAAATACTTTTAATTATTTGTCTCTTATCTTTGGTATTCCACAAACTTGTTCCACTCTTACCCCTCCTGCAGCATAGTTAAAATCACCTATTTTGCCCAGTTAAAATTGGAATAGGCAATTTGATGTCTAAAGACTTTGTATGGTATGTTTCTGCTGAAACTGCTAAGTTTGAAGGTATTGGCTTGAAAATAGGTGTAAATGTGACATACTCCTTTTCTGCCTGCAGGAACCAGCAACTCTAGCTGTGGTACAGCCTCAGAGGCTACAATCACACTAAATTGCAGCTCAAGCTCTGGCATATTGCCACATCCCTACCTCACTGTCAGTCCACGCTCTCCAAACAGAGCAAAGGCACTCACAGCAGAATCTCAGATCGTCCCCAGCAGGCAGGACATAGTAGGCAGCCTCCCTCTGTTTTGGAGACTAGGAGAGGGAGGAAAAAGTTTACCTGCACGTGTAAGAGTCATAGCATGCCATCTGCCCTCAGGGTTAGAGAATATCCTCTGGCTGTCTTCAAATGCAAGACACACAGGAAGACTGCTTCATAAAACATAAGCTAGTTGTGCCCTGTTCATGCAGGAAAAGGGAACCTTAGACTTGTGTTAAGGTATTACAACAAAGAGTGGGGTATCTCAGGTGAGGCTTTCCCTCTACCCCTGTAGCTGTATCTGTGTTTGCCTGCAAGCACAGGAAAGCAGAGGCTAGTCTGATGCAGGCTCATACCAGTGTCTGAAAGCTGACAGAAGCTTGCCCTGAAATTATACTGTTGAGATACTAGTCAGAAAAACAGAAGCCAAACTGTCATTCATCAAAGAGCTGACTAGCTTTGGCCTTAGTATTTTCTTCAGCATACAGAAGACCTGAATGTCTAGCTCCTCCGTATGGCTTCGAGGTCATGGTTTCAAAATGGTGTATTGTTACAACCTGGTTTGGAGGTCTGTAACAATACAGGTGAAAGCTCATGGCAACACCGACACCAGCACAGCAAGCGTAACACCATCAGGCCATGTGGAAAAGATGAGCAACTTGTCAGAACTGGTAACTGACAAAAATCCTAATAGCGAAAAAATGTTTAAATACTGCGCTCCCACTCTTAAAGCTGCTGTGAAAATCTAAACACTTTCTTTGCATCCCTTGAAGAAATCTGCATTTTCTGCCCTGTGAAACACTCATGCATCTATGTCATCAATGAAGAGCTTCAATTCTTTCAGTAACACATTTATTATGTGGCTCAATGCTGCTAGTTTGCAACAAAAAAAAAAGTAAATTGAAAAGGAAAAATGAGAGAGGGAGAAGATATTAAAAGCAGCATATGTTCTTCCTCAGTTTATGTACAAGTTTAATACAATATTAATCTGCAATGCAATTTTAATTGTATCAAGAAATATAAAATTTGTTATAAAATAACTGACTGGTAACTATATTTGGAATTTGTAAGTTTTGAACCCTTCTTAAAGACACTGTAATTGCAGTTCTTCTGAATATGAACTTCAAGCTTAGCAAGAACAGTAGCATTACCAGATTTGCTATACAAGAGTTTTAACAATTTCCTGCTTGGCAATCCTGTATTTCACACCACTAATAAAATGAGAGATTTTCTATTTTTTCTGCTTTACATCGCTGACTTCTTTTACTAATAAAAATAACTTATTAAAGATAATGCTCTTCCAAAACCTGTTCTGGCATTAACACATGTCTGTATTTATTTTTGCACAGCTCTGTCCTCTTTTTGCCAGGTGCAAGTCAGTGAAGTCAACAAAGCTAATAAGCCATGAACAACACTGACCCACTGCAGACCTGGTCACATGAAGACAGCTCTCATTAGCAGGTTAGCATTAGCAACCAGCACAGCCCAGTGCCAGGACCATGTAATGCAAAACTGTCAAGGCTGAGGATACAACACCCACCACACTACACAAATTCAAGTGAAGTGAGCCTTCTGGCTAGATTTCATACACAGGAAATCCTATTCTTTGAGTGCTCTGAGATGACAGTGAAAGCATGGTAAGGAAAACTGGGAGATTTTCTGCTGAACCAACCTAACACCAATTAGGCATACTTATCAGCTCTGCTCCTCTAGATGTAATTCAGATCCTGAAGAACTAGCCCTGAACAGATTTCCACGAACTTATGAGAACCACTGGAATACATTAAAATGCTGAAGATGACTGCTCCACCTTGTTTTCACCTAAATAATTACTTTTGGTACTTTTTTGGTACCAAAAAGTACTTCTGGTACTTTTTTTGAAATTGCAATCATGTCAATGTTTTATAATTTAAGATAATATTTCCAACTTACAGAATTTATAAATAAAGTTGGAGGTATATTTTAAGGTAAAAAACCAAAATAATTCCTGTCTGAATTAATTTACAAACCAACCTCTATTACAAAATTAAAACATCAAGAGAAATGCCATTGCTGATAATACTTAAACTTCCCTATATCTTATTTAAAAGATTTTCATTTTTCCTTCCTCTATTCTGAACTGAGGTAAGCAGCAAAAAGAGATATATAACAATAAATAATCTTGAAAATGTGTATTATTGCATGCTTTGAATTTCTGATTAATTATGTATAGAAATATCAAAGAACTCTTTACATGCAAGGAAGCTTACAATCTGAGCATAGAGACACTCAGTATGAGTGATGAGAAAAGATGCCTGAAAAGCCCTTTAATGTGGGTATTCTTCATTTTGGAGATCTTTAGCTGCTGGCAAGTATTCACTGAAGGTAACCCTTTGTGCAGGATGGACATGACTTGCTTAGGAAATCGTGTTCTGTGATAGAGACTGAGCTTTAAGGAAATGAGGGCAGGAAGAACTTACTTAGAGAAGCGCCATTTCTGACTCAGTTCAGGTATCTCAGCACCACCAAGGAACCATACTACTCACAAGTCTATGGTGAACCATTTTTAACGTGACCTGAAGCTTCCAAATGGAGGAGAGGTACATGGGATATTAGAATAACAAATAAAATGTGAAGCAGAGTTATTAGAAATAATAAACACATAAATAAATACTAAAAACATGGGAAAAAAAAATCCTCTGCTGAGTTTCAACAGAGACATCTTACTATACAATACCGTAAAAAATAAATTTTCAATGTCATTAATTACCATTGTTACAAAGTGGAAGAGGTTAATGATCATATTAACAGAGTCAAAAATGTTTAATCCTGAATTTGCCACAGATGTAAATACTGAAGAGAACAGAAAATAGTACAAGAGAATCTACTGAACTTTCAGATTCAGATTTCTATGAAGAAAAATGTAAGCAAAAAGAGTATTATCATCATAAAAATGACACTGAATAAAACAGGGAAAAAAAGTTCAAAGACCATTCATTTAGTAAGAGAAACAAATGTAAAAGGCAATAATTGACCTTGAGATTACATCACTTGCTAAACTTATATTAAGTTTGCTCAATAATAGCATACATTTGCAGAACAATAGCAGAAGTGACAAATAAGAAAATCTTGGGAAATCACAGGTTGTAGCCCTTTCTTGTACTCAGGTCTGCAATTTTCCCTATCATTTTCACTATCATTTCAAAAAGATAGTGAAATAACAGAGGGTTAGGAAAAAACCACACATAAAAAAATTAAATGCTGAATGCCAGCATAATTTAGCCTCAGCTATGATACTAGTAAGAAAGTAGCCATGCAGGGAAGCTTGTAAAATCTAAGTACATGGCAAGAAAGAGAAATATTGGAATGACAGGAAAATACGACTACAAATAGTCATATTAAATGGAAAAAAAAGGGAAAATGCATGCCGCGTATCAGGAAAATCTTTCTGACAGTGAAATTGTGGAATGATTTCTCAACAAACTAGAAGAAACACTTGGTGGCATAATGAAGGGAACAATGCTGGACTAGCAGGGAGGCAGACCAAAAGATCTAAAATGTATTTTCTCCATCTAATTCTAACAGACTATTAAAGGAGACAATCAATAGCCAGGGAGGTAAGTTATTTTGATAAGCTCCATGGTTTTCATTCTTTCAGAGGAAAGACTATGGTTGAAGTTGGGAGGAAAAAAAAAAAGGAAACACCAAGCTGTGTGCTTTCTTACAGTTACTGTTTCCCATTGTGGATGTTACCATTATCTTTACATATGAAGAGAGATTGAAATGATCTAGAGAGATTCCCCCATACTACAACACTGTGATAAAGAAGAACTTAAAAGAAAGACTACACCGTCTGGCACCAAATTAAATAGGGAAGAACAGAGCCATGTTTCCTGGGGGAAAGAGACAGAAGATTATGAGGTTAGTCACACTATTAGTGAGGCCAATAATGCCACTTAAAAGAAAAGTAAGTGTGATATATAACTAAATTTTTCATAGTGTTTCCGTTTGGCAGAGGCATACTGCTGTACTGAAGTTACAGAGCAACTCCACAATTCCATCAGGTGAAAGGAATGAAGAAGGAATTCAGCTACTTGGACAGCTTTTTTCCAACAATTCAGCAAAACATCAAAATAACAGATGAAATTCGAGTCTAAAATGCAATTGTTGTAATTAAAATAAGCAAAACCAGTATTTAATTCTTAAAGTACAACAAAATACCAGAATATACTTTTATTTGAATATTATATTACATTATATTCCACGCATTTTTACCCACAGTCAGAGCCTTAACAATTTAGACTGAATGGTTCAGAAAACAGCAGGGTTTTTTTATTACAGATGTTCTTAGTGCAGTTAATATAATCAGCTGCTTCAGGAACAGCATCAAGATACATGAGCTACTGGTAAGTAGTTTAGAAATATGCTGGCTCAAATATTGCCTACTGAAAGATAAAGGAAAACAAGCATGGTCAAATAGCTTATGCACAGAACTACTAAAAACAAACTCCTAAATTATAAACCAGCTGTGCTACTGAATTAGAATCTGTATTTTCATCAGGTTGCAAGACTGCTGTGTCTCAATATCTGTAACTATGAAAGGAGAATACATAATATTTGTCTGTTTAGTTTTTGTAGATTTGACTGAAACCTTTTGAGCCAGGTAATGGGTCTCTCATCCCTACTCATCTGAGCAAATGACAACAGAAAAAATATTGACTAATTACAATGCTGCAAAAAGAAAAAAATATTTGGGCAATACATAAAGTTCTAGTTACAGGTCAAACATCTAACACTAACACAACACTATTGTACTGCACACTAATTCTCTTTATTGTTTTCATTTCACATTAGTAAACCAGAAATTAATGAAGGAACATATTAACTTCCTAAACTGTTATGAATGCTTCATAAGGGTAAAGAAAATTATATGCAGACTAAAAAAGATCACTGATTTCAAAACACTAAATATTATGTCAGCAGACAGGCTCAAGAAAGTATTTTCTTAAAAACCAGAAATGACATAAGTTTTGGGAGGAAGGGAAGGAGGGGGAGGGAAGGGAGGGCAGGGTGGGGTAGGGGAAAGGCAAAAGGGGAAAGGGGAAGGACAATTTCCTGTGAGAACTGTGAAGCTGTTTCACAAGGCCTTCCAAAGCACCTCAGCCAGGATGAATTTTGCTGTATGTCTGCATATACTACAAGTCAAGTACCCTTATGAAGGTGATACATATCTCCATCTTGTCATGCTAGGAAAGGAAAGACCCCTCTCTTGACTCCTTGCACAGTTCAACACTTATTTTGGAGAGGCGCAGGAGAAGGGCTGTTTTGTAGACTGCCATCCTTTTAATGTCTGGAAGAACCACAGTTGTAAAATGTAGCTTTTCTATTTCATGCACAGATTAGTACAAATTCCACCATAACTAGCAACACCTGTTCCATTCAAACAGTTACTAGCTAGCCTGCATTCAGCATCAGAAGCAGCCCTCCAGTCACAGGCACATTTCATAGAAGTCTGCAGGCTTGCTTCCTGCTTCACAGACTTCTGATTTTGGCCTGTTTCTGAAGAAAGTCAATGACAATGCACACACAGGAATATGTCTTAATGTTTAGATGGAAAAAAGGTTCACCTTCAAACTCATAACAGATGGAGACAATGCGTAACTCGCTGCATGATTCACTTAAAGACTCTCTCACTGCGCACTTCAGCCTTTCCATAATCAAACTAGACTCTCAGAAAGCTGGGAAGGATATAACAATTGGCTCATTCCTATGTAACAATACTAGAGTCTACAAACAAGGTCAACAATAGAAGAGGCTTTGGAAAGAATAACAGTAAGTTAATTAACTGATTCAGATAAAACTCTGATCTCACCCCTGAGATCTACTTAGGCTGCCAAGCATCAAGAAGGGAAAATGCTTTATCTTTACTGTGTTTAGCTACCACTCCCAAGAACCTCCAGAAACTCACAAGATCTATCACTGCTTTGACAGAATGCCTGAATGAAGAATACAAAAGGCATAAGCTATCAAGTCACACAGAAAGTTTGGCAAATGATGTCACATACATGCACGTTTTTCCTAGCAACTGCAGACACATGTACACCACCACATGTACAGACCCAAGGGTTAAAGCCCTTGTCAGAAATTGAAGTTAGCGAAGTCTGTCTTTTGGAAGACAGGAGTTGATCAAAGTTCCTATGAGCACTCCAAGAGATGTACTGTTAGAAAGTACTTATTTGCTCATAAGGAATTCCGGATGACAGGAAAAGGAGTGGATAGTCCACACACAGAAAGACTGATAAATATGCCCTTTGTTAACCCACATACTACCATTGGCATCCTCAATTTTGTGAATATCTCCATGGATGTACCAGTACTGAAAGACGATAACCTGCAGAAACAGGACTCTACTGAAACTTCTCAGATACTTGATGTAGTTTAGAAATATCCAGATGTTAAATCCAAAGCAAAGAAACAACTGAATATACAGAATGGTGGAAGCAAACATGGTTAGAAGACTGCTGAATTTATGCCTAGAATACAATGAAGACTTGCATGTTTGTTCTTTGGAAAACATCTTCCCCTGAATTATGAAGGCAGCTTTTCAAAAGGGTCTAAAAGCAAAGCAACAAGGTGTCATTAAAGGCTCTCTGAGAACTGTCCACGAGGAACATGGAAAAGAGGTGGATTCAGGGCAAAAAGTGGATTTACACAGTGTAACAATGGGTAATGAACATTATACTGTGTCAAATAAATGGGGCAATGTGCCTTTAAAGACTGTTTCTTTTCACCATAAAATCTCATGAAAAAGCATGCATGCATAGCTGAGGAGGAAGAAAGCTGATGACTTTTTTGTACTTTGCCTCTTCTGAAGCAATTTACCTAGACAGATAATATTCTCCTCTTCAGCAGAGTTCTTACTTTTTGATCAAGTGTCCATTGATACCCTTTAATTAGTATCAGAAACAAGTCTTTATAATCTCTGGTCCTCAAAGCCTGATCATGCATCCACTTCCCTGGGGACATCACTGAATCATATGTACAACCAACAACCACTCATTTGAAAGTGAGGATATCCCTTGCCACTTGTACAACCATCTTTGCAACCAACTGCTCACTTTTATGTCCTCGAGTTTCTCCTTGATGCCACAAAAAATCCAGTGGCAAAGTTCCCCTAGTACTAGACTGAAGAAGAATTTGGTAGAGAAATTACCTTAGAAAAGGAAAGGAATACAGCCTCTTTTGAAAATATGTCCAGGCCTGTATGATTCCTGCAATTTAGATGTTGTTGAGTGTAAGCTCAGTAATGGAATATAAATTCTAATACATCTGAATTACACAGAAACAGAAACTATGGGGCTTGATAAATGTATCCAACTGCATTTGTCTCTTACTTCTTGTACCTTCATTACGGATTTGAGCATTACAGGCCTAGATCTTCTCAAACATAGACACATTTCAAATTTTACTAATAAACTAAAGGAAAATCTGTGAAACTGCATTATTGTTGCAGTCTGAGATAAACCTTAATGCGCAGTTAAGAAGTGACATAAGATAAAAATTGTTATACTTGCTGCTTGTCTAGTCAGAAATCCTACCATCTTTATCTCTTTAAAAAGATGTATTTTCATGTAAAAAGACACACATCTCTTTAATAAAGTAAAGATGCTATTACAAGTAAGCCCCTGCCAGCAAAGCTTATCAACTACATTATATAAACCTTAAATGTAGTAGCACCTGTTCCAAAAACACAGAAGCCACATCAAAATAAAAAAGACTAAGACTTACAAACCTAATGGTATTTCCAACTGGCCACAGAGTGTGGAATTATCTTTTCATAGAACTCTCCACCTTCCACCTAGATAATGTGGCCCAAACAGCAAAGTACAGCTCTAAAATAATGCATTGTTCAAAGATCCTTGTCAGCTGCAAAGCCAAAGGTGGAACAGCGCCATATCAGCTGCAGAGGCAACACATATTGAAGAGTGGAAAGGACAGATTGCAGTGTCTCCCCATTCCATTGCTCCTATTGCAAAACACCAATCTCCGAACTCCCATCCTGTTTGTTACATGAATTTCAGTTTATTATTCAAATAGAACTATGGCATATTAAAGTACGAAAAAGACTGATACAGGAAAAAAAACAGATACTCTGCTGAAGACTTTTTATCTTTTTAGGAAGGCTAATTTTTGAACAATTCAATGTTCACCTTACATTTGAGATTTCTAATAATATACAAAGATAGAAGAACACAGTCTCATTACCATCTTTAAAAAAAAACAAAACAAAAACCAACAACTCAAAAGAATACAACACAAATCCTCAATTTTCATTTAGGAACTGAACAAAATAAATATGCACACTAAATAAGAATGCATTATGGCCCCAAGCTCCAATTCCCTTCTCAGTGTCAATGAAAACTCAGCACCTCTAATATATGTTTTAATTTTTTCTTAAATGGGGAACAATGATTCAAATGGTAACATCCAGACTCATCATCTGTACACTCAAGCTCTCATTCAATCGATCATAAGCTGAAATTTAAGCATACTGAAACAAGCCCAAGCCTCAGCCAAACTGAATTTAAAATGTTTTAGGTATTAAGACGACAACCATAAGACATGCAAACATATTATAAAATTGAACCATGACCTTTATTTTCCATTGCTCGAAAACCACATGTAAAAGTATCACCATAAAAACAGATGATAGAATGGTGGTCTGTATCATTAGATCTTTAAGGAATTTTACAAGCAGAACTGGTAACTCTCCCTCTGTAACAAGAAGGTGGGTATTGTGATCTGCCCTCAAATCACCTAGAGAGCCACCAGGAGAGGCATTAACAGATTCGTTTTCTGTTTAACTTTGAAACAAACACATTGCACCATGCCTAAGGTTTGGCTCAGCAAGATTTGGCTCAGCTAAGTAGTAAGACTTTAAAATAAAATTTAATAGTAACAATTTATTTAGATGATTTCAAACTGCCTGCACATGAGCAACTTTCTTTTTGGTAACATTACAAAATTTTCTTATTAGCTTTGAGAAAAACACACTACTAGACTGAAATGACAAATATTCCCCAATTCAATATATGTGACACATATATATTTTGATATTTGGCTGGTTTTGCCACAGCAACCACAAAAAGGTCAAGTTGAAAATCTCTGTTGACAGGAGGAAAAGAGCCTCAACTCTGGACATGCAGAGAACAGACTTCAGGCTGATCAGTGAATTAGTAAGATCCCCTGGAAAAACATTTTTGCAGGTGCTGGGGCCCATTAGTGCTGGTCACTTTTTAAACATTGCCTGCAAGGAGCTCAGGAACAGCAATTACACAATGCTGTAAGTCAAGATGGTAAGGCAGAAGTCTGTTTTGACTGATCAGGAATCTTCTCTCAGAAATAAACCAAAAAGGAAGGTGTATGCCCAGTGGAAGCAAAGTCAGGTGACATGGGACAAATACAGATACTGCGGCTACTGCAGAGAGAAAATTCATGCAGCAAAGACTCAACTGGAGTTGAAGCCAAGCAGAACTGTGGTGGACAGTAAAAAGAGTTTTTCAAATATATCAGTGGAGAAATTACTTCAGCCCATTACAGGAGGAGGATAGGGACACACACTGGGATGGGGACAAGACAGAGGTGTTTAATGCATTCTTTGCCTCTGACTTCAGCAAAGATAATGAACCAAGGAGGTCTCAGAGCCCTGAGTTGGAGGTCTTCAGTTTCAAGAATGACCAATTTCTTGATGAGCCTGAAAATGTGGGGGATCTGCTGCTCCAGGTGGATCCTTATGAATCTACAGGGCCTGATGGAATTAATCCAATAACCCTGCAGATAGCTGGCTGATGTCATAGCAAAATCTCCTGATGATTTTTGAGTGGTCTTGCGAATCTGGACATGTCCCAGCTGACTGGAAGGTGGTGAACATTGTCCTGATTTTCAAGAAGTGCAAGAAGAAGGACCCTGGAAACTACAGGCTTGTGAGTCTCACTTCAGTACCTGGTAAAGTTATGGAGAAGATTATTTAGGAAGGTATTAAAAAACACCTGAGAGACAACATAGTCTTTCAGTCAGAGCTAGCACAGCTTCATGAGAGATGAGTCCTGCTTATCAAATCTAATTTCTTTTCATGACAAGGTAACTCACCCAGCTGATTCAAGGGAAGCCAGTGGAGGTAATCCTTTTGGATTTCAGAAAAGCTTTCAGTGCTCTCTCTCACAGTATCCTTATGAATAAAATGCGCAGCACACAGCTGGATAAACAGATCATGGATGGGCAACAGGCTCAGGGGTATGGCAAAATGGGGTGACACCAGACTGGTGACCTGTCACCAGTGGGGTTCCATGGGGCTTCATAATGGACCTGTGCTCTTCAATATCTTCATAAGCGATCTGAAGGTCGGACTGGAAGGGATACTTTGCAAGTTCATAACTGATACTAAATTGGGAGGAGCTGTTGGCTCCCTCGAAGGCAGAGAGGCCCTCAGTAGAGTAGAGAAACCTCAGCAAATCACAGAAATAGTCAATCACCAACCATAAGAAGTTCAACAAGGGAAAGTGCCAGATTCTGTACCTGGATGGAGCAACCCTGGATGGATGGACAGACAGACTGGGGAATGAGATGCTGGAGAGCAGCACCATGGAAAGGGACCTGGGAGTCCTGGTCAGTGGCCAGTTGAACATGAGCCAGCAGTGCCCTGGCAGCCAGGAGAGCCAAGCGTGTCCTGGGGGGCATCAGAGCCAACATTGCCAAGGAGGCAAGGGAGGGGATTGTCCTGCTCTGCTCTGCACTGGGGCAGCCTCACCTCGAGTGCTGGGGGCAATTTTGAGCACCACACTGTAAGAAAGATATCAAGCAATTAGAGGTCATCCAAGGAGAGTAATGAAGATGGTGAAGGGCCTTGAGGATAAACTGTATGAGGAGTAGCTGAGGTCACCTGGCCTAGCCTAGAGAAGAGGAGATTGAGGGAAGACCTTACTGCAGTTATGACTTCCTGATGAGGGGAAGAGGAGGGGTAGACACTGATTTCTTGTCTCTGCCACCCAGTGACAGTATCCAAGGGAATGGCCTGAGGCTGTGTCAGGGAAGTTTTAGACTGGATATCAGGAAATCCGTATTTCTTCACCCAGAGGGTGGTTGGGCACTGGAACAGGTTCCCCAGGGAAGCAGTCACAGCACCAAGTCTGGCAGAGCTCAGGAAGCATTTGGATATGAGAAGGCATAAACTTTTGCCTAAAAAAACCCCACTAAGTATATGCTGTATTTATTTCACCCATTTAAGTTATAATTCAAGTTGCATATAATAAAAAGCACATATGTGCATGACTGGCAAAACTCCACAGTACTTAGTTATAAATAATATAAATTATTAGTTTTAAAAGTAGAATTTGGGAAAATAAAAACTCTTAAGATCATTAAGCTGTTTTAGATGTTCAGTGTGTCTGAACCATGCACTTTCAGAAAAGCTTACAAAAGGCAGCTACAACCCCACTACAAAAACATGAACTTCAGAAAACCCTGGCAACCTCCTGGCAAAAGCAGTGTTATTAACGTGATGCATCGCCTCTGCTGTTTGATCCAGCTCTCCCTTCCCGGCACCACTGCCAACCAGGACTGCCACCTGCTGACCACCTTCTTGCTAGGCCTTAAACTGCAGCAGTAATTAATTAGCACAGGGGGTGGCAGACAGGTTAGATGGACTGAAAATATCCACTTGGGAAACAAGGTATAAGGTTTCTGTTCAAAGAAGAAATAACACACTTTAAAGGAAAGGGAGAATTAAGAATGTTAATCTGTCCCAATCCATCACACCTGAATAATGGCTCTACCATCACTGAGCAGTATTGCCAATTTATCTGTAAATAACTGTAAGATACAGACCTAATATGAGAAAATGTATATATTCAGGAAAAAAGTAATAGTAAAAATCTAAGTAAAAGTAATAGTAAAAATCTAAGTAAAATTTTTTATAATCACTAAAATAATCCACAAGTTAAAATATCTGATAAATGCACTCTCAAAAGACAAAATACTGTTTTTATTATTTTGCCAAATTAATGTTAGCCTTCATTAAAAATTTTATTCTGCTTTGTAGAAAGGTAAATAGTATACTTCAGCCTCATATTTAGAAATAATGCATAAAAGACTACAATAATAAAATTTAAAATATACATTACCAATATAATAACAAACACAAAGGTAAATACAAATAAACATTACAACAATAAATTATTTAAGCATATTCTGAAATATATACATGCTCTCTACTTTCAAGTTACTCTTTATTACTCAGTTTTGGCAACAGTACATTTTCCTTAAGGATTGATTATGTAAATCTGTAACGTATAAAAAAATGTATAAGCAGAGCTGATATAAAAGACCAGAAATTAGACTCGAGTTTAATATAACTAGAAGCGAGTTATACCAACTACCATCTTCCCTTCTTTCTTCAGCCAGTTTTGACAACAACAAAACATACAAATATAGGTTTTTAAACGGTCTAGACTTTCAGACTCTTAAAAGAACTGAAAGAGCAAACAAGTTCCCCTGCAATGATCCATACTTTGTGGCAATATTTTACAAAGAAGTATTTCATGGTAACAGATATAGGTCCTAATATTCTCACTGGATAATAGGTCCTAATATTCTCACTGAAGTCAGTCATCACATAAATCTGAGTATTTATTATGCTGACAAACAGTTATGACAAATCTTTGTTCCTATCACACACAAAGTTTTTGAATGGTCACAGCATTCAACTTAGACAGTAAAAATAACAACACAGTATCTCACAGCCCAGGTTCTTACAAAAATTCTCTGTAGTTTTAGGAATGCAGAAATACACATCAATCAAGTATGTCTAAAACATCTAGAACTTGATCAATATGTTAGTGTTGTTCTGCACCATGAATACACAAGTTCACAAAAACCCATAAAAAGTTAAAAAATCTACAATTTGATTATTTTCAGTATATGGCAGTGCGTTAATTTTCAACTTTTAACATCATTTATGTTCTTTACAGCCTGAATATAATTTTTATACATGGGACGGGAGCAGGGACTTGCTGTCAGAGGTGATACAAATAACAAAAAATGAGTTCTTTCTCTCAGAAGATTTTTATCTCCTTCATAGCGCATTTAGAGGCAAGAACTTACTCAGTAAATAGCTATGACTATTTCTTGCATTGGAGGAAAGGTTGCTTGAAGTATTAATCTGATGATCTGAGGAGTTAAATCCATAAGCTTATACACACAATGCAGGAAGTAGGCTATTTTTCTTTTATACCTCAAATAAAAAGCAAACTCTGTTTATCTGGAGAGATCTATGAGATTTTCTTATCTGGAATTGCTACTCTGTACCTTATGTGTTTTGATATATAATCTGGTACAAAAATAGTTCCCTGCATCAATGTGATATCAAATGAAGCAACTTCAGAACATGTATGAACCGATGATTTTAACTTCCCATCATCTTAGTGTTTTGTCTTTCTAGGGAAGCCCTCTCATAATTTCAATAAATATCAGAAACCCGGAAGTAGATTATATAAGCAAATAAAGAGATAACAATGCACTAGCCACCCTAATGTACACAGAATATGCTGCAATTTTACTTTTCATTAAAAAGGCAGTATGAAATTACAAGTGGGTGATCTTGTTTTCTGGCGCTGAGAGTTTGCTCAGCAATGTGCTGAACAAACAGAGATTGTGAAGCAATGTGCCTCAGCCTCATGACTTGCCCATGTGGCTTCAGCACTGGTGTTCCCCCATCAAGACAGTTTCCATACTCCCATTTCACTGCTCTTCCCTACCATTGATCCTGCCTGGTACGCATCTGACTTTGACTACCCTGGGTGGTCTCCTGTCAGATCTCACTGATCAGTGTCTCTCTCCACCGGTTGCCTTCTGGGGAGACTCCTATCAACCGCGCTCTTACATGCATCTGACAACTTTATTAGCTGACTCTGATAGTGCTTCAGAACATCTTCACAGTGCACACACCCTTCCTCAAACAACCCTATCTCTGTAGCTGACTTAGAACAAATAATTCTATTAACACTTCAGCTTTTATACTCAATAATAAGGTTGAAATGAAGAAAAATTTCACATTATGTGCAAGCTGGGGGTTAGTTTTCATGTTTGGGCTCAAAAAATCAATCCTGGATTGATTTTTGTGTATATATTGTTATTGTCAGAGGATTCACTGATGAACTTTTCATTTGAGGAGTCATGTGAAATGGGCTCCAAGACACAGAGTGAGGAGAATTTTAATTTATTCTACTTCTTGTTGCAGTACAGCAACACTACCTATTGTGATATTCTGCTAGATTTTTCCTGCTCAAAACCAATGTTTAGAGTACCTCTGATTGCAAAGCTAAATTTCTGAGTATGTGCACATCCCATATTGAAAATTGTCTGAGCTAGAACTTCCTGGATGGATATTTATTTTGGTGGGGGTTTTGGTGGTTGTTTCTTTTTTTAGTTGTATTTTTTGTTACTGTTTGTTTTCTGAGAGCACTCTTTAGTTTTAAATGTTCTGTGTAGATTTTCACACTTTCTATTATTAAAACATATTTGAAATTCAGACTTTGGAAATATAAGCCTAGATTAACATAAGAAACCTCAATTTAATAGAAAGTATAACCTCATGCTTCACTTATGCTGCACTAGATTTTTTTTTTACCACAGCTTTCAAATGAAAAAACTCACACTCTCACATTTAAAGTCTACCTTTTTGTGTTCTAAACTTGACATTAGAAGTTGATATTTTAATGTCTGATACACTGTAGCATCTTGCTGTAAAAACACACAAATGATGAAAATTGTTTTAGCTCAGAGCTCCTCTTGCTTATCTGCTGAACACAACAGACCAGAAGTGTTGTGTGCAAGTGAAAAACATAGTCTATTTGTAAGCTGATGCCATTAAGCTCTCCCAGTTCTTGTTGGCTCCATATGAAATACTGGTTCTGAAGCAACAGAAGGGTGCATTGTCTGCTCTGTCATTCAGATGAGTCTGCAAGGCTTTATTTAATAATCTGGCATGTCTGAAGTATAGGAGGCACCAATATATTTTCCCAGGCCAGAAAAGGGGCAAAAAGATGGCACATGAAATGCCCTTATAATCCAACATAAATCTCCTGCAAAGTTCAGGTAGGTTTGCTGGAGGATTAGAAAGCAATCCGGTACAGAACAGGCTGCAATCACTGACAAGCACCAGTACGATAAGGGTGTTCAGTTACTGGGATGAAAGGATAACCAGAAGCAAGGATCATCTCACAGCTAAGAGAAAGAGCACATAAATATACAGATATTTTTCAAACAGTCACAAATTCTTCTGAACTGTGTGCTTCCAGCACCCTTCTATAGAAAGACCCACATACCATAAGGACAGCAGACAGCAGTTCTTAACTGCTACTTAATATGGGCATTTTAGCCCATTTGGGAAGCCCCACAAGAATCAATGCTGCTCCTTACACAGTGCTGTAGAAACATACCTGAAGTTTTGTCTCCTACAAAATCAACATCCAAATTTTTGCTGAGATCCACAGAGAGGTATCACTAAATGAGACAAAGTAAGAATGATGAAGGCAAACGAACAAAAGAAAGAGGGATTAAAGACAAATGAGATGGTCTAGATATAAAACCAGAGATTAAAGATCAAGCTGAGAGCTGGTCTGCAGGTAACTATACCCACTCTCCATGATATCTGAAAATCCATGGCAGTCAGAGGAACTCCCATGTGACTGAAAAAGGAGAATCACTGCGCCCATCATTAAAAAGAGTAGAAAGGGGAACCCTGGGGACTCCCCATCAGTCAGCCTCACCTCTCTGCCTGGGAAGATCACGGAACAGGTACTCCTAGGAGCTGTCTTCAGGGACATGGAGGACAGAGAGGAGACTGGAGACAGCCACCACAGCTTCAGCAAGAGAAAATCCTGTTTAACCAAACTAGTGTGCTTCTGTGACGGGCTGACTACATGGAAGAACAAGAGAAGGACTATAGATGTCATTTACCTGAAATTCTGTAAAGCCTTTGGCACAGTCTCCCAAAAACATCATACTCTAAATTGCAGAGAGACAGATTTGATGAGAGAACTGTTAGATGGATGAGAACTGTTGGATGGTCTCATCCAGAGGAACATAATGGCTCAGAGTCCTGATGGACATCAGTGACAGGTGGTGACTTTCAGAGGTCTGTATTGGGACCACTGCTGTTTAATGTCTTCATTAAGGGCATAGATGATGTGACAAATGCACCTTCAGTATATTCGCAGGTGACACCAAGCTGAGGGGTGAAGTTGACACTCCCAACTGACACGATGGCATCCAGAGGGATGCAGTCAAGCTCAGGATTTGGGCTGCTGGGTATCTCATGAGGTACCATCCTTTTGACACCTGCCCTCACTGCACTGCAACAGTCAGGTTATTTTACCTTTCTTACATATCTCCTGATTACAACCAACTTCAGTCATATGCCCACCTAAGTATAAAAATTACTTCAAGTAATATTTCACAGTCAAGTACTGTGAATATAAAGTAATCAGATCTATGTATACAGTCAACACACATTTCTGTTGTGTGATTCTTTCCATCATTTCCCCCTACAATTATAGTGCAGGCAATTTTCCAATGAGAAACCTGTATTTATAAAGTTACTGATGTATCTAAACAGATCTTGGCATCTTAGTAAGTAAAGACTTATGAAAACTGGGCATCCATTTTCTGGACAGAGGTACACTTCATGTGTTTTTAAGTGAGTCTAGCAGTTTTACTCTTACTTTTTATTGGGTTTCGGCTTGTTTTTCAGTTGTTGCCTATAATAGCACGTATTAAAAAAAAGAGGAAATGTACACAGAAAAAAAATCAGATTTGTAAGATGGGTACTAAATATATTTTGCCCATGAGAAGTTTTTACATAGTGAGGTATGTGCTGATGGAGACTGAAAACCTCTCTTCTTAACAACCACAGTCTGGAAAAGAACTGCACAACACTCTGAACTGATTTTTTAAATCTGGAATGACCACACAGAGGCATAATTAAAACTACCCAGTCTCCACAATCATTCAACACTTCATCACTGTAATAAAAATTACCAAGAGGAGCGCAGCCCACTGTGCCCTTTACAGTCAATGATGGAAGAAGTGAATATCTGGAAGGCAATTCTCATTAGGTAGCTATCTTGAAGATCCTAAGTTTCCATAAGAGCAGCCGTGCAGATGCCAAAACGGATGCAATTTCTATTCCTATTCCTGGCTATCCTGTCCTTTGTGCCTGCTGTAACATCCATCACACATGAACAAAGTCATCTGATACAGTTCAAGTGCCTGAGAAGAAGGTACTGCCAGAGTGAGGGAGAAGAGAGCTGATGTCTCTTTATCTCTGCTGTCACAAGATGCTCATTTGAAATGCATGCAGAAATGTGATCCCATGGTTTCAGGTAACCTTAGGCAAACCCTCCAAGGATAATCTGGATACATCTCACTGCATCCGCTGATAGTGGGGATTTCTGGGATCAGTCCTTTATGATGTGTATTACATATTAATCAACGCATCTACATAGATATCATCAGGAATACTACAAACAAAATCAATGGTGATCCAGTTCCTGCAACTAGTGACTGTAAAATATTAATAAAAATTATTTCAGAAATACACATTCCTAGCCCATGTAAGCATCTCTAGAGTTTAGTTTTCTACACCAGATATTTTGTAATTATTCTTCACTGTTAAATGAATATTACTGAGAAGTATCCAAAAGTAGGACAAATATTACTCTACTTCTCACAAAAGAGAACTAAAGCAGTTGAAAATACACTTTGTCAAAAATGTCACTGAACTTTCATATATAATACAAATACTAGCAGTGAAGTTGCAACCTGATAAAACTGAGATTTTAAATGAAAGTACTACCCTGCTACTTATAAATCAAAAGAGAGTGACTTCTTGAAGTTAAGCTGCTTGTTATATAAAATTGAATCAGACCAGCATGAGATTTCATGCAGAATTTTCTGGAGCCTAGCTGTGTAACTTTAAAATACACTATACTATTATAACTATGGAAACTTAACTGATAGTAACAACCTGATAAAATTTCAAGGGGCTGCATGGGGTTAACGCCTTCAGAGCCATAAACCAATTTTGAGACCAGCCATTCATCCAATGTGCCACCTCTCCTGAACAGGACATTTATTTGGAGACAAGTTTCTGTCTTTGCACTAAATTCATCTGAGGGTTTGAGTTCTAGCCTGGGCTGCTAATTTTGATCTGTGAGCACAACTCACCATCAGTTAGGAATTGTGTAAAGGGATGAAAATGTTCATCGTAGAAGGAGAAGAGAAAAGAAATAATAGGTAGTTCTTAAAGAGAGAGAGTATCAAGGTAAAAAGGATTCCCACCTGGGAGAAAACTATTACGTTACAGCTCTAATTTGTGTGTCAAATGCCATAAACCATTCTCAATGTATTTCCACAGAAAAAGTCTCATCTGCTCTTCTTAGATACACAGGTGTCCTGTGGTTGTGGTTCTTCACTGATTCTGAATGTAAAACCTGTTACTTCTCCAATACAGACAACAAATATGAAAATGCTGAAAGAAATACACCATTTCATAAACGAGCAGGCCATAGCTCAAATGCCTTGTCCTTCCTTCTGTAAAAGGTAAATGTCCTAACAAATTCCCAGACATATAACTACACTTAATGCAAAAATATAAAGGAAAGTAAGTAACATAGATCATAAGAATATTTCAATAGAACCAAGAAATGGCAATCACAAACACTAACTGTGAGAACATCAATAATCCCTAAAGCCAAATAACAAGACCAGAAGATGCAGAAGCAATGTTCTTACCCATTTATATTGAGAAAAGAAAAAGGAAAAAGGAAAAAGGAAAGAAAAAGAAAAAGAGAAAAATATATTAACTGACACTAAACATAGACGCTTGAAAGAATAAAAGCATCTTCATTTCCTTCCAACACTGATATTCTGATGATATTACGAGAGAATCATCCTTTGTAACCATATTTGCCAAAAATTCCTTTCCTAGGCCCCCATTCAGAGCAGGGCTGCACACACAATTCACCTCCTGAGATACAGTCACAGATCTCTCTTCAAGACCAGGTAAGGGCAAAATGTTTTCATCAAGAGAAAATAAAAGACAAACAATGTGAGGGACAACACCAAGGTCAACAGACTGAAAGATTAGGAAAAGAGCATTCAAAAAAGCATTCAGGTAAAGTAAAGCTTTACAGAATTTGAAAAATATAGGATTGTATTGATAAAATTATGAATTCGGGAGGGAACTTAAACTTCTCCAAGTTCATTACTACATGTTACACAAATTTCCTAAGTATCAGAAATCTTGTTTTTTGTGAAATTATTCAATTTTTACAAAATCCCACCATAATAGGGAAACTACATTATTGCCATATAAGCAAAGAAAGAATATTTTATATTTGCTTTTTGTTACTTTCCTCAAGATATCAATTTATAATTACAGCATTATTGTGTTACTAGTAAATAGTCTTGCAGTCACTGGATATTGCATAACAAGCTTAGAGCCCTTCAGAAGAAAAATAGTATTTCTAATCATTAGTATTAAATTTTATAACTTGAGAGGAACATTGATATTTCCAAATAATCAAATTGCCATTCTGCATTCTCACAAAATTACTTAGGCTGCTTTTAGCAATCATGTTTCAACATTCAAAAAAAAAGGATTATTTTCCAGAAGCATCAATAACTGCTCTCATTTTTCTGTTGCACAATTTGTTGTGAAGTAGGCATCCAAAGTCATCCCGAAACACCACATGAGTGTTGATTTAAAGGTTAAGTAGTAATCTCTCTCTTTTTTTCTTTTTAACTCCTTTCCCTATGTCTCCTCACGGAATTGCTCAATTATCTTACAAATATCATCTGATACACAGACTTGCAGTCAATTTAGAAGATAAAATATGCAGCTGCATCCACAGCATCAGTTTGGATTCCCCGGCCTCTGAACCCAGCCTCTGGCAGAATGCAACTGCAGGCTGATGTACTGGGAAAAGGATACCTCAAAAGGCACATCTGCAGCAGTTCTACCCAGGCTGACCTGGTCACATGCTCTGTACAGCTCTGCTAGCCCAAGCACCAAAGACCATCACCAGCTTTGCTCATGGCAGAGCAGCATCTACCTGCACCTGCCAATCTACAGGCCTCTTCAGCCTCATCTTTAAATTATCTGGCAGTTCTACATTTTTTTCTCCCACACTGAACTTTCTGTCCCATTTGCATCTTGCCATATACACCAGTCATGCTCTGAATCCATACCTAAATTTGCTTCTCTGGAAAGCTCCCACTGTATGTTAAATTCCCACCAAATACAGACATTGCCCAGACCCATGGTTTAATATTAAAATATTCACCGATAACAACATGTTATTTTTTTGCCTCTATGTTTCTTATTTCCTCAGTTTCTTTCTTATCCTTAACAACAGAATTTCCAAATGTTATCTAGCAGATCTCTTTCATTCATTTATTGCTTACCAAATTACATGAGAAAAAGCATAATTATTCCTATTGGCTATAGTTACATCTTCCTGTTAACTGGTTTACATAAAAATACTGTAAAGACTTGGCTTTTAATTATATTTAGAGAATCATAGAATCATTTGGAAAATGTTGGAAAAGATCAGTACGATTATCGAGTCCAACTGTTAACGCAGCATTGCCAAACCCACTGCTAAACCATATCCCAGAGTGCCACATCTACACATCTTTCAAATCCTGTGATGGTGACTCCATCACTGCCACAGGCAGCCTATGTTGGCACTTGGTCATTGTTTTGGTCAAGACATTCTTCCTAATATCAAAATTAACCTAGTCTAGTGCCACTTGAGCCATTTCCTTTCATTCTATTGCTTGTTAGCTGGGAGAAGTGACAAACCTCCACCTGGGTATGGCCTCCTTTCAAGGCAGTTGGAAAGACCAGTAAGGTCTTTCCTGAACCTTCTTTTCTCCAGGCTAAACAACCCCAGCTTCCTCAGTCACTCAGTGACTCATCAGACTTGTGCTTCAGATACTTCTCCAGTTCCATTTCCCTGCTCTGGACTTGCTCCAGCACTCAAATGTCTTTCCTGTGATGAGGGGTCCATAACTGAATGCAGGATTCAAGGCACAGCCTCACCAGTGCTGAGTACAGTGGGACAATCACTGCTCTGGTCCTGCTGCACACATATTCCTGATACAGGCCAGGATGTCATCAGCTTTCTTGGCCACTTGCTCAGACTGCTGGCTCATGTTCAGCCACTGTTGATCTGCACCCTCAGGCTCTTTTCTGCTGGGCAGCTTTCCAGGCACATCGCTCCCAGCCTGCAGCTCTGCATGGGATTGCTGTGACCAAGCGCAGGCCTGCACCTCACCATACTGAACTGATACTTTTGGCCTCTGAATGTCAGTCCAGATGTGAATTCACTCACTGCCTTACAGAAAAGCTAGTTTTCCACATTTCTTTCTTGTCCCTGGAATCATCAATTACAACTACTTTGCTGCTATTACAAATTCAATTTTCCTTTCTTTGCTATTTAATACAGTTTGCTTTAACAGAGTTTTTTAGATTTACTAATTAGAAGCTAGTTCTATTTCCTCCTTTCATGGGCTTCTTGAGAAGATATTTGCATATGATGTGTGATTATAAAGTCATTGTTCATTTATGTATTACATCACATTCATATTCAGTAGTTAATCAGAAGCCCAAACATATACAGTCCTGAACACACTATGGCTAATCAGTTAAAAGTTAAGCTTACATGCTGGAACAAATGTTAGTTCTGTCTTCCTTGAACTTGTATCCACTCTTTGTCTCCAAAAGTGAGAACATCAAGAGCATCCATGACCATCAAAGCACTAATGTTTTGCCAACATTCCTGCTTTGCCAAGTCTTTTGAAAATGGTTGAAAGTTGTCCTCAATGCAAAGTTTAAACAGATAGTTTTCTCCTAGGATTTCCACAATAATTTTCAAAATCACTAGCACATACCTCTTTTTGCCCTTCTCATCTACTACATCTCCAAGTCAAAATATTTTTACATACAACCAATATCACTTTTATTACTTTTTATCTAACTAACAATCCAGTAAATAACAGGAGTAGAAGAGAGAGGAGGAATAGAGGAATTTTAGCCCTTGTTTTGGGCTCTCCCTATTTTCTGCTCCATGCCTTACCGAAACTCCCACAAAACTGGCAGATTCAGGCTTTTCATTTTCTTAGACAAGACGCATCAAACTATTCTTTAAATTCAATTTGGAATTTATTATAAATAGCTACAGAAAAGGAAAACAAGCACACTTTCTAAGCTTGAAGAATAAAACTCCTAATCATCCAATACATTTACTAGTCTTTGTTTATACTGACTTTAAACTAAACATAACTTTCTTTATTCACAGTGAGCAGTATTTTTCCCATGAAAATGGCTGCTGATTACAGCATAACAACATTTGGTTTGAGGATTGGAGATTTACGCAGATCAGCTCAACTAAACTCTGGCTTTAGGCAGACACATTCTACTGTTCAGAATTTCTGTATCTAAGAGATGAACCATTTTTGCACAGTAAATTGGCTGTAAAATCAGTAGTTGATGTCCAGGAACAGAATAGAGCAGCAATTTTGCAGTAATTTTTAAACTATAGAAGCATACATCTCCAAGTGAGTGAAATGCAAAGGATGGAAACTGCTGATCCAGCTTGTCTTCTGTGCAGAGTACGAAAACTGAACGACAAAGTCTTGTACTAAAGGAACTTAAAGGGATACTGTACATTTGATTTCAATAATTTAATTTTGTTATAAATTTGCAAGAGGTAGTTGAAGTACAAACTAGTATAAGTTATCTTCTCTAAAACTATTACTATGTATTTTTAGGGACTGCAAACATATCTTTCTTCTAAATGATTTTTTAAAACTCACTATTTTTTAATTATTAAAAACAATCTCAGCTGAAAAAGAAAACAAATCATTTCATGGGAATGAAGCATAGAATACATAGGTTGAGAAAAAAAAGATAACCAGCACCTATATTTTTATGATTTAGGTTAGAACCATATGGAATTGAAAATGTGAAAATAAATTCTCTTTGAATTTTGCTAAAGCTGTAAGACCACCATTTAAAAAGCAAAATGCTTGAATGCTGTACACAATGTTAAAAAGGGAAAACAATGAAGAATCTCTCCTTTGAACTATAACCAGATGCAAATGGCAGCATTGTGCACACAGTCTGTTTGACTTTCTAGTATTTATGACGAATTTTACTGAACTTTTCAGCTGTTTTGGCTCTGCTGAAAGCAGTATCATGCAAACCTAGCTCCGTTCCATTTCACATACAGAATCCACACATGGTTCTAGAACTACTTTTAGTTACTACATCCAAACCATATAAAAAAACCCACAACAATAAAGTGACTTCCAGCCAGCCCTTAAAGAATGGAATTTGATAAGCTATGATCCAGTGTTGTGGGAAGAATTACTCTGAATGGTGACAGTGAGAAAAAGGTGTGTCTCATTTTACATGAGCAGTAGCCATCAGAGGTATTTATAACTTAAGTATACCTGACTCAACAATTGCTGAGGTCGTCAAGACACAGCCTCTCAATGCCACTGGCTTTTTCAAAAGAAGTTAGAACTTTCTAAGAATCCATTATTTTCAGAGCAACCTTTTCACTGAACAAATATATATCTGAATTTGTATCTCTATCAGCATTACATAATTCTGAACCATATACCTGAAAAAAATTACCAGGCTTTAATTATTTCAGTTTTAAATTGAAAATTTTCAATCCAATCTGTTCTCAAGCAGATGAGTCATTCTTGAAAGCTTTTATAATAAAACAGAAGTTTTATTCACCTGAATGAAACCTGCATTTTCTGGGACATAATAAAGACTCCCCACATTTTCTAGTGTTTCCCTGATATTTGATTCTGAAAATACTAATTGGCAATCAGAAAAACCAATGTCAGAGACTACTCCACATAAACCCAGGAATGCCACACACAAAACCAGAAGTCAAGTAGAAAAAGGGATATACATCCTTTTCTTTCAATAACAAGTATTTTCTGAAGATTTCAGAGGAATAACACCTATCCTATTAAGTCCAGCCTGCCATTCTTTGGCCATTAAGGTCCTAGATAATACACTGAAATAAAATTTATCTTGCACAGAATGCTTTAATAAACCACTTTTTAACTAAATATATTAAACACAAGTGAAAAACAAAGGTAGTAATTCCAACATTCACTGCAGAGATGACAAAGACATTTACAGTGCTAGGCAAAAGAACCCAAAGGTACCCTATTCTGCTAAAAAAAAAATCTACTGACAACTTTTCTCTTGAAACACTGCTAAGCTGAGCTAGTTTGTTCTTTCACTTATTGACAGGATGAATATTCTAAAACTCATTTATTTAGCTTAAATATAGATATGTATACAAGCAGTTGAACTGCAGAGGTGTGCTAGTATTTGGCAAATAATTACATAGAAATTTCCACCTCAACAACAATTATGAGATTTTAAAAGAAAAAACACTTAACACTTCATAGTGAAAATGGAAAAGTACAATTATGATTAATTTTGTACATGCTATGTCATTTTTCAGTAACTGGAAACATGATCAGTATGCAAAATCAGAAAATCCTCAGGCCAGATATGTAATCACCTATGTTTATGAAGTATCACTGTCATACCCACAGTCAAGTCAGCCACACCGAAACCTCTATAATCAGTGCATAAAAGCAAATTAAGTGCAATGTTCCTGACACACCACTTTTGAGAAGAATTTTCTAAGTTCCCTACCAGACTTTTTTTGCACCACTGAATGTTCTGTTCTAACTATGGCCTCCAAGGGGAAAGATGCAGACAAGGCAGGCTCTATTAGCTACTTATATAAATTCTACATTATAATAGTGGAAATGTAAATAAAGCCAGGTGTTCAAAATGAAGTTTTAAAGTGCTAACATAAAACCAAGATGTTGATGATAATAGTAATAACAACAACAACAATAATTTTAACCCTCTTGTGATAAGGTTTGTAATTCTTCAAATTGCAAGAAAATTATTTTGGTACAGGAAGGATTTGAGTAATGCATACAACCTTCTTCATCCTTTTTACTGCTAGGACTTTTTCTGCTTTATTTTTTCCTGGCACATTTGCACTGAGAGAAATAATCCATATTTATTTTAATACATATCTGATGCTGCTGTTTAATTTCCTAACTGAAGTGTCAAAAGCTAATATTTTAAAAAAACAACAAACTTCCCACACTTGAGCTTAGCTGGGTTTACAACAACAAACAAACAAATATACCACCCTGAAAAAAAAAAAAAAGAAGCAAAAAGAGTAGCAGTACAAAGCATTTTGGGAATCCTAATGGGACAAAAGGTGCCTTTGTAATTGGACTGCAAAACCCTGCAAGTATTCAAGGTGACATCGTTGTGGGGGGAAGGGGAAAGCATCATATCATTGGCAGGTGCAGAATCTTTAATCTAGCATTTGAAGGCCACCATTCCCAGAATGTGGCAATTGGGCTAACAGGATTGACACTGGGGAACTCGTTCAGCAAGTACACCAACCTCTGAATGGTGAGGATTTCTCTCAGCAGCTGCCTGAATGTCAATCAGCTGAAGGGGAATGTTACAGAGGTCACAGTTTGGGGCTGTTCTCTATGCCTGACATTTCTATCCATTAGTCAGGAAGACAATGAGAGAGGGACAAAGCCCAAGCATTACCATAGTCCCATTCAGTGGTAAAAATTGAGGGGAGTGGGAAAGGCCTCTAGACACAAAATGATCAACAGAAGAACAACTCAACCTACCCTCCTCAAGGGAAAAATCAGGAGAGTGCCACAGCAATGAACAGTCCCAGGCTACAGGGACAGTGACAGCTCCGAGAGGGAAGGTTAATCCCACACAAAGACATCATTTTTCAGTTCAACACTAAAGTTTAGCAAAGCTTATTTCTAAACAAAACGGAATGTCTGTGTTTGACCTTGTGGGCAAGGCCTTTCAATGTGAATAGCCTGGGTTTAAAAAATTCCAAAAGGCAATTACAAATCATAGGAACAGTGTTAGAAATTAAGAAATTTATATATTTCAGTTATATAAAATAATGAACATTACTAGATTAGAGTATCTATTAACCCATCAGTACAAGGAGACAAGAGGCTAATCTAGAAGATAAGCACTAATATCCAGGAAATAAGTTTCTGCTAAAACCACAGCTAAAGCAGCCTTGTCTATCACTTAGGTTGACAGTCTTCATCTCTGTACAACAGGCAAATTAAAACCAGTGACATTTTGCAAACATAAAATCCCTGCATTTAGAGGGGGAACTTGGGTTAAGTAACCTCAACAGAGCAAAATTATTTGAAATCTACTTTTGACTTTGATACTTCTTCAGTGTTAAAATTTGCTTAACTCATATGCCTCTACATATTAACTTCAGGAAAGAATTAATACTTTTTACTAAAATACTCATATACACTAGAGGAAAAAGCATCACACATGGTTCACCTTCACACAAACTCCATGGTTAATACAGGCATTTAGTTTAAGCATAACTCTGCAGGAATGAATTGAGTACAAACTGACATCAAAAGTTTAATTACGTACAGAGATAGGCTTTCAGGATCTAAAAATAATACGGAGATACCCGTGAAAAGATGAGAGAGACTAAACACTGTCTGACAACATGATTTGTCAGGAGCTGGAATTCCATTGACAACTTCAGCCCTTCACTTAAAGGAAGGTAGGATCATGCAGGTCAGTGCCACTTGGGAAGACTCATCACCAGGTCCTCATGCGTAAATACAGAAAAAAAAATAATAAAAAAAAAAATTCCTGAGACAGCCGAGTCTCCAGATCCCTATCTCATTGAAAGTTATGAATACAACATGTTCTTGTGAACAATGGCTTATTTCTGTAATCATACTTATAGGGTTTTTTTTTCAACACTGTACCTCACTAGTGATTTTTATTTACCCTTCAATCTCTCCTTTGCATTAGGAAAAGGGCACTGAAACTCATAGTACATGAACAGGCTTTTAACCAATGCAGAAGGTGAATTAAGTAAAAACACCTGTAAACCAAACAAAATAGATACTTCTACCAGACTGCCAACATTTTGTGGAAACATTTCTCAGAGAAATTAAAATTTGATTTCTTAACCTTTTAATCTAAAATTCACAACAAACACTTTACAACTCAAGTAAAAGAAAAATCTCTTTTTTCTCTAAATAGTTCATTGACACAAACTAACACAAATAGCAAATTCTGAGTAAGCAAATGAGAAAAACCCCCAGAGTAATTAAATTGCTGCAAATTTGTTCCTCTTTATAAGATTGCTGCTATTGCAGTGGCAAACAAAATTTTAAAGGCCTGTGTGCATGACACAAGTGACATAGTAGAAAACCATAGGGTTTGAAAGGTGAAGGTTTCTGCATGGTTGTATGGTCAGATTTTTTTTTTTTTCAGGAAGGAATATTCTCCCAGCATTTCAATAAATGTAAGGAAAGAAGAAGTTTGCATACCCTCATACAGCAGCCTATGGACATTAATGGTCAAAAATATTTCCTCAAAACTTGTAATATTTGGTATTAGCATCCACAATAGATACACTAATGCTAAGTTTTATAACAAATGAAGTTACTAGAAGGTGTTTTTTCATACACCTTCTAATAACTTCATTTAGTTATGAAGTGATACAGCAGGCCACATGTCAAAGAGTTAAAACAAAACCCTGAAGAAATTGAAATAAAAACATTGCTTATATTCAACGGGTGCATCATACATATATTTACAAGAATATATACAAGTTCCATCTGTGCACCCCTGATCTGCAATCACTCATTACATGGTTAAAACAAAAAGAGGGCAAGCTCCAGTTATATTGCAATGAATCTTGCATACAGAAATTAGGTCAGTATGCTTCATTTTCTCACTATTGATAACTATAAAAAGTTAGGCTCCTACCTTTCAAAAATAAGTCATTAAAACAGCCATGACATGTATTCATTTATTTGTTTGGGGTTTTACCTTGCTTTAATCACACCATCTCACTAACTTTTTTGGTAACTCCTTTCTGAAAAACTATCCCCAAATTAATTACAATAAAAACTATTTTTCAATAATGTGAATGCAAAACCATTGTAAATGACAAATTCTTTGAGCCTAAGGGGGAAAAAGTAATCTCTTAATTCTATAAATGTTACTCAGAACTGTTTTATTAGTTATTATTAGTATCTATCATCACAAAGAAGTACTAAGATTTTTCAGGGAGTAACTTAAAATGGTGCAGGTTGAACTGCAATGCAAAAGTAAGCACTATAAATGCATACTGTACTATTTCATAAAGTGAATAGTCTGTAGCTGGATATGAAATAAAGCAGGACTAGACTCTTATTTTGCACTGTTCATTTTTCACAACTGATCTTCAGTTTCCTTAAATATATAACACTACCATAGTGTATTCATTTCCCCGTAAAAGCAGATTTTTCAACAATAAGATACTATGTCTCTGGAAAAAAGTAAATCTTCTTTTAGCTAAGCACCGGGCAATAGAAAAAATATTTAAGAGATCATTTATAAAGGGTGAAATCAAAGCATGAAAAATGAATGGCTACAAATTAAAGCAACCTATATCCAGAAACTTCACATATAAAAGTGTAAAAAAAAACCAGAACTTCAGTCCTGGTTTTCAGTCCCAACTTTCAAATACTATTGCTGTTTCCTCTACTGTACACTCTTCCACGCAACTGGGCATTTCAAATCTTCAAACCATTTCAGAGCTACCCTACTGCAGATAGCCACCTACAAATGGACTGTTCCACTTTTAATGCCAATCCATTTCAGTGTCCCCTAATCATTTGTGGTTACCTTGACAAAAAGATGATGTTGTTCTTCATGGATGGAAAGCTATTTCACAGCTTTATCTAAATTCAAAAAAGTATAGTATTACTTTTAATCAATCTTGTCTGGTTGTAAGATGAATATACCAGGACATAAGACCAGTTGACTGGAAAATTTTATTTTTCCATATTATTTTTCACAATGCACTCCAGAAATTTCAGCTTCTGCTTTAAAAAGAGTAGAAGAAAAAAAAAATTACTTTTTCAGATATCATTAGTATTCAGAGTTCTTTTCCATGAAATAGAGCAAACTCTATAAATCTACTGAGGAGGGAGCTACAGATTCCTGAGAAGAAAATACAAAAAACCCACAATAGTAAAAAAATTAAAATAATAATAAAAAAGTTATTCCTACCAACACCCACAGTTTTTCTTTAAATATACTGGTATATTGAAAATGTCAACATTAAGACATTGGCCAGGATGGCAGGAGAGAAGAGTATCATTTTTAGGTTTGTGACAAATTTTCTGAATAGCTGGTGTAAAAGGGTTCATTGTCCTGCACCTGTTACTGCACATTGTTACAATATCTGTAACAATACTAGACTCTGTCTTTACAGACTATGACCTCTGCTAGTTCAAAAAGTTGTTTCAACATCTACAGCTTGGATGTCATCCATAAAAAATAGTACCAAGTACTGCAAAGGCTTCTAAACACAACCCTTGCTAGGCCTGCGGGTGTCTGAAGGGTCTGTTGATGACACAGCCCCCTCTTAACTCCCTTCTTGTCCCTCCAGAGCTCTGTTTTTCTTCCTGGTCCTTCCAACAAACAATGCCAGCAATTGGGCAGCAACTCTCAAAGTCATCTAAGAAGACAGCACAGTTCTCAGTGCTGACTGGACAATCAAGGGTTGCACTTGTTAACATTCTTTCTGCACTGATAAGAAGAGCATTTTTTTCAACTCTGCATCTGGACAGACTGCATTAAATTTTCCTCAAAACATAAGGATTTCTTGGCCTCCTCCAGTGACTTTTCCCTAGGCTGTGCTGTTCTATCACTTTCCACTATCATCTCCTCTTTCTTCTACTTTTATACTGCTATCACAAACAAAATGGGGTCCTGTATTTTCCTCACATACAAGAGATAGCAGCTATGCCCATTCATACACTTTCTAATGAGTGAAAAATACACTCTTTGGTTTCAAACTTTTTCAACTTGTCCTATATTTGAGCAACCTGACTTTGACATCTGGAGAAGCAATTTCATTGACAACCTGATTCTTTGTCTCTTTGTATCCCACCGTAACTATGAGGTGTTACACAAAGCTGTCCGATTTCCTGCTGATCTTTATTACAATGTCCTCACCATCCCTCTCTGCAAGTACTCAGTATATAATAGCTGGTAGTTTGTAAATCCTATTATACTTGAGAGGTCCAGAGGCCTGTACTGCCGTGCCATTAGCACACCATAATCACTTAATGTAATAGCTTTAATTGTCCCTCAAACAAGAAGCATCTTCTTTTGGGAATTGCAGCTAAATAGGTCAGCACTGAACTATTTCAGGATAAAAATCTGGAAGCATCTAGGAGTTGCAAGTCCAAACTGAACCTGAACACCTTGTCTCACATCATCCCAGCTAAGATTATCCGAGAACTGGACCACAATCAATTTGTGAAGGTACTGCATAATGTTATGTGCCATAGCATGAGGTACTGCACTGCTAAAGAACAAGTCATTCTCAACTCATACTCAGTAATCCTGCTACTTTAGTGATCACCTTCTAATGTCACATTTTAATGCTTAGTTACTATTGTCAGACCTGTGTTTCAGCAATTCTCAGTCTACAGAATATCAAGATATACACATATCTGGGATAAAAAAAAAGGTAAGAAAACATACAAAAAAATTCTAGAACAGATTTATTTAATCCAGAACCTGGACAACAGAAAATACAAGTAGCTCAACTGTGTTACTCACAAATTGACATAAGCTTCTGATCAAAAAACAAACAGCGAGAACCTCACTTAGAATTTTCATGGTTAAAAGGAGAATTTCTTGATACTGGTCTCCAAATTTGGTGATTCAGGAACCCTTGTACTGCACTGAATGACGGCTGAAATCAATTAATCTGCCTATCCTTAAGGCTCAAAACATGCCAGTAACTTTCTTCTGACTTACTCAGAACTATACCAAACTTGAGCTAAATTTTACAGCTTGTTTTGCCTCAGGCTAAACTCTGTTGAAAATTTCACAGTAAATCATTAATTTGTATTCGAAAGAAAGTCACAACAGAACCGTTCAGTTTGCCCGTTGACAAACATCTAGCGAACTTTGCTAAAAAACACTTTATGACACCTGTGTTTAATCAGGAGTTTAAATGCTGTCTGGAATAGCCTATTCCCATGAGATCCTACTCAAATTTGGCCAATGTACAAACTTTTGAAAATATACGGATTCTCAGTAGACACATCTTAAACTTTATCAGCTGAAATGTACAAAGACTTAATGAAGTATGCATTTCCTATGCAGATAAAGGTTTCTACTTCTTACATTCACGTCTGGACAAGTAAATGAGAAATACGGAGGTCATACTGCTGTGTGATCAGTGTGGCCCTGTGCACAAAGGAATACAAGGTAGAATGAAGCTATTCAACACAACCTCACAAGAAGAGGAAAGAAGAGTAGTAGGAAGCTATTACATTGGGATGTAAATATTAGAACACAAAACAGGTCAGGAAACTGGCTAGAGGGAATGGAAGGCAGAAACTTGGGGGACTTACTACTAAACCAGTATCTAATGTCCAGAAATAAAAGTAAGAGACACTGCACCTCCCAAACTGGTCAGTCACTTTCTGGCAAAAGCAGTGATGGTCCAGCTTCATTCTCAGTCCAAAATGCTGACTTTACAGACACTCACAAATGTCTATAAACAAACACAATTTATAAGCAGAAGCACCACCAAGATACTTCCCAGACAAGTAACTCGGATTTGTACTGCAAACAATAAAGATTTATATGCAGTTCAAAAAATGGCTGAGAAAAGGCCTACAGTGAGAAGTGTTTGAAAAGCTACTGCTATCTCACAATCCATTTCATAAGAATAGTCCGCAGTACTGCGGACTGAAGCATCCTTGAGACAAAACATTCTAGTTAAAATTAATAATATTACTACTATTTAATTAGCAGCTCAGATTGTGGATAAACACTGTACTAATTAAAAAATGAAGTAAACAAATATAACAACCTTCCCAGCTCCACAGAAAAGTAGGCCATATAATCCAAAGTACACTCATAACTTTTTTACTGCATACAAAACTAGTCAGGAAGGTGAAAAAACACCATATTTACATAAAAACTCCAGTAAAGGCTTACACACAAAACAGTATGTCAGAACATCTTGAAACAGATGCAAGGTCTGTTTACATATTCTTGTTTATAATTCTCCATTTTTCTGCTACCTGAACATTCATTAGACTATTACATTTGGCTATATTTGTAATAGACAGCTGTCTATTACATTAGACTATTACATTTAATTTTCAAAACAAAACACATTTGACATATATAAGATAGAGTTATTTTTAAACAACCCCACAGTATGTACAACATGTACATGAGGACTTATGTGAAGTCTGTCAAAGAACCGTAATCAGCTCCATGAATTTATGATACCTAGAGGCACACTGTTCCTAAATCTTTCACAATTATTGTAAGACATGATAGCAAGGAAATAACAAAGAAACAAAAAGTCCATTCCAAAACTTAAAAAAAAATCAAACCAAACCACCACATAATCATCTTTTCTACACCTCAAAAGTTTTACAGCCAATCTAGTGGATGCTCCTTTTTATTCCTCCCTAGAAGGCTTGAACCTTTGTCCTGCCAGTTCAAAAAATTAAAAACTGTAAGAAAATCTTCCCATTAAATCTGTTGCTGAACTGGATTTTAATACTACCAAAAAAAGCAGTATGCATTACTAGTTTATTACTCCAGAAAGAGCTTTCAACACCCCTGCGCGCATGTACTGGGATCCACACCCTGCAAAAAGGTGTGCACACTTTTTACAAGAAAAAAGTTTGATGAAAATAGCGTTAAAATAGGTAAATAGCGTGAAAATAGCGTAAAAAAATAGGTCTACTGGTAAACCAGCATATACAGATGTGCCTTAACATCAGTTTCATAACAAAAATTAAAGGGAGTACATTTCAATGTCACTATTAGCATAAAGGTCTTGCCAAGACACTTGTAAAATTTGCAACTGCAGCCTTCTCTTTAAAATTTTTTTTTCCTGTGGTGATACCACATTAAAATCCCCAGTTTTGAGTAGTATCTCAACAGATCCTGAATACCACCACAGTAAATATATCACAATTTTGACACTGATCCAGGTAGGAGAAATAGACATATTTCATTTAACTGAGAACACAGTACAGCAAAAAAATTTTCTCAGGTTCTATAAAGCTGCCAACTGTCATTCCTAAGACTACTTAGGTTTTACAGAATTATTATCTATTTATACAAGTTCTATGAGTTTGCTACTTAAAAGTTACTCATAAGCACGTCCAGAGGATAAAACGCAACATACAACAGCTATATCAAATTAACATCACAGAGCAAGCTAACCTGCATGACATTTGAAACATTAGTAGCTTTGAGAAATAGTCAATACACCTCCTTTATAATATATCACAAATTACTGGGCTCCAAGAAAACAGTAACACAAAATAGTACTTTTCCAGTGCTGTAAAATATAATCAGCATTACCAAAAACACAGAAGTCATATGCAGCTTCCAAACCCAAAAGACATAAGAAATTAACTATTATTTTTCCTGAATGTTTCACACATACTATTATAATTTATAAAACCAAAAAGTTACAACTAACTAGACAATTAGGATGCACTGTACCTTTCTTTACATACACATGTATATACCTGCATACATATATACATCTAGAGGCACTTGAGAAAGCAATGTTTTTAAATTGAAAAAATGTAAATTGGAGAAGAAAAATTGCTACAGAAGAAGTACTTGCCTACCTGCAAATGTAAAATGAGCACACCGTAAAACCACTACCATTAGGAAGTAAAGTAAAAACCAGTGTTGATTACATTTTGAAATAATCTCTCAAAGAGAAACACAAGGACTTGATAGAGAGATGAGTAACATTTTCAAACTACTAGCAACATGGAATTGGTAAGAAGTCAAAGTAGCAAATATTTATTTCGATTGTCTTTGGTATTTATAGATAATTTTCTATTGGAGCCCTAGTCAAATCCTAAACAACTTCCCACAGAAATTTTTCTATAAATTAGACTAGAAGAAGCATCTTAATTTCCACCAGAAAAACATTTAAACAATTCTCATTTATCTAATGGTATTTGAACAGCTCAGTCAGCTGTACTTCCATTACTCTCTTGTCCTGAAATTTTCCATACCTGCATGAAACCATTTGTAGAGAAATAAATTAAATGTACTGAAAATCTCAAAAATCAACATATGTAGAGAAGGTGGATATACAGTATGGGATGGGAGGTTTATCTGAGTCAAAAATATCTGGATTGTGTTATTTTAAGAAAGGTTTCAAAATGAAGCAAAAAAAAAAACATGGTGAATATAAATATAAATAAGACATGGTGAATATAAATATAACAAATAAAATGAAAAATGTCAACATTAACAGAAAATATCAAATTGATTACATTTTTCTAACACATAATCAAAGAGCAGTTGTTTGATTCAATGTGAAGTATTAATTAATAAATGCTATTTTAATGAATTGCAGTAATAACTGTTTTCAGTATTTGACAATAACAACACTGTAGCATTAAAATGGAATCTCAGAGTCACTTATTTTTATCATCAGCTGATATCTATCAGTTGAATATTAGCACTCAGACAGTCCTAAATTCAGTATAAATATCACTGTTCATGAACCAGGGCTGTCAAGTCTTGAAAATCCTCTATCTGATCTCAACCATGCGTGATGTGGAAGATGCATATTACACATGAGTAGCTTCTGCACTTCATGGTAAAGCCTCCTGTTATCAGCATTCAGGAACTCATTCCAGAGGACTCAATCACATTACCCTCAACACTGGAGGAAGAGTTGGGATTCAAAACACAGGCTCAGCTACCAAGGGTCAGCAGAAACTCAATCACCTGTGCACTGAAGCACCATGGATATTTTCTGTTCTTATTTTTCAAATTATTTTTAGAAAAAAGAGTATTTACTTACAAGCTAAGTATATCTACTCTTAAAAAAATCTTAAAATGCCAGTGGGTAACACCTAGGAGGAAAAGTTTACAATATATTATAATATTTAATACAATCACTTTTTTTTTGATTCTTTTAAGTATTAAAAAGTAAGCAGAAGTATAAGACCATTACACTATTAAGTGCAACTCCGTCTTTCTGTACAGCTAAAAGTACAATTAAAATCAACAATTACCAAACAGGCAAAAAAATGGATAAAAACCTCCAAGTTGTTTTCTCTCATATACCAGCCTATATTTACATCCAAGCTTCATTATCTGTTCTACCCTCCGAAGCAGAGAGGAGGCTTCAGTGTAACACACAATATAACAGGTTAAGCTATCTGTGCCAATCTCACATTCTCCTAAGAGGATTAGCACGGCAATATGCTAGAACAAATGGTTGTGAATACGAAAGATGGTACAGCTGGTCTTCCCCAAAAATAATCATCCAGCTGATTAGCCTGAAAACAGGTTTACTCCTTAAATGTTGCTGGGATGAAAGGAAATGAAATGTACAAGCCCAGAATTAAAAAAAAACCAACTAACTACAAAAACCTCCTATACACTGACATGTTTAAAAAATTCTAGATTTATAAAGGTTAACCAACATAAAAGGGATTTTCATAATTCCAGTTTTTTCCCATAATGGAATCACTGAAAATTGAGTAATTCCATTTTCCTACTGACATATTCCACCCTATTATGTCTAATTTCTCTGTTTAACTCTATGCAAAATCACACTTTTTTTAAAAAATAAATATGTCTTGTGCAACTCAACTCTTCTCAAGAGGGAAAAGAATTGCCTGGGATGGGTAAAAATAAAGCAACACTATTTATTAATTTTGTATAAGTTATCTACCACCCTAGAGATTCCTTGAAGGGGAAGAACATGTCTGAATTTCACCACAGAGTGCCACAGGCACAAAGTGAGAGAAACTAAACAAGCACATCCTGAAGGGAGAGAAAATGCCTGCAGCAGTAAATGACCTACTACATACCTCACTCTCAGGGTTTTTGATGTTATAATTTGTTCATTTTAGGGAAAAGACGACAATTACCCACAGTTTTAGTTTGTTTTAACAGAATTATTAAACTTTTAAAAGTTTTTGATCAAAAGGGACATACATAATTCCAAAGATCTTTGTATTTTCAAAAGGTTACAATCCTTTGCTAATTTGCATAACAAAGTCTTTGTCGTATCTATCTTCTTATTACCTGAAGCAGCAACGTGCATTATTAGAACAGTACTAAAGTAGTAAAGCAGAAAGCATATAAATCTTTTATTTGAATTCCTGTGCATTAAAGCTAGTATCTCCCAGCTCAGTGTACAGTAAATAAGGGGTAATTTCATTTAAATATGTATTTCATTATATGAATAAGTAAGTGTTTATCTCACCATTGAATGGTTAAGTCTTTTAAGTATTGATTCATTTGAAAACTCAGACTATTGGCACTTTAGTGTAATATTAAGCATATACATATACCATACTTATACTGACACACTTTTTCCATGGTATATATTATAAAGAATACAATTTACACATTATAATACATTAAGATTGTCTAGGTGACAGTTTAGCCATGTGTAGATATAATAAGTCAAAAGACAATTTTAATATTTTTAAATAGGCATTAAATATTTTTAAATGATAGTGAGTTGACTTCTTTAAAAAATATTTCAAAATCGCCTGAACGAACATTCTCCTGAGTGAGAACAAAAGTGCTGGCTACTGATCTTTTTTCAAAAAGTAAAATGAAGCTAATAATGTAAGATTAGACCAATGAACAATTACATAGACCAATAAATAATTAACAGGTCACCCCATATTACAGAAGAGGAATCTTAGTAAGTAAAGAGCATTCCCCTTAAAATTAATGCTTCAAACAATGCTGGAGCATTTCCAAACAAGGGCAACAGAGCTACAGAAGGATCTGGAGCATGAGAGGAGCAGCTGAGGAAGCTGGGGTGTTTAGCCTGGAGAAAAGGAGGCTCAGGGGAGACCTTGTCAGTCTGTACAATTTCCTGAAAGTAGGGTGTAGCCAAGTGGGGGCTGGTCTCTTGTTCCAGGTAATAAATGATCAGATGAGAGGATATGGCCTCAAGGTATGCTAGGAACAGTTTAGATTGGATATGGCAAAAAATTTGTTCACAGAAAGGGTTGCCAACCCCTGGAACACGCTGTAGAGGATAGTGGTGGTGTCATCACTCCTGAAGACATTTATAAGATGTGTAGATGTGGCATGTAGGAATATGGTAGACTTGGCAGTGCTGCATAAACAGTTGGACTCAATGATTTTAGAAGTCTTCTTCAACCTTAATGATTCTATGATTTGGTTTATCATGCTGGCACTTTCAAAAATCAATATTCGCACTATCATTGACAAGATCATCTGAACAGAAAATGTTGTCAATGAAACCATATGAAAGGTATTTGAAAATCTCTATTCCATTATCAGGTGGAATAGACAAAATAAACACTTGCGTAGTTTATTACACCTGAAAGTAATGCCCAGCGAAGTTTCTATCCGAAATTGTACCACTCTGTGAAGGCACTGATTGCCCCGCCACAGCTTTACTGGATGATCCCACACTGAAATGAGAGATACATCTGCTTCAGCAAATCAGCTATAACTAGATGTTACTTTTATGTACTGTACTCAGAGATAAATAACCATGAAGCTATGACACTTCCACAGACCCAAATTTTCTAAATAAAAATAACACTGCATTACAACTACACAATTACAACCACAAATAATTTTTGCATTTCCAAGTATAATCACACTAGTATGTATTTACCCATTGATCTTTCAAATTACACACATATCATGAATTTAAAAGAAAAACTGAAAATCTGCAAAGAAACAAAAAAAGCCCCACTGCAATTTCAGAGCAATTAATAAGTCACAATTAATAAAAGCAATTAATAAGTTCCATAGCCAGCTTGCCACAAGCATATCCCCAAAACCACACAGAAATACTCGCACCTTGCTGGACTTGAGACTAGTCTATACTTTCTTGCTCATGTGTTGTGACAAATCTTGTATGCTGAATAATCTTTACCAAAAAACCTATTCTGGTGGTACAGATCTCATTCCAATATAATTTATTAGAAAATACAATGTTGTACTTCTCAAAAACATTGGTTATGTACTTGCTAAAGCCTTGTTTAGTTACTGTTGCAGAGTACTGTGATTTTATTTCCCTTAAGAAAAATAACAAGTTCAAATAAGCAAATAATTAATGAATGGTAAGAACCTTTTATTCCAAAGCCATTTATGTGTTATTCATTGACACTTTGTACAGTAGGCATATCCTACACTATGTATGAAAGCACCATTTTTAGTCAGGCTTTGCCTTTCAAAATAGCTGCTTTAATAAAAATTATTATATGAAAAAATATAATTAAAAACTCAATAAATTTATCCTAAAATCTGAAATTATCAAACACAGTTATTGCAAAGTGAGCTGAATTTCAGTGTAAACCTCTTCATCTCTTTAGAAATTAATGATCACATATATAGAATGTCCATATTATGCTATTTAGACCTAAATTTTAAAATTACTGAATGTATATTACAATTTAAACTTATTTATTAAGGTTCAATGTTGCTAATGTTTTGTTAGCTAAAATTACTAGAATAAATGGTGTGTAGGAAACGAGAAAGTTAACAAATCTGAAGCTGTATTTTTATATAGAATTTAATCTCAATTCTTACAGTTATTAGACTACACAGACAATAAGACTACAAAATTAATGCACTGTCTTAAGTAAATCACATTACTTTTGAAGCAGATTGAGTCTGTAACACTGAACACATTCAAACAAAAGCTCACAATTTGAAAAACAAACAGGAAGGAAAATACAGTAGATGTGCAAACCTGACCTATCTCTAATCTTTTCTTTTCAAACCTAGGCTACTCAAGAATCTTCAACTAATTATTCCATTTTATTGATGGCATTTTTCCCAAGGGAAGTTATTTAAAAAGTTTAACCCCATGAGCAAGTCATGGCTTCTCCTGCCTTTGAAAGTGTCAAGTGCATTGATTATAACTGCAGGAAGTGTTACCTTCTACCCAGAGAATCTCACCCTGCACAATCTTAAACACTGTCTCTCTCCCAAAATGGCTTTGATTCAGCAATTCAGACCGCTTCAGCTGATATTAAAGGCAGAAGCACCACAGAAAAGGGATCAGCAGTTAAAACGAAATACAAAGAGGAAAAAGCCCAGATCTTGAATATAGTACCACAAAGCTTGAGAGAAAAGCAGATTTGAAAAAGACATCAGAGTGACTAAAAAAAGAACAACATGACAGAAATTAAACAAGATTTTTATGTTCCCCTTCTATGCATTTAAACTCGTCTCAACCTCTATTGAAATTCTGATCATACCCAAACCCCAAGGCTTTTGACATACTTTCAAAAATCCACACCCCTTCTTACTCTTTTTTAAGTCCCCAGAGTCACTGTTGGGTATCCAACAAGTTGAATGGGGGGGAAGGGTCATGGTGGGGAAAGGAAGAATCCTAATATGCATATGATAAAAAAGGCAATTTGAACTCATATTAAACTTTTTCCTTAAAATGACAGTGACTGTTTTAAATGTTCACTGTGTGTCCTTAACCTATTACTTACCGAATTAAAAAATAGCAGAAATAGTTTGACTGGAGAAAAAAAAAAATTTCAAGCCACATTTACCCAAGTATTTTTATCTTGAACTGTGATTTTATTAGGTCAGTGACAAAGTACAAGTAAAATAACACAAGGTGCTACTGGAGTCTAAAACACAACAACCAGCAGAATAAAATAAGACAAAGCAATCTCTAAATATCTCTACATTATCAAATTACGTAGCCTGGAAAACAGTAAGAATGTAATATACACAATTAATACAACAATGGCAAATGTATCTGGGAAAGGATGCACTAAATTCCAAAGAGACTTTTAGAATTGTAAGTGTGGGGCTTTTTTTCCAGTTCAGTCATGACAGGGCCAGAAGGTAATGATACATCTGCCACAATGCAACAAGCAGACCTGTCTTCTGTCAAGAGTTGAAATCATAAAGGAATAAGCTGTCGTTAGCAACCCCTCTCCAAACAGTAGAGCTGTCATCTCATTGTTTTCCTCTGTTGGCATGGGGGCTGGTGTGGGTTTATATACCCTGTCAGCTCAGTATTAGTCTAAGCTTTTAACCTTTTCCTGAATTTCTGGCTTAACATTTTTACTCCTATACAGCTTATAATGTATTACTATGTATTTTGTGATCAATTAATATTGCTTTCAACTGTGCAAATTTTCCTTCTATCTGCTTGGTGACTAGAATTTGAGAGATTATTAATCCCTCAACAAATATTTTTGAAGTAATTATATATACTGCTTTTCAATTTTTCTTTCCAGAGTATGGTGGATTTAAAACCAATTAGATGTGACTCATAATTTAGTAATACATTGTGATTTGGGTTTATGTTTTTAGAGAGATCTCAAAAGATCATCCAAAAACTTTTAAGTTTTCTTAGTACAATCACCACAAAAGTGGGAGTTTTAAACACAGTTTTTCTCTGCTAAAAAGGACTTTACAAGCCACACTAGTGGTTTAACAGAATGAATAAGTCAAGTAACTATACTACAGACAGAAAAGTAGCATTTGAAATAAAACAGTATAGCAAATTATTGCCCATTTTAGCAAAAGTCAATGGTTCAGTAATATAGTAGAAAACCCAAATAAGACTGATTCCTCTGGCACTGTAACTGACCATTAATAAATAAATTAGGTATTTTAACATCCTTCTGCAACAATACACACAGAAAACATAAAAGGCACATGAATATTACTATTCTGTGGCAGAACTAACTGCAGTGAAATGTCAGCTGTTTTTTTTCCAAGAAAGTGTCACTTGCCCATATTATTGATACTATGCTAAACTTGTATAAACTATGCTAAACTTGTACACACCAAAAAGTATGTTTGTCTAGTGACATATTCTATACTTAAAAGTCAGATGTAAAAGGTTTTTTTAGCAATATTTTTTGTTAGTGTAATTTAAATTTAGAATAATTTCTGTGCAACAATATGTAAATAACCACTATTGAAAGTGACTGATTTTTATGAAGTGGAAAAAAAGAAAAAGTGTGTGTGTTATCATACTAGTTACAGACCATTAAGACTATTAAATCACATAAAATTTTTAGCGGGAACACTTACTGCTGTTGCACTGAATGATTTTCTTGTTCCATTCAACTGTCTTACAAAACTAATGACATATTACTGCATGACGACAAAAGTAATAACCCTCACCAATTCTTAGTAAATATTGCCAACCTGACAGTTTTGTAAAAATGAATGACAATATTTTGACCAAAGAGAACAGAGATTGTACAAAAATGAAGAGCAAGATAAACACAACAGAAAACTGAAACTGAAAACCATGTTTTACCCATTATTAAGGAAACATTTCCACAGCTAGTACCCATCTCATGCAAAGCTTTGGATTTTTGCTTGTTTATGTAAAGTTGGATTTTTAGGTGCTGCTCTATTTCATCTAAAAACTTGAATATGTTCTTTGAAGAACATTTTTTCCAGTAGGATGTCAAGTATCAATTCTCCTTTAAATAATAAATACAAGTATCTAAGATATCTTAATATCTGAATTTCAAATACGGCAACAATTCTTTGATGGTTTTTAATTTTTCTTTAATAAATAAGTGCCAGTTGCTGTGGTTGAATTTTGTTACCATCCCTGGGACCACAGCTATCTCAGGTAACAAATGTACCAAATTTCCAAAGACTCAGAAAACACACGGTGTTTCCCTGTACTTATGCAGTAAGCTGATATCCTCTTTATTCCCTAGAAGAGAGATATCAAAGCAGTACTCCCAGACTCTTCAGAATGTCCAACCAAGGCAAGCTGAGCTTGTTTCCCCAGTAAAAAAATTTCCTCTCTAAGTACAACTTCTCTAAGTGAACAAGAGGCTCCTCAACCACAGTTATGACACCAGGACCGTAAAATGTTTAATTCTTGACATGACAAGTATATTACCTCATCACTAAATTGAAGAATTTGCCTCTGTCTTTCATCACCTTTTCCTGGCACTACTTCAGTTACTGAATGCATGATTAAACAATAACTGATATGACAAGACCATCACTGTAAAAACCTGGATGAGCCATTTAGGCCAAATATATTAGAGACACATTAAATTTACTCTTTTAATCTGCATTTATTTATTTATATAATTTACATTTACTTTTTTTATAAAAAGAGGAGTATCTTCAGAGCAGAATTCTCATTATAAATGGAATAGTCACTCATTCCCAGGGGAGAGACTTGAACTTCAGTCTCTCATGCACCAGATAACCGCTTCTGTCAAAAATCAGTGTTTCCCACTAGAGAAAGCTTCAGTAGAAATTTTCTATTTTAACAAAACAGCAAATCTATGCACTATTTTTGTACTGTATTTACAGGACATTGCCAGTTTATTTTGTTTTAAATATATTTTTTAGTATTTGTTCTCATTTAGCTTTTTTAAAATTCTTAGTGCCTTACTAGCATATTTTTCTTTTTCATACTTGTTTTTCTAAAATAGGTTCTGTCCTACCACATTTTAATGTATTTACATGTGTTTTTCACTTTGCATACAATTTTCTCCCTCCTTTTGTGACAATCTGTTCCCTATCTAGTTGCTTATTTGTTCTCCTTATATTCGTTCACATTTCAACATTTCTTTTACACTACCAAGTTTCAATTTTCAAATTAACAAAATAATGTTATCTTTTCATATAAACCCTTGTCAGCTAGTCACAATATCTCTTACTCAAAAGACTGAATCTAAACAATAGGGGTAGATATAAAACATGGAATGAGAAGCATTACCTATAGGAATTGCACAGATGAAAAGAAAAACATATTTCTAGCTACCTGAATTCTCACCAGGATTTTTCTCTTCAAATCTTTTGTCTGCAATGTGCAGAAGCCCCATAATACTAGAATTTTAAAATACAAAATTTTAAGTCTGTACAATGCTCCCTTGTTCCTCACATGCTTGAGAGGTGGGGGCTTCTTAATTCTTTTTTCCTCAAAAGTGTTGCATCAGAGAGAAATAGTTTCTACTCTGCCCTTAACTTCATTTTTAGAAGTATCAGCTCATCCTGATCATTCCATTGCTCACGGATAACCCCAGCTGCTGCACCTCTGTTTTCAGTTTTTCCAAGTATTGAACTGAGATGAGAAGCACAGAGAAAAGCAGTAAAGCTGTGGGGTTTGGCCTACTTAGAGGGTGGTTTTTTGCTTGTGTGGGCTTTTTCTTTTTGAAAAGCAGGTATTTCTGAATTGGTTCCTGCACACAGGACATTCAAGCACTACTTCTGTAATTCTTAATTTTTATTTTTTAAATTAGAACCTTATAGTCAGCAAATGTCTTAAACTGGCTACAATGCCTGCATATGTTGCTAAGTCATATTAGATCATGGGAATTTTCAAATCCCACATATCATTATCCACTTCAAATTCACATAAGTCTATTAGAAAAAAAAAAAATCCATGTTCTCTTGTCATCCGCACTGATGCTTTGATAAGGTCTGCTGGTTTCATTCAAGAATGAGACCTCTCCTTAGAAGAAACATAGAAAGATCTAGGAAAAAAATTCCCTACTTCAAATAATGTCGCATGAGGGACTAGCACAATTTTCATTCAGGCTATTTATCATCTAGGCTAGTTATTTTCATTTCGTAAGTGATATAAGCGACTAAATCAACTGAACACCAGAGAAGGATGCAATTTTTACCATTATTTGTATTATATGGAGTCATTACAAACAGTCTACCATAATTTCCTGCATTTAGAAATGTAATTTATATGATCTGTGCCTGACGCTGACATGATACCAGCATGTACCTTTATGTATTCTCTTTTTAGTCATAACCAAATGATTCTAAATACTTGCAGTGCAGTCCAACTTCCATAAAATATTGCCTTTTCTAACCAGATACACAAAATTCCCAGTACAGGGATTACAGTATACAAAAAAAAGAAACACATTTAATGAGATTGATGAATTCGATTTAACATAACTGAATAGAATCTATTCTTCATTTTGCATGTAAAAAAAATCACTGTAAATATATGTGTCCTAAACATGTAGCACACTTACCAGAATTTTAAGATGCACAAAAAGAGACAGTAATGTTTACAGATGGAATTATGGAACTAAAGAGAGCTCCAAATTTAAAAACCATATTAAGGAACAGCTCAAAGATTAGAACATAAAGTTTGAAGTACCGATGTTATTTAGTGATTACATTTTGGTAAAAACATTTTCTCATCCAACAATTGGGACTTTTTCCTGTATTGTTGTATTGTATTGTATTCAAAATGCAGAGATAAATAATCTTGTTTTAAGTATAACAGCCATTTGAGAAAACAGAGTTTTGATCTCTGTCATACCACCACAAATCACTGCACAAAATAAATAAAAATAACAAACCAACAAAAGAAATATTATTTTCCTCAACTAGAAATAACCCTTAAAAATGATCTGTTAAATTAGGGTTAGTATCCCAGTTTGAAATACTCAGTCTGTTACTCAGGACAGCAGCATCCCTAGGGCAGAAAAAAATGCAAGCATGTAGGCACATACAAAAGCATGCACAAAAACTGAAGTAGCTACAGCTATTTGGGTTTCTTGGGAAATGTTTTGGAACCAGCACTAGAAGTCCCATACTGGACCTACCATAGATCTGTACAGCACTCAGTAATCCTGAGGTACTTTTTATTGTGTCTAAATCTGAACCTTGATTTAAAATGAATAAAAAACTTTATATTAGGAAAAGATATGCCTCACTTTCACTAGGCTAGATTTCTTTTTCTCATGAAGTGTAGTCTGGTGCTTTGATAGTGAGTGAAACAAACAAAAAATAACTTAATGGCCTAATGTTTTTGTATGTTTCCTTTCTTTGCTTTATTGAAAAAAGTACCATTTTTTATCCTGAATATTTTAAAGACAGCTGCAAAAATTACCCATCAACTGCAAAAATTAATCACCTAGCAAAATATGTAACAGTAACAATGACAACACTGATATTTACAGAAGAACATTAGCTTAACTTGGCAAATACAATAGAAACAATGAGTCTTAAACAAGCTCTTCAAATGTTTACTACAGGAAGTTTCCTTTAGGCAGCAAGGTGCATATGATGAATTACACCTACAATATTCCAGTGACAAAATCATAACACAAATTGTCCACTATCTCTCTAATAGATATAACAAAATAGTGTCAAGAAAATGTGAATGTCTTCTATTGTCAAATATTGATAAGTAAATCAGAATGAATCGGTATTTAGTGCAAATCTGAAAAAGTGCATATCTGTGCCTTTAATACATTCAGTAAAAACAATTGCTTGTTATCATGAAAGCTCATGTTACCATTAGATTACAGCAGTCATTATAATATGTACAAATTAAATGAAATATAAAAGAAAACAATCTAAATTGTAACAAATTTCTGTAGTGTCTTCTGCAGCATCGCATCAACCGCTAAGAGCTCTTGGCAATCCCAACACAAAATGACATGCAACTAAATTTTATTTTACTGCAAGACAGGAACTTGGTTCCTCTAGAAGAAAGTTCCAACAAAACCAAAAAGTATTCCCATCACAAATACAATGATCACACAGTAACATATAGAATACTGATAAAAAAATTAAAATATCACAGGTTCACACAGTTCTTCATGCACAGGCACACACATGCACATCCACAGAACACACCTTACATCCCTGAACTTTCACTTACCTCAATAGCTCTCTTTATGTACGGTATCTGTGTCCCACTGTCCAGATCTTCATTAATTATGAGTCTCCTAGCCCATTGACCAGCTCTGACAACACCATTACCATGAATTAAGACCAACAGCTTGTCAGGATTTACTAATGCATCTTCACTCATAAAGATAAAGCTCTTTGGTTCAGTCTCAATTGCATCAACCTGCAGTTACAGACAACACACATTTTAATGCATCAATATAACTATTTGAAAGAAAATCTGTAGTTATAAAATTATCTACCAAATTTATATAAAAACATTCACCAATAAACAATGATTTCAATGCATGTGTGCCCAGGACTAAATAAAAATAAAGCAAAACATACATCGTAACTCTGAAACACATGAACATAAAACATTTTAGAACATCAATCCAAGGGATATTTAAAATTAAGAAAAGGGGTAAAAGGTGTACTTAAGCTTTGAAATGTCAGTTGTTTACAAAAACTTACAGGAAAGGAAGAAAGTCCATAAATGAACAATTGGAGGTGGTGAGAGGGAAAGGAGTCAGTAATTTCTCACCTCTGATATGCCTGAAGCAACAATAAATTCTTACATAATATGAAAAAAATATCCTGGAGAGTTCCAAATCAGCCACCTCAACATAAATACTCAATAAGCTCATTACATATAGGAACCAGTACTGTAAATTTGTCTGTTACAAATGTAATAGAATAGGTCTAATAAAATATAGAAATCCAATTTGGTTTTAAATAATAGCTTCATTAATAGCCTACTGTACTAAGGTCAATGCTTAGCTACTTTGCTGTAGGAAGAGACCAACAATTAGCTTTGATATTCAGCAAATTGAAGCCTAATAGCATATTTTGTCTTTAAGAGAGTAAAGGAGCACTTTTTCTTCAATACAAACTAAAGTTTTTATACTTGGTTTAGCAATCCTGTCTCAAGACAAAAGTCCTGATGTAAATACCATGAAGGCAAAACAAATCTTCATGTCTACATGTTCTTCTCTTTCTATTATATGAATACATAGAAAAGAAAAAACAATACAGGCCATCTCCCCCTCCTACTGTACCCCACACCCCTCCACCTCCACAGCCTAACTGTCCATCTGCTACGAACAGTCTCTGCAACAGAGAAGAAAAACAGATCAGGTTATGATCTCCATGTTGAGAAGAAGAAATCAGCTACTTGGATTAGTTTTGGTAGTTTTTTCTCATATATGAGTATGAATTCTTAACTACCCTTGTAATATGATAAATTAATTCTGCATGCATCTTCAGACTTTTTTAATGTAAGTCCTAACAAACCTTTTTTAAAATTAAGTCAATGAGGCTACTTGAAAAAACAAATTTGTAAATGAAAGAATGGTCATGTATCTCTTCAATATTTGCCATATCACTGAAGACCTTATTCCCCTGCTCCGAAATAAAGTAACATCTCACATGCCTCAGAGTTTCCACAGGAAATGTACTCACTTTCTCTCACACTTCATGTGAAAATAGAAAATATGTTAAAGAATATGTTCTATTGAAAAGGTGGGGGCTACAGTCAGATTATGCTGCTGCTTCTGAAATAGCAGTATTGACACCTTAAAAGGTGAAACAGATTAGGTAAAAAGTCAGCCCACACTACATCTCAGATAGTACTCGGCAACATTTAAGCAACTTCTACCCACAAAATGAGTATTTACAACACTATAATTAGGAAAAAAAACCTGTGAATTTGCATTTCAGACTAATGTGCAACTTAGCTGTTGGTTTTAGCTCTTATATCAATTGTAAGTGCTAAAGTTTATATAGTAGTATATAGGAAATGCTAGCATGTAGTAGTCATATGTACTAGAAGATACAGCTAGTTCACATTTCTGCAAATAATTTAATTTTAAACAGCTAAAATTATCTACCAAGACCATAAAAAATTACTTTTCAGTCTTTTCCCAAAATTAAACACATTTACAGACATTTTGTCAACTGATTTACCTACAAACAGCAGTAATTTATTAAATCCAACTTTCACTAAAGACTGCACATAAATATCACTCCTATACACAATCTTACTTTACTGACAGATCAACAATGAATACCATTTAATGCCAGACACACTGAGGCCACATAAAATACTTTGCAATTATTAGCTACTTGTTCTAGATCTACACAAGGTAATGGATTTCTGATCACTTAAATCTAAACTGAATAAATACAGGAAAAAATTTTTTAGATTAATTAAACAATTTGATTCAACATTGTTATTTATAGGTGAAAACAATTCCAGTAATCTCTGGCTAGGCATGCCAAACCTATCTAAATTATGATGGTTAAAACTACCGTTTCATTTTCTTTTTCTTGGATTTTTTTCCCAATGCACAGTAATTCCTTAAAGTTTATGATTGTAGGCAGCTATGGTGAGATCTTTACATATATTATGAGATTCTTTATGTTTTCAAACTGTGAACTTCCTTTCCTTTTTCCACGTGATTTCTGTCTCAAATGAGTTTTCACCTAATACAGTAGTACCAGTCTATAAAGTATTTCAGCAGCACACTAGTTAGTATTTTGCACAGCTGCTATGAATATATAGAGTAAAATCAAACCACTTGAAATCTAATCTTATTGTTATCCATGCTAACACATCAACAATTACCTATTACTAATCCAAGATTTATGAGATCTGACAGGGTTCCAGGAGTCTTTTATTCTATATATTGGATGTTTATAAGATTGAGGGAAGAAAAGGGAAGAAAATCCACAAGTATTTTTCTTACTATTTTTCTTACTAAGTATTTTTTTTATTTCAGTTGAGAAACATGACAAAATTATGAGCCTTGAGCCTACAAAGTAGGTATAAACTGTAACTGGAGGAAGAACATGGCATGTGAGTGGAATGAAAACTGGTAAGACCCAAAAATGATTGTGAGAATTGTGAGCAGCTGGTGGAGAGAAAAATCTGCTCATTTGCTTCCCAAGATGAAAAGTCATCTTCTGTGTGTTTCAACATAAACTTCACTAACTCACTTTACACAGGATTTAGAATTTTTCAATCAAAAATGTAAAACTGAGGACTGCTGATCAATATTACAGGCAGCTAACCAACATTTGACTATTACCACAACTAACTTAGCAAACCTAAAATCTGTGGAAATTTTAAAAACAAGTATTAACTTCACTTAAGTAACAAAACTGGCAAAAGGAACGTGCATTGGAGATAACAGATCATTGTTTCTCAAAGAAAAATAATTATTCAATGAACTTTTTCCTACTGAAGTGAAAGAGGAAAGCATGGATAACTGAAAAGATTCTGCAAAGGGGACACTTCAATGCCATTGAAAATTAAACATGTCTCCTGGTTACAGCCAGGATAGAGTTAATTTCTTCTCAGTAGCTGATACAGTGCAGTGTTTTGGCTTCAGAACAAGAATGGTATTGATAACACTTAGGTATAACACTGATATTTCTGTTTTCTGCTAAGTTGTGCTTATCCAAAGTCAAGGAATTCCCTTTCCTTGTCTCATGCTCCGCCAGTGAAAAGGTATGCAAAATAAACTTGGAGAGAACATGGCTGGGACAGGTGCCCTGAACTGGCAAAGGAATATTCCACACCCCAGAATATCATGCCCAGGATGTAAACTGGGGTGAGTTACCCAGAAGTATGGCCAGTCTGGGTTCAGGAATCAGGGGTCTGGCATTTGGCATTGCACATAATTTGTTTTTCGTCTTATTATTATGATTTACCATTATCACTGTATTTTACTTTGCTTTAGGTTTTTAAACTATTTTTATCTCAGCTAACAAGTTTTACTTTGATTCTCCTCCCCATTCCATTGGTGTTGGGGAAGGTAAAAGGAGGGTTAAGCAAGTGGCTGCATGGTGCTTAATTTCCAGCCAGGCTTAACACCCCTACAACATGTTACTAATTATTTAAACTTCCATCTCAGGCTTCCCCAGAAACTGTTAAAGATGCAGTTAACTTATAAGCACACTCTATTTTTCCTCAGCAGCTAAAGAAGAGCAAAGATCAATTACTGATTATGCCACTACAACTAGAGAAACACAAATATTTCAGGTAGCTAAAAAAATGTGTCTTCATTTTACTCCTAATATAACCTTCAATGGAGCACAAAATGAAACCTTAGAAGTAGTAACTGAATGGCCTCCTCCCTAAATATGAGACTCTTTATTAAAATGTTTAAGTCCAGTAGTACATGTTGAACATTACTAGAAGTGCAGTGCTTTACAGTAACAATATTTCAGCATGGATTATTCAGCGTGGATTACTCAGGCCTCCCTGAATACGAAAAAATGTTCAGAATCATTTAGTCAAAGATGCTGGCATCATGCTGGCAACACTGGGCAAACTCTCCTGATCTGCCAACTGGTCTTACTTGCATATATGAAAACAAACGAATTAATTTTTGTACCCTAAACTAAAGCTGCCACCTATGAAAGCAAGACAAAGACAGCAAGTTGGACTTTGCACGCAAGGTTGAAATTAAGGAATATGAAAGAACATAAAATGCCATCATGCCAAACCTTTGAAGCATAGCATTTCAATTCCTTACTAAAATTATGCTGAGAAAAAGCACACTCCATCTAACACAGTCCTGAAACACATTTCAAATATTTAAAAATCATGGCACTGCCAGCTTTATTATCAGCTGACAGAAAAAGGAAAGCCAATACAACTTTCTGATCACCTGTGATGAAGTTAAAAGAAAAAAAGGTTTTGCACTCATATCTAAAATACACATATAAAAAGGCTGTGTCTATTATATGTGTGTAAATATATATACACACACATACATATGAACCATCTTGGTGAGACTAAGGTCCAGGGTCCTGTTTCTGACAACTGGCATATTGCATAGGGGAATAGTAAAAACAGAGTGGTTATAGAGTCATTCTTGCCTGGCTTTGACAGCCAGTAACTTTAGAACCTTGCAAGCCACAGTTTATACAACTGGGCAAGCACATAAAATAGTTCAAGGCACCTATCCCACCTTAATATCGTCAAATGTTTTTTTTTTGACTGCATTTTACCTCTCTCCTTGATAGTATTCTGTGGCAATGAGTTCCACAATATAATTGGGACATATATGAAATAATACTGTCTCTTTCAGTAGAGATCTCCTGCCTGATAATTTAAACTTGATGCCCCTTAGGTTCTCTATTATGAAAAAGGCAAAAACCCATTTGCTATTCATCTTCTCTTCACCTTTCATGATTTTATAGATTTGTCATATTCCTTCCTCAGCCATCTATTTTCCAAGCTGAAGAATCTTTGTTTAATCTTTCTTTGTCTGAAAAGAATTTCATGCCTGTGATCATCCTTGCAACCCTCCTCTGTATTTCTTTTTAATTCTTCATATCCTTTTTGATATGGTATCCAGACTTCATGCAGTGTTTAACATGAGGGCCCACATAATGAGTGGAATGATGATGTTTTTCTGTTTTGTTCTCGATACCTCGTAATTCCAACCATCCTATTTGCTTTGAGGGTTTTTGACTGCCATTGAGCACTCACTGATGTTCTCAGAGAACTACTCACAATCACTCCAAGCTCTTTCCCGAATTGTAAAAGCTCATTTAGAGGCCACTGTTGTGTTTACAGAGTGAGTTATCTTCCCATAATTTCGTATTTACCAGAAGTGAATCTCCTGTCATTTAATCATCCAGTTATTCAACATCACTATTTCCCAACTCATCATAACCAGCTTTAGGTTTAACTATCCCAAATAATTTTCACAAAAAAGAAAAAAAAATCCCAGAGAAGTTTGCTAGCTTGTATTATTTCCTTTTGCTTACAACCATGTCAGGCCGTAAAAACATTTCACTGATAACAGTTTATTTAATCTGTAAAATCTAAACATCTTTCTCCCCTTCTAACCTACTAACTCTTATAGGGACTACCTTCTCCTGTGCTTTTTAAAAGCATTTAAGTTTGTTGACAGTTCACTGGAAATACTTGTACTCTTACTGATTTTCTTCTTCATGTGAGCTCTGATGCCTGCAATGAATTCTGGATTTTTTTAAAGAAACTTGTGCTAATTATTAGTAAAATAAATAGTTTATATATTATCTATTATACATTATTATTATTAGCTAATTTCAGCAGTAAGTTAAATTGATTGTTCTGCAGCTTCATGTTTGACTTCTTATACAACCCTAGGTTTAAAAAAAAAATTCATCCTGGAATTTGCCTATTATACAATATATTAATTTGTCCTCAAGTCTCCTCTATTGATATGACAAATTTCAGACAGTTGCTCAGAACTATATCCTGTTTAGAAACAAAAGTTAAGTTTGTGGAAGTTGGACAAGTAGTATTCGAATTAATAACGTTAGTTTTTCTTATTTGACCTTGGTGTTCATTTTAGCTGCAGTTCATCTACTGGCCTTACCATCTCTCTTTTATTATTAGCCTTCACAATTCTAACAAGCTCCTCAAATTTGGTTTTTCTGAACTTTCTGTGATTTTACAGGCGACTTACCAGCATTTATACTCTCTTCTATTCTCACCCTAAAAGCTGTTTTATTACTTTTACTAGTTTCTGTTATTAGCTTCAACTAGAGAGTTTTGTGTCCTTACTTGGGAGTCTGTCAGTGGTAATTTAAACCTAGCTTTTACACAGCTTTAATTTTTAAACTTCAAAATATATTGTTTTGATTTTTCACTTTTGTATATTCCTTCATAACCTATTTTTGATGGTGGTGAGCGCTGGCTACACATAACATCTCCTGAAGAACGGTGTTAATACGTCATGTGAATATATTCACAATGCTCACAATTAGACATCTGCAAATTTTGTGTTTTCTTATTTTGCTCCAAAATGCAAGTAAATTATGACACTTCACAGAAGTTGAAAATCATACATTTGAGAATAGCTTAAATGTATTACTGAACACCTGTATCCATTGTCACTATACAATTTCTAAATACAAGCAAAGCGATTAATCCAAAAGTGGGAAGTAGCCAGGACCATTCCTCTTCCAAGCCAAGAAACCCAAACCTAAGAGTCAGGCAGATCAATTACCACAGGTGTGACATAGGTGATGGAGCTGCTGTAATACTTATCCCGAGTTTTTTCATCTTCATGTTTGGGAGCTAATTGATCAGCTTTAGCGCTGCTCCACTTATATGCATATTCTTCCTACTATTTTTTACGAATCAAAGAAAATCCTATAGCCTTAAAATCTGGGCACGTTGAAGTTTATAAAAGACAGCTTCATAGTTTCACAAACAAGTGTGATATGGCTTGAGAAGTCTTTTGATACATTATCTTTCTGAAGTACTTCTTGGACCAAGAAAGAAAATTAGCCAAAAAGCTAGAAATCACAACTAGCACTGCAGCAGTCAGACTGTCATGATGAACCCAATCCTATGTCTGTCTACACAATAAAATCTGAAGTGGGGAAATGGTTTCTCAGTCTTGGCTCAAAGGGCATTGGTGCAAGCACTAAGCTGGGAGTATTGCCCTTTGATTTCTCTATGAACTTCGTAGCTCAGCTCCTTCTGCCATGACCACGATACACTGAAAAAGCCTTCTAGGAAGCTGCAAGTAGTTTGGTCAGGTCATCAAAACATTCCCTAAGCAACACGCGGGGAATAGAAATTGGAGTAGTGAAATGTTGCAGAACTGTTAAGGCAAAAGACCTTTTCCTTCCGTAGCCTAAACAGGTTTTCCTTGACTGAATATGAAGGTTCTTCTGAGAATGACAGTAATTCAAAAGATTTCAAAGAGCATAGGAATAATCCTTCATAATGATGGAAAATCTACATAGTGCTGTCACACTCCAGTCTCCCCTGTGCTTTCCAGTACAGAGTATAAAAATATCTGAACATCATCATATCCCATCACATGTATTTATAAACACTCTGATATGTGGGGGAGCACTTAATCTTTTCCAAGGGCTGATTAAATATTTTCACTAAGCAACAAAAGCACTTTATATTACATACCTATTACAACGTACTAAAAAAGCATTTTTTAAAAAATGACTTGGAGTGTTTTACTGATACTAAATGTGAGGGTAGTCCGCTGCCTGCAAAGACATTTCTGTTCTCTACACCCAGCTGTAGACACCTCAAAATATCCACAAATATTTTTCAGAAAGCTTATAGCACTCCTATTAAAAGCACCACATTTGGAAGACTCTGGTAAAGTAAGGAAGGCTCAGCTGGAGAAATCAAACACACGAGAACTGAGGTAGAACCACATCTCCAGATGCATACACATGCAAAATGCAAAGGCAGTGTCCTGAAACAATGCCCTGCACAGAGCTCTGGCACACCTTGACTTTATATGAATATGAGTTCACAGGCTATGCTGGGTACAGATTCAAAAAAAATGTCTTTGGAAAAATTAATTATACTTACTGGAAGAGTTACTTTCTTCAAATGGCATTCATTCTGCAGTAGCTCATAAATGTATTTAGTAATTATCTGGAAGAAAAGGAAAAAAAGAAATGCCACCAGATACTAAAACACGTACAATAATGACATATACAGGTAGACAGAGGCTAATTGGTTAAACTTCTAAACACTTGTATACATTTTGCCACTTTCCTGAATCCTTTACTGTATAACTAATTATAGAACTTGGAGCTTTACATATAAAATTCTCTCTGTTTCACAGAATACACTTCTTGCAATGGAAGGGTAACTGTACCTGTGAATCCACTATGCACTAGTCTATGAATAGTCAGGTGAATAACAACCTCAAAACTAAGTTTTATAACGAATTAATATATACTCGGCATGTAGAAGGAAGGCTCTCTTTGTAAAGAAATACTTTCAAAGCATTTTGTCTACCAGATTTCTGGAATTCTTTACCCTCCAGGTTCACTTCATGATTTACATGGACAGCAGGTTTGTA
>QUSF01000036.1:2956642-2978494 GCA_003676055.1 Chloebia gouldiae | reverse complement strand
TTACCCTCCAGGTTCACTTCATGATTTACATGGACAGCAGGTTTGTAGACATCCTCAGCTAAGTTACCTTGCCATTTCTACTCACAGAACAGGAGAGGTATGGTTCACAGACTGCTAAATAGAAGAAAACCCCATACAGAATGCCCACTATGGGGGAGTTTATGTCCCTTTTCTCTGTGCAGGAATAAAATTGAAATTTCAATACTGAAACCAAAGATATAATTTCAGAAAGCAACAAAATTAAGAAAGAAAAAAAAATTTAAAAAAAACCCCAAACAAAACACCAAAAAACACAAACAAAAACACCTAAACAAACAAAACCAACATAAAAACCCAAACAAAACCACAAAACCAAAACAAACCAAAACACACTAGAAAACAACAAAAAAAACCACAAAACCCCAAACCCCACAAAAATCAACCTTGTTGCAACAAAAGACTCACCCTCTTAAATGCAACAAAGTTGTTCACATTTCAAATTATTGCCTACTATCTAGGGATATTTTTTTTCTGCCCTTACATATTCTAAGAAAAATGGAGATGCAGATGTAAGTACTTTCTAACTATAATTAATTTGGGAATTAAACTGAGGAACAAACAGGCACTTCATCCATGTGAGGCTGCAAAAATGATGTGATTGTTACTGCCTGGATTTCAATGGTTATAAGAGTTGAAAGAAAAAAAAAAAAGGCAAATTAAAGAAGCAAAATAAAGGACTCATTTTAGGAGGCTGAAATGGTGCTTGCCTTCTCTTCAAAGCTGAGGGAGTGGTATTTAAATTCCAGACAGGACAAGATCCAAGTCTCAGAATATTAATCCAAGAATATCTGGATACAAATCCGGACAGTATTCTTTAGACAAACACCTCAAGGCCACAATTACATCCATCTGAACTCACAGTATATTTAAGACTGTACAGAAACATCGTTAGTAACAAAGGTCTCAAGTGATGGCATCTTAACTACACACTATCACCCAAGCAAGTAGAAGCCAGGCTGTTATAAACTTCAAATTTAACTTTCCAAATGCACAGTTAAAAAAAGAAGTTTCAATGAAGTACAAAACTTTTATGATGTAAATGTGAGGAAACAATATGCAAATGTTTTGTTCACATATGAACAAACTGCAAGTGCTAATGAAAGCTAATTTAAAATGTTGGTATACACCCCTCCTTTCCTTTCTCTAAACCCCCAAATCTTTATTAGGATTATAAGAATTCTTTCTGATCCTGCTCAAATACATTTATTGATAGAATTATGTTCAAAAAACTTTACAGAAACTCAGTCCTTCTGAACATTATTATCTATACAGAAACTGCATTTGGAGAGGGAATTCAGTGGCGAGTGATGAGTTAAGACATGTTTATCCCCAAAGCAGTATGCTAGGAACATGCATACAGTGTAATTTTACCTTCAGGGGCAAACTTTTTATGGTTCACTGAAATCAACTACAGTGTAACACCAACAAGTAAAGCAGTTATGTTCCTGCAGTCTCAAATGCTAATGTTGTACTGATATTAAATTGAGTATAATGATAACATGGACTACAACACAGAAATTTTGGTTTTAACTCTCAATTCAGGAATCTACTCACTGTTATAATCACTAAAAGAACACTTGGAAGTGAAAAACTGCTATGCAGAGCATATACTTTAGACACCACTTGTGAATGTTTACCCTTTTTATGCCTGTTTGTATCTATTTCTTCTATTCTTTCTCATTTATTTAGACTGTGTGTCTTCAGAGCAGAAAAAAACCTTTACTCAATTTTACCACAGCCCATCTCAATGAGGCTGTCATTCTAACTAACTCTTTATGCACTACTCTAATAAAATAAAGAGCAATACAGCCTTAAAAATAGGAGTGTTGAATCAGTAGAACACTCTGGTGTGACAAAGACTTAACCTAATGAATACTTTCAATAAAAACAAACATAAAGAAAGATATAGGAGGTGAAGGCTCACTTGCAAAGTCTGAGATTATCATCTTCAGACAGCTCAGCACTTGGATGGCCTGCATTGCCCAGGGAGATTTCAGGAAAAATGCCATTAAAAACCCCTCAAACATGACAACCCCTAAAATTGCCACAGTCTATATATACGTATATATACATGTGTATGTACATGTGAGGGGGTGTGGGTGTGTAAGTACATAGCCATAGGAGGGGTTGAGGGCTTTTTTGCAGTAGATCAATATGTTTAGGGATATCATAGCAATGGCTGGTGCACTAGCAGTCTTAAATGATGGAAACTGATACACAAGATTTCTTGAAGTGCCATCCAAGTCCAAAATTTTCCAGATTTGAAAACATCACTAATGGCCAGACTTCCTGCACTCTACCATAGATGTGTCTGGAAAACTTGACAAAATTCAGTCCTGCCTAGGAAAATCTAGCAAAATTCTGCCCAATCTAAGAATATGGCTGCAAGAACTGCCAACACTATCATATACATCCAACACTATCTTTGGATTTTTATGCTTTTAACAACTTCTTCTGATTTTATGGCTGATAAGTAATTTAAAAAATAGTATCTTTCCTACAGGAAGCAAAAAGAAATGCACTCTGTGTGATATTTTTATATAGAACTAGTTAGACTTAGTACTTCAAATCTATACAATTTATATAGCCACAACTTCTCTAAGTAGCAATATTAGCTTATTCATGGTGTTCTATATTTTACATCTAAAAACTATTGTAGAAACTACTGTAGAAAGTTGAGAAGCATATTTTGACTTCTTGCATGAGTAGGTGGTTCTGGTTACACTCTATGAACTCTCCTGGACTAATTATCACTCAGTCACACAGGTACTCATCACTGCAGGTATATAATGACAGAGGCTGATCAATTCAGTCCTACATCAATAAATCATCTGAATTATCAAGCAACAAATTGTTCAGATCCAGACGTTCTCAGTGCAAACTGTAGCACTTACTAGAGAGTCCTATTCAAGGTAGTCATGCTAACCTGGGATAGCTGCACTTTTTCTGAGGCTCTTGAAACTGGTTAAGGCATGCCAAATCTTTAAGCAGTATAATTCAAGCACTGTAATTCAAGGTAATAAGGTGGCTGGAGAACAGGCATAACTGTGTCCAAGACTGAAAAAAAAAAAAAAACCACCAAAAAAACCCACCAAAAAACAACCCCCTCCAAAAAAAAAAAAAACCAAAACCAAAAAACCCAAACAAACAAAAAAAAACCAAAAAAAAACCCACAAAAAACCCCAAAACAGAACCAATAGTAAGACCTGCCTACAGTGTATGAAATTAATTGCCTGACAAATGGAGAAGAAACTGCAAGTTCTGTATTTCTTGTATGAGATACTGAAAACATCTACTTCTACCTCATATTAAGAAGTTGAATTGAATTGTTTTCAGTAGAAAATGGTGCTTCATTCACATCCAAGTGCTGTCTAACAGGAAAATACATCCCAATTAAGATAAATATCTGAAGTTAAAACTATCAAGGTGTTCTTACTGACTGTTGAGTGAACTGGAGGAAGGAAAAAAAATCCAAAACACAAATACCAAAAAATTCCATGCCTCTCATGACCTGATAGCAAGGCAGAAATCCTGTCCAGCCATGGAAAGCCTAACACTTTGACTGTCAGAAAAGGTTGCACTCAAACTGAGTGATAGAGGAAATTTTCTTCTCAGAACAAAGTGGTCTTCTCTGGAAGGAAGCTACATTGCCTGTATTTTAAATTGCTCTCATTGAGCAGAGGAGCCCACGTTCTTCTTTCCCTAAGCCTCAGAAACGTCTGCCCTAAATGAAATCACAGCTATTCTAATTTTGTTGCACTAAAAAAATTCCAGTAATAAAGGCAAACTGATGAGAGCAGGGACCACAGATGAGTAGAACACATCCTGAGCACTAAAACCAAGTAGATTATTCTCAGCATATTAAAAGCACAAGTATATAATCTCTGCTATCATTTCTTTGTTGTAGTTTTCCTTCATCTGTGGTGAACAAGGTTGAGAGCCTTAATGCATATGGTTTAGGAGTGGAACCAACCTTCAGTGCTCACAGAAAGTTCCTTTCTGAGGAGCTTAAAATAAGTCAATCATGATTTATATTGGATATAACACAGAATTCCTCCAGAAGTGCCTTTTCAAAGCGCTAGTGGTCTCAAATACCTAATCTACAAAATCCAATAGCCTTATGGATATTTGGGGGATAGACCTACATCGTGACCAGTGAGCCTTCATATGGATCCAGAAAACAGCCTATTCTAATGACAAAAAAATTAAATATAATGACTTGGACAGAAAGCAAAAAGAACAGAGAGAAGAACATTATCTTATGACAGACCTGAGGTTTTACCATTGCATTGCGAAATATTCTGCACAATGACAACAGGTCTATAATGCTGCTTACACTCTGCAGAGCAAAACTGAAATTACAAGTGGAAACCAAGTTCTGGTATACACAAATGTAATGTAAATTAATTGGTAGGGTCCTGGCTTTCTACAACATATGCTCTTTTAAGACTACGGTTCATATAGAGGACTTTCTTACTAATTGTTTTCATTGACCAAAAAGCATTGAGAAATTTCAATTTTTGGAATCTTTGCAATACAGCATTCTGAAACTACACGATCCATAGCTGTATAGATCCATACCTGTACAGAACTATGTGAAAACTGAAATTAAAGACTAAAAAACAGTGACACCATGTTTAAAGTTACAAAAATCATGAAGGTACTGAAGTCTAAATACAATTAAAAGTGGAGACAAGTACCAAGGAGACACTTCAACACACTAAGCATAGGAGGTCTTTAAACAGTCTGGAAAAGCGTGCTAAAAAAGAAAGCACAAAATTGTCTCCCCACAAAGCAAGGAGACAATTCTAGAATAAATAATAAATAAAATAATAAAAATAAATAATAAATAATAATAATAAATAATAAATAATAAAATAAAATAATAACCCCTCCATTTGAAGACTGTGATAAATTGAAAAAAGCCTTGTACCACATTCTACAAACATCAGAAAAACAGCACTGCATATATGAGGAAGAGCAGAATTGCAGCTGACCCACTACTCAACTTTTCCGTAACAGAGATTGCCAGGTATACAGACAAAAGGTCACAACTCATGACTTGATTAATAACACCTACATCCTAATCCAGAGGAGCTGCTTCAGTACATACCTCACCAAAATGCATGCTGGGACTCAATGAAGTGCACTGAGCCTTGCCCATCAAGTTCCCCTCCCATGCTGTGCTTTACAACCTAAGCCCTCTAAAGTCTTTTCTTCTGTCCCCCACAAATGTCCTCCCACTTTCAAAACCAACCATGGCTATGGTTGCACCAGAAGATTACATACACAAATACATGCATGTACAAATAGAACAGCAAGCCTGCTCCAGAAGGAAAATTAAAAAAAAGACCAAGTAAATTACTCAAATTAGCAAAATGTTTTATCAAGTGAATTCTCACAAAAAAACATACTAAAAAATCAGCATAAGCTTGTATAAATTATGGCCTCTCACTTCTAATCTGGCATCTATCAGGTGTCATTGGAAATTATTACCATGCAACCAACGGTCATGGAAGATGTGAGGAACCCCTAGGCTAGCACAAACCACAAAGTCTCTTTTGAAGACAATCAAATGCCACATGTCCCCCTCTTTCCCCATATGTGCATCCCTCATGACCAAAATACCAACAACCCTGTCAAATGCCTGGTGTATGGTTAACACATGATAAAGAACAAAACACTTGTGGCACAACAAAGGTTAAGGCACATGGGATTGGTTGACATTTACAACCATAACAGAGGACAGATTACAAGACTAGGAGAAATGATGAGGAAGCACAAGCTGTTAACCCAAGATGTCCACTCCACTGCCTACTCCTACACACTTGTAGCAGATTTTGGGGGAAAAAAAGGAAATGGACAAAACGACAGCTTGACTATATCCTTCCAGTGGACCAGATCCAGCTGGATGGATCTGGGATTTCCCTGATTATATTGCCCATCTACAGATAATCAAAACAGAAAGTTATCATCACTATTACTACTCCTGCTATCACTTTTCATGGCTCCAAGGATTAAATATGAACGAAGACAGAACTATGCTCTCAAATTGAAGAATGGCTACTTCCCATCATGAGTGCAATGTGTTGGCAACAATACACTTACTCAGAGGATAGGGACTTCTGCCTCCAAAGATGCCAGCTTGTGAAAAAATACTCATTAAACACTCTGTCAGATCACTTTTCAATTATTTTTAAAGAGCGTTCTCAAAGTAAATCAGAGTGAAGAGAGGAAGAAAAACAAGTGACAATAATTATAGTCGCATGTTTTTATGAGTGGTTAGATTTTTCAGAATAACAAAGCTATTGTATTTAAAATTAAGTAGACTCTAGCTAATAAAACACAGCTGCATTGGCATTTTCCTTCTTGATCGACTTCTTAGATTTTTCTAAGTCATATCATAAAAGGGGTTAGTACATTATTAGTGTCCTAAGTAGTTTACTATTCCTCCAATAATATTCTGAGTTATCTGTATTTTAACCTCCTACATGAACACACATTAGAGAAAAAAAGGGGAAAAAGTAGAATAAAAATCCTTAGTGGAATTTTTAGCTTAGAAATCACTGAAGTCTGACCATCTCTACCCTCTACATTATGTCACTCAGCCATAACTTCCTATACTTGAAGAAAAATGCAAGGGTTTGTTTTCTTTTCTTTAGAGATGCAGAACAAATGTGACCTTAGGTTTATTTATCAACTCTCATCCTGTGAGAGAACTGCACTTAAAATGTGTAACAGCTGAACATCACCAATTCTCCTAAGAAATCCATGTATGTATGTACAAAAATCAGCCTTGTTTATTCTTTTTTCGTGAAGTTGCATCTTTGACTGAACTTCACACACTGTCAGATCCTCAGACCTTTGACATTATTTTAAGTATTAATTTACATCTAACATAACAAGTTACAATCTTCTGAATCTAAGTTTCTCAAAAATGGGCCTTCCATGGGCATAAAAAGGATACTATTTTCAAATATATATTCTACGTACGAGATTAGACTCCTCAGCACTATTAGCATTTTCTAGTAACTTCACAGCAGAGTACACAAGCTGGAGGTTTTGTAACTTATCTTAAAAACAAACAAGTATAAAACACTAGAAGCAATGTCATCAATCCTATAACATACAGTAATCTACTCACAATGTTTTCCTCTTCACAGTATAAGAGCAGTAATGTTCAGTGAAACAAATGCAAAATGAACTCCAACTGACTGCTGCACAGCAAATCTCAAGTGGTGGGACTGACCTGAGTCTTGCTACTGTGGCTGCCATAGCCTTGGTTGAATGAGCTTTATTTTGACCCTGAGGTGACAAACCTGCCAATAGGTACTAATAAGAGATGCAATGAACTTTTTGACATACTGCTCTTCGATAGACTTACCTAAGAATTTGGACCAAAAAAAACCAAAAATAAACCCACAAAAACCAAAAAAACAAAAAAACCCTCACCATCACAGAACAAAGGACCCTAAAAGCTTAATGGACTTTTTAAAGCCTCAATTCATTGCAGGCTAAAAAAGGAAAAATATTAGAGAGAGAGAAACAAAATCAGTGGCATTTTAAAAATACACAAAGACCTCACTTGGAATATAGTGTGGGAGAACAATTTATTAAGATGGAACTGACATTATCTCTATGCGGTTCCTTGTGTTTTCTACTGAAAGCAATTCAATTCAACCTTCATACACAGTTGTGATATTCTGTATTTTGAGCTGACTGATCACAACTAAGATCTCAAGGTCTTTTGAGAGAATTAAATGAAAGACAACAGGGATTTGTCATGAGAGCAGCACATACTGTTGATCTGATTTGACCCAATGTTTCGTTACATGGTCTTTGCTGACACCTGTTGGTTTATTTTTTGTTTTCTTTTTTTCTTTTTTCTTTTTAAAAGAAGTCTCTCTAATTTTAGAAACCACATGACAATTATTTGGCTTTAGAAATGGTTTAATTATTAAGTCCATCTTATGGAAATTCTCAGTTTAAAAAAAAACCATAAATATGCATATATATGTATCAACACTAAGAACATTATTCAATCAAGCACCTGCACAATAAGCAATTAAACATCAGCAGAAAGCAAGACCCCTTACCCAAGGTGAGACAAGAAACATAATGATTAAAAGTTTGCAAAAGAAAACTGGAAACTAAGAAAAGCTCAAAAGTTTAACAGTGGAACAACTTTAAATGAAGATTATGAATACAATTCAGTATCCCAATCCTCCCTATATAGCTACAACTATCTTATGTATAAATTGCATAGTAGAGATGAGTTTTGTAAAGGGAACTGGAAGAAAAGAGCCGTTCTGATTATTCCAATTATTATGGAAAAAAACGTTGTTAAGGTGGTGAGGCAGCACTACAGGTTAAAAATCCATGCCAAAACCAACTCACATATCAGATTAACATAGTTAAAGCAGACCAGTTTGTAGTCACAGACAAAAAAACAGTGATGTGTCATGCATCATCTAATTCTTCCACCTTTCACTGCTCAGCAGAAATGGCCAGATAAATATTTATAAGTGGACTGAAGGATTAATTTTATGTGAATCCAGAGCCATAAGCATCTTGCTTTGAAAAGCAAGATGTCTTCACCATTTTGTCTCTTTGCTCCAGAATACTAGTAAAACAAACAGGATTAACTTAGTTTTAACTGAAAAGGATCCATTTTCTCCAGCCTAAACAACCCCAGTTCCTTCAGAAGCTCCTCATAGGACTTCCTGCTGATGCTAAAAACCTTTAGGCATCCACATCTTCCCATAGATTTGTGAACATCTGTGTAGCACAGCTGGTCACCACCTACCTCCTCCTGGATTACAGGGCATCTGTTCTGCTCCCTGTCCCTGTCTACCAGCTCAGGAGACCGGCTGTCCAGAGGATAGCCAGCTTTACTGTTGCACACTGAAACTAAGCTGTGAAAAACACCAGCCTTCCCCTCATCTTTGGTGACTATTTTCACTCCCTAGCATTCAATAAATAATGGATTTTTTTTCTTTGTCCTTTTTTATTAAAATATTTATAAAACACTTGTTATTATTCCTTACAGAAGCTGTCAGATTAACTTCTAATGGAGCTTCTGCCTCTTAATTTTCTTTCTGCATGACTTAACAACATCCTTGAATACTTCCTGAGTTGCCCACTCCTTCTGCAACTCTCTTTTTTTTCCCCCGAGTTCCTGTGAAAACTCCCTGCTCAGCCAGCCAGGCCAGTCCTCTTCCCCACTGGCTTTTCTTTCAGCACACAGGGATGGCCTGGTCCTGCACCTTCATGATTTATTTCTTGAAACATGTCCACCTTCCTCACCACTTTGTTTTTAAGGGCTGCTTCCTAGGGAACTTTCTGAATCAATCCCATAAACAGGACAAAGTCTGTCTTCTGGAAATATAGGATAGAAAGTTTGGTGAGGGCCCTCCTTTCTTCACCAAGAATCAAAAACTTTATTATTTTGTGGTTGCTGTGCTCAAGATGCGAACTCTGACCACCACATCTCCCACCAGCTCCTCTCTGTTTGCAAACAGCAGGTCTAGCAGAGCCCCACCCCTGGCAGGCTTGCTCACCAGCTGGGACAAGAAGCTCTTTTCTGTACACTCCAAGAACTCCTAGACTTTTTTTTCACTGTGTGGAGTTCCCAGCAAATGCCTGGCAGGTTAAATCTCCTACAAGAACAAGGGCTGGCAATCTTGAAACATCCTCCAGCTGCTTATGTAATAATTCATCCATCTCTTCATCCTGGTTGGGTGGTCTGGAGGAGAGTCCCACCAGGATGTCAGCCTTGCTGGCCTCTCCCCGACTCTTACCCATGGCACCTGATCTTATTGTCATTAATCTCAGGTTCCATGGTGTCCAGAGCCTCCCTAACATATGGAGCCACACCTCCACCTCTTCTCCCTCCCCTGTGTCTTGTGACGAGCTTGTGCAGTGCTCCAGTCCTGCAAGTTATCCCACCACGTTTCTGTGATGGTGACTGTCATCGCTTTCCTGCTGTGCCATAGCTTCCAGCTCTTTGTTTGTTACCCACACTGTGTGCACCAGTGTACATGCACTTCAGCTGTGCTGCTGATTTCACCCCTGATTCTGGCTTAGCACCCCTGGGCTCATCTCTGGAGTGCCTGGTTTCATCCCCTTCCCCCTTCAAAGCCAGTTTAAAGCTCTCTCAATCAGCCATGCCAACTCGTCAGCTAGAATCCTTTTGCCCTTGTTGGACAGATGGAGCCCATCTGACTCAAGCAGGCCTGGTGCTGTAAAAATTGCCCATGGTAGAAAAACCAAAATTCCTCTAATGGCACCAGCTCTTAAACCATTCAGTGATAATGCAGGTTTTCCTATTGCTTTTATCATTCAGCCCTTCTCCTGAAGGAACTGAGCAGAGCCACACGTGTGCTCCTGGCCCACCAACCCATCAATCCAGAGCCCTGATGTCCTTTGAAATGACCTTGTACCCTTCCTGTCAGCCTCATCACTGCCAACCTGGACAGGCAGCAGTGGGTAATAATCAGAGGGATGAATTAGTTCAGGGAGCCTCCTGCTGATATCCCACACCTGGGCCCCAGGAAGGCAGCAGATTTCCCTGTGGGATGGGTCTGGGTGACATAGAGGGCCCTCAGTTCCCCTCAGAAGGGAGTCACTTACTGCAGCTACCCTTCTTTTATTCTTAATTTCCTGAGGTTGTGACCCATCTGACAGACAAGTGCACCTGGGAGACTCTCCAGACAGATTTTTTTGTTTATCTGCCTGAGCCTGTGGACTCAGGGCCTCACACCTATTCTGTAGGGGCACCTGGGAAAGTGATGAGGGTTAGGGGGGAATTCTGCTGTCTCTCTGAGTCGGTACCTATTTCTATTCCCCCTGTCTGCTAGGTCTCCTCTTTCTGCCTGCTGGTAAGAGGGACAGGGCTCCTGACTCCTGCCAGGCTTCTCTCAGGGTTGCAAGGCTGTAACTCCACCAGTCGATTTCTCTTTTGCTCCCCTTTCCACCTCTTGCTTAAGCTCTGCTAGCAGACAGAGCAGATCATTCACCGCCTCACACCACACACAGGCACCTTTTGCACTCTCCTCTGGTACAGCCCCCGGGCTCAGACACTCCCTGCAGCCAGGGCTCTGGACAGATGGGTCCTTCTTGGGTGGTTCTCTTTGGACTTAGCACACTTTTGCTGGCAGCAGCAGCAGGCTTTTGACCATTTGTAAACCACTGCTTAGAAAAAAAAAAAAAAGAAAAAAAAGCATCCCACAACCAACCAAAAGACACCACCCACCACCCAGAGTGTGTAGGCACCCTTCCTGCTACCCCTGCTCAGGGGAACTGCCTATGAATTGCTGTGCCATGCCCTCACTGACATGCCACGCCCATTTGTCCACTTCTGTTTGCAGCACTGCCTAAAGCCTCTTCTAAATTGCTTGCAAATTACCTGGAGATCATCCCTTGCTCGACTGAATGCTCCTTTTAATAGTCAGCCAAACAATCTTATTTTGCTATGTACAGAAGTATTATGGCTTCTTCTGCTATTTCTGCTGCTGGCTAATGTGCCTTATTTTCCCAATACAGTATTCTTAAAATTATGACTTGTAATGCAGGATTCAAGAACATCTGTACTCCTAAATATTGCAAAGCATCCCAAAAAATATATTGCTATGATCTAAGGATGTTTTCTGTTACTGAATGTAGCCTATCCAACAAAATACTAAATGGCACTAAAAATGTGCATCAACCTTCACTTTCCACTCCTAATCACCTTATGACTTACTTAATTTGTGTTCATTTTGCCTATATTATCTCTAGGGTTACAGTCTATTTTATGTCAAAAATTGCTAGCAGTTAATTTAATATTGCAATCAAATGAATTCTACTTTCTAGCCTATCTGACAATATCCTCAACTGGTTTCCTGTGAAGACGGAAAGGTAGGCCCAAGAAACTAAAACTAGAAGCATATACTGAGCATTTCACCAAAGAGTATAACTTTCTAAAAGACAGCTGAAGAAAATAAAAAATGAATTTTAATTCTTAGGCCAACTGTGAACTGACATCTGATTTGTCTTACAGAAAGGTAAGCCAGTATCATCTTACAGATTTACTTTGAAGTTACCCAGTCATGCAATATGTGTATATAGGAAGATTTACTCCAGAAAGAAATATTAATTACATACTTTATTAATTTGCAGTTTTAGCTTACTTAGGGAGAACTGATAAAACCCGAAGCAATATACTTGCAACTCAGTATGCAACTTGGTAACTCCCATGTAAGGAACAAAGTTCCCTGTGCCCCTGGGGTCGCTGGGCGGACAGTGTCTTCCTGATTCCCATCACTGGAACAGCTGCTAGTTCTAGTTAAGAACCAATATTGAAATGTTAATCAGCTAATTACTCTGTTTGTTTTCTCCAAACCACCTGGAGAATCACCTACCCCCCACCCACACTACCATTCTAGGACTACGATGCAAACAGGGAAACCCATGGAACCGTGGGATGTGTTTTGCGGGATAAGAACACCCCTAAATGGAGAACTAAACACAGTAGAGGGGGCTGGACAGGTACAATATGATGGCTGAGGAAGAGGGAAGCACATCCCCTGATCAATGTTTGACCTGTCACCATCACCTACGGAAGACTAGACTGGAGTGGGCTGTGGGAAGCAGGAAGAAAGAGGCAGATTTTCCTGGTGTTACCATGAGGAAAGGAGAGGGGACAGCTGCTGCTGGACTTCAGCAACAGACTCTGCACACCTCCTCACCCTTTGGTTACCTGGGAAAGCTGCAACAGCAAGGGCAAGCTCTGTGTTGGGCCCCTTTAATAAAGAGCTGAACATTAATAAAGGAATAAGTCCTGTTCATTTAATCCCAGATGCTAAATTCAATTTACCTGCCGTGAAAATTATTTTCTTTTTATTTACCTACAACCATATACACCTGGAAGTATTTGTTGCATACCAGACCACTGCAAACAAGAGCACTGAACTACGCTGATATTTGCAAGAATTTATCAGACCTTTTACTTCATGTTTAATCCTTATGTAGTCCCAGCAAAGTAGCATCCAATGGTCCCTGACATTCCCAAAACACTTCAGAAAGAAGCAACGTGACACTGTAAACTTAAGAGTAGATCAAAATTCAGAACAAACAAGAGCTCCTGGCTGACAACTGTGAGTATAAGCTCATGTTATCAAACAAGCTGCTTCCTTTTCTACTACTATAAACGGATTTCACGGCATACGACCATCTTAGGTGCACTTTTGCGAAACACAATAGAATTGAGTAGGAGGATATGTACTATCAGGTAATACCTTTTCAAGTGCATCATGACACATGTCTTGAAAAATCAGTTGGTGGAAGGCAATATGCACTTTGAAACTGAAACTTTCATAGAATCACAGAATAAGCTGAGTTAGAAGGGATTCGTGAGGATCATCGAGTCCAGCTCCTGTTCCTGCACTGGATAGCCCAAAGATTCACACTATGTCCCCGAGTGTTGTCCAAATGTTTCTTGAACTCAGACAGCCTAGGTGCTGCAACCACTTCCCTGGGGAACCTGTTCAGTGTCCCATCACCTCTGTGTGAAGAAATTTTCCTTATCTTTAACATGAACCTCCCTAAACTCAGCTTCATGTTGTTACCTTGTGTCCTGTCACTGGTACACAAGAATGAAGAGGTCAGTTCTTGACCCTCTGTTTCCCCCTGTGAGGATATTGAGCACATGACAAGGTCTTCCCTCAGTCTCCTCCAATTCAAACAAACCAAGTGATCTCAGCCACTTCTCATAAGGCTTCCCCTCCAGATCCTTCACCAACCTCATGGCCCTCCTTCGGGCTGTTAATAGCCTAATGTCTTTTTGATATTATGGTGCCCCAAACCGCACACAATACTCAAGGTGAGACCACCCTAGGGCAGAGCAGAGCAGGACAATCCCCTCCCCTGGCTGGCTGGCACTGATGGGCCTGATGCCCCCAGCTGCAGAGCACATTGTTTACTGATATGCAGCACTGCACTAATAAAAAACCCCAAGTCCCTTTCCACAGCACTGCTTCCCAGCCTCTTGTTCCCTAGTATGTACACACAACCAGGTTTGTCCCATTGACTAGCAGAGGAACCTGGGAATAGGTGGCAGGATGCATACCAACAGGAGCACCTAAAAATGGCATGGCTTTGATACTGAAAGCAGATACACTTTAAATGAAACAAACTCTCACCTGAAGGATGAGCTTATTCTGATTTTTTAAACACTTGTATTTTTGAACCTGAAGTGTGCAGACCTTTACACATTTTTCTAGAAAAGAAATTGATTGCTAAGTAGTCCTGGGTTTGCTTTCCTAGTTGCTTTCTCTTGTGTGCTTGCCCTCAGGTTAAAAACCACCATTCTAAAGGACACTACTGGAAAGCTACATAAGAACCCCAGTCCTGATCAAACCTACAAATTCCCTATAGAGTTTTAGAGCTAGGTGTTGAGACATGCAGTTGTAACGCCTTCTTAAATAGTCTTCTACTTCACTCAGAGAGGAGAGCTTGAAATTACTCTTCCCATAATTAAAGCTAAGGTCAAAACCTGACCCCATGTAGAAAGCACAGCTGTTTGGTACCAAAAATGGAAAGAAGACAGTTGCGCATGAAGAGCTTTCAAACTTTTCACAGAGTTTAAATATTATCCTGAAGTGCCATAAAAGTAGACCAACACTGCCTAGAGCAATTAATTCTTTTGGATTTAACTATGGAGCAAGAGATTAAAACAACTGTTCTTTCTTCTCTTGGTCTATGTCACATTCTGACTGTAACAGTCATGACATTCAGTACTCTTCCCAGAGGATTAGATAACAGCTACAGAGGATTTGTGGTGCTTCTTTTAAAGTTTCCACACAAACTTCAGAAAACTTAAGTGAATCATTACATATGACCACCTTATAAAACTTGAAAATAAGCACATTTTCTCCCCTAGAAGTCAGTCATATCATAAGCCTAGCTCCATCTACCATGGTTACCTCTTGCAGCTCACCACAGCAAGTTTCATCTAGGATCTGCTTTATACTTGAAAGCTCCACCACTAGAGTAGGCAGAGACCTGTAGCTATTATAATGGATAGGATGTTTCTGCTTAAAGGCACTCTGCATATTTTAGCTGATCAGCCTGATCATCTAACTTTGCATCTTAACAAATTCCTTATATTAAGGACTGACACAACTGATACAGCTTTACTTACAAAACGTAAAGTGTTCGCCTAAGTGTTAATAAAAATATTCCCAGAAAAATGAAATGTATAGGTATCTTGTTGAAAATACAGAAAGCATAAAATACTATCATGCAAAAGCTGAAAATCCTGTAAAAGAGATCAAGCTCTTCAGTAGCTCTGCAATTGAAAATAAACATATGCTAGAAGAGATGCTTGATGAAGGCAGTAAATCTACATACCTATTTTTCAAAAAACTCATACTGAAAAAGTAGGAAAATATTTCATCTTTCATGGAAACTTTTAAGATAACTAATGGAAACTTGACCTAAATATTCACAAGAGAAAGGTACGCCAACTTGTTTCATCACACATACAGACTGGTGTTCTACTTAAATACTACTAAAATATATATTTATTTTGGTCACATAGTTGTCCAAAAAACATCTTTTCACCACTCCTTGAACAGAAAATAAGTCAACTAGCTACCATTATTTCGTTGCTGTAAAATGTCTGCTTGATTTTGGAATTTGCTACCGTGCTCATTCTTTTTAAATGGAAACAATAAATCTGACAATAATTCAACTTCATTCTGCTATGCAATAAATTTTGGGTTTTTCCAAACCACCAAAAAGGAAAAAAAAAAGAAATGGATACATACAGGTAAATTAGCTGTAGCATTAATTTCAGCTACATGAAAATGGCTGGTACAAAAGTTTATTAAGAATTGAGAGTCTTAACTTTTGCATGTAAACTCAGAATGGCAAGAATGGTTCTAATTGAACGAAAGCTGCTGAAGGTTTTATTTTTAAAAAGCTCATGATGAATTCATTGAAACACTCCCCCATTCCAATTTTTGTTTTCTTTTTAACAATTAGTACCATTCTTTGAATTGCAGCAACTTAAAAGTGCTTTACAAACAACCATCTGCCTTATTGTATCTTTTCTGCTTTTCACTGTTTATCAATTTAAAAATGTAAAACACATTTATCAACAACGTAACAAACTCCCATCTGGGTTTATGAGATGCTCATAATTTCTTTCAAGAATCATGCTAACAATAATTATAAAACTATCTCTGAACCTTTCGAGAACTGTCATCTTACTCTGATGAACCAACGTACTGACAATTGCTGCCTGCGAACTAGAAGAGTTCACTGAAGCACATCTGACATAATCATGCCACTAAAAAGTCTTCACAAACACCAGATTTTGAAAGCTGATTTAGCATATGCAAATGAATATACTGCATGAAATGAAGATTCATATTTAAATTTCCATAGGTACTGTTGAGTAGTCCTGAATCCTAGCTGTCCATTTACTTCACTCAGAATAAAGAAATGCTGAAAATTAACAAACTGGTAAAAGCTCACATCTTCATAAAATTACAAACCGTACACATATTTCATTTAATTTTTTTTTCAGCTGCCTCCACTAACTTTCTCTATTATCAAAAACATCGATGGAAAAAATAAAAGGACTGTAACTTTCTAGAGACTTATTACTTAGTGCTCTTACTACTGGAGAGAAATTCAGTACTGTACCCCAGTTTTAGTTGTTTACCTGATTTGTTTAAAGTCTTTGCCATTTTTCCATTTCACACAATTTCAAAAATTGAAAATAATCAAACCAGGATGAAAAAGAACCTATAAAACATGGATTCCTCAAGTACTACATTTATAACTGCCCTTGCTGTCCATAAAGGCTCATTTAGGCTCTTCCTTCAACTGGTACACTAAAGATTCTCTGTTCCACATAGATCTTTCTCTGTATAGTAAGAAATGAGATCACAACTTCACATATTTTAAAGATCCTGGCTAATCTCTCTCTTCTGCCTACCTTTATATTTTTGTTCGAACACTGCAACTCTAAATGCTTTTTGTGACATTGACTCCACTGCAAAATTTTGCTAAAGCAAAACACCTCCTGCAATATTCATTAGTAGATGGGTGTCCTAGTCTGGCCAGGACAGGGTTAATTTTTGCAGTAGCCCAGAGGGGGCATGGCTGGGACCCAGATTTTATTCTGTACCACCTCACATCATTGCTCTGCCAGCAGGAGGGGACTCTACTGCAGGGAGCCTCTCCTTCTGAGTAGGGTACCATGGCTGCCACAGGGTCAGGTCTGGCTCCATAGTGACCATTTTACATGTAAATCATAATACTACTGCTGTTAGTGTATATTAAAAAAAAAACCAAAAAAACCCCCAAAACAAAACAAAATAAAAAACAACTGATACTTTTTTTGCCTGTCATTATTCAATTTTGTCAGTAAACTGTTACATTTTTTCATTTACATCTACTTATATTAATCTCTCCTTATTGGTTAAATTAAGAGGCAGTACCTCATTTTAGAGCATCCCTCTTAAATTACCTTAAACCAAGACAACAATAATTAAATCACCTACATATCTGCTTTCATTACAACAAAACTGTTCTAAAATAAAACTTACATACATTAGTTACAAACACTAATGATTCTCTCATTTAACTCAAATCTGTTCCAAGGGGTCCAAGGACCACAAAAGGCCATTGTTGGGCTTTTGGGATAGCTGATGTAGAGGCAGAGGAAGTTAGACAGCTGAACACCTTGCCTGGTCTCTCAGGGGACCCTTCTGCTGTGGGACTGCTGAGGGTTGAAGAACAGGCACCAATCACTACCAAAGCTGTGCACACGGATAACACCACAGCAGCCGGGACTCTGTGACCCCCAGCCATGGGTGGGGTCTGGAGAGCCAGAGAGGGGCCAGCAAGACTCACTCAGGCTTTAGCAGTCCCCTAGGGCCAGTGTGTACGTCCAGAGGAGACTGACAGTGGACTGTCATGGCCTGAAGAAGCCACAGCACCACTGAGCACTGCTGTGCCAGGTGTGCTGGAACTTCAGTATGAACTGGAGTCCAAAGTGGTGCCACTGACACTGCAAACGTGCTCTTCTCCATGAGTGCAGGTCACAGTTTGCTATCATCTAGAAGGGCACTAAGTACACCTGGAACTGGATGTTCAAGGGGTGGAAACCCAGGCCCACTACTTGTCCTGGACTGACCCAGACTGCAGCAGAAAAGGGTGAGGCTCCAGAACAGTTACATTGATGATATAATCACACTGCTGGGGAACACAGCAGAGAAAATTTCTGAGAAAAGGGAGAAGATAATCCAAATCCTTATGAAGGTTGCTTTTGCTGTGAAGAAAAATAAGGTCAAAGGACCTGTCCAGGAAATTCCTCTTTTGGGAGTAAAATGGCAAGATGGACACCATTGGATTTCAATGGACATGGTCTACCAAGTAGCAGCTATGTCCCTGCCAACCATCAAGAAGGAAACATGGGCTTTCTTAGATACTGTGGGTTTTTGGAATGTGTATTGCATATTACAGTCAGTTTGTGAGTCCTCTCTAGCATGTGACCTGGAGGAAGAATGATTTTAAGTGGTGTCCTGAATGACAAGCTTTTGAACAAACCAAACAGGAGACTTTTCATGCAGCAGCTCTGGAGCCAGTCAGAAAAGGAGAGGATGTGAAAAATGTGGTCTACACCACAGTAAGGGAGAATGGTCCTGCCTGGAATCTCTGGAAAAGTATCTGAGGAAACTAGAGGATGAACCCTGGGATTCTAGAATTGGGGATACAAAGGATCGGAGGCCCACTACATCACAACTGAAAAAGATCCTGGCAGATTATGAAGGGCTTGAGCTGTTTCCAAATTGACAGGCATCAAAGCACAGCTCCTCCCTGGCACTCTGACTGCCACTGCTGGGTGAGATGCTCAAAGAAGTCCCTTCCACACATCATGCCACTGATACTATGTGGGGTAACTGGATAACTCTGATCTCATAGAAAGCTTAAACAGCAAATATCAGTTGCCCAGGGATCTTGGAATTCATCATGACTCAGCCTGAAGGCAAAGAATTTAGATTATCATCACAAGAAGAGGAGGAAGTGACACATGCTGATATAATAAGCTACCAGAAAATGAAAAGAAATATGATCTCTTCACTGATAGTTCCTGCTGTATGGCTGGGTTACACTGAAAACAGGAAGCAGCTGTACAGCTTCTACATGGGGAGTCACAGAAGCAGTGGAGGGACAAGGTGCATCAAATTTGGTAGCAGAGCAGATAGCAGTGTAGTAGCAGCTCTCTGGACACAAAGAGGAACACACAACTTTCCCAGCCAGGCATAGTCCTGGGAAAGGCTGTGAGAAGATCAGAGAAAAGAATGAGAAATTCTTATTTTCATAAGAATGAGAAATTCTTATTTTCACTTGCTCCACCTGTTCTTGTGAACATGTGGAATGTGTTATGGAGATTTGCTTACCAAAGGGTGATTTCTTAATTGGGCAGTGGTGATGGTGTTTGGATTCAAGGACCAAATGGGTCTACCTGTATTGTGACTGTCTGTAAGAGTGATGGGCTTCTTAGTAAGTATAGTACAATAAAGTAATTGATCAACCTTCTAAAAATCATAGAGTCAATATTAATTATTACCCCTTTGGGGATGCCATGTGACAACAATCCAGCTGACTTTAGATATCACTGAATGAGACAAATGGCCAGTGCTCAACCTCTACACTCACTTGTGGATGATGACAGTATATGCACTGCAGGGGTGGCTTGGCCAATGGAAAAAGACCAACTGGCAGGACATAGGTAAACTCATCTGGGTGAAGAATTGTGTCAAAACATCACTACTCAGGTAGAGAAGCTGGCTGTATTTCATGCATGCAGGAGCCAGGCTACTGGAAAGCATTTCAATAATGGTCAGGTGGGTTGGGCTGCCAGAATTCAACTGTATCAGGTGGATCTGGACTGGCAGCGTAAGGGGGAATTATTGCTGGTTGGTGGGCCCATGATGCCTCAGGCCATCAGGGAAGAGATGTAACAATACAGATGGGCTCGTGGCTTAACTATGGGGTGGATTTAATGATGGACACTATTTCCCAGGTGATCCAAAATTGTGAAACATGCACTGTGATCAAGTAGGCCAAGCAAGTACAGCCCCTGTGTTGTGGCAGATGATGGCTGAAATATAAATAGCAGAAGGTTTGGCAGGTTAATTACATCGCCCGCACACTAACCCACAATGGCAGGCCTATGTGCCACCAGTGGTGTAAAGAGCCACTGGATGGTTGGAAATGCACCCTGTGCATCCCACCACTGCCTGGAACACCAGCTTGGGCCCCAAAAAGCAAGTCCTGAAAAACAAGGCACCCCAGAAGAAACTGAGTTGTACTGATGTCAAGATGATTTTTTGCCTTTTCTTTTATATACCTTTTATATAACTTTCACGTAACCTCAGTATTCTCAGCATGCATACTTATAATTCCTTATGTCTGATAACTTGGCATAGCTCTAGTATTTTGTTAGGCCAGGATGCCAGACATCCTAGAGGCCTCGCAGTAGGAGGCTGGAAAACCCTATGCTATCTTGGGAAACCAAGGTCTTCTCTAGAACATATCCTGTAAACTATAAATTTGGCCCATCCAAGGGGGAATTCCTAGAATGGAGGAATATCATGCCATTCTTCCAGGCCTCCCATGGGGCATCTTTGTTAGATATATTCATTTGTAAGGTCTATACATTGTATATCTATCATGTGTGTGCTTTGCAGCACATCCCACGTTGATGAAATGGTGCACCATAGCATTCTTATTGAAGTACCAAAGTAAAAATCCCTTATCCCTTAACTGTGTCTGGCTCTCAATTTTTTAAGACCAGGAAAAGGCATCAGTACAATGGGACGGATTTCAAAAATACCCTCATAGACCTCATGGCCAGAGAGCATGGTACTGAGTGGGTATCATACTCCCTGTCATGCACCAGTCTCTGGGAAAATTGGATGATACAATGGACTGTTAAAACCACATTGAAAGCAATGGGTGGTGGGAACTTCAAACACTGGCATCTACATTTATTTGAAGACTACCTGGTCAGTTAACACTACAGGCGCTAATCTAGTTGGCCCTGCCCAATCAAAATCCCCACGAACCATGGAAGGGACGAAGTTACCATTGTGCATATGAGGAATCTGTCAGGGGAGACAGTTTGGATTAGCTGTCTTCCAACAAAGGCAAATGCATCAGTGGGATTGTTTTTGTTGAAGGACCTCAGTGCATTTCATGGGTAATAGAAATGGACGGGGAAACATGATGTGTACCTCAAGGAGAGGTGCAATCCTATATATTTTTTGTGACATTGACTCCGCTATAAAATTTTGCTAAAGTAAAAAGCCTTCTGCAATGTTCATTAGTAGATGGGGGGGGTCCTGATTCTGGCCAAGACAGGGTTCATTTCCACAGTAGGGGAATGCCAGAGCAGGGGCATTGCTAGGACCCGGAGGTTATTCTCCCTGTTATTTTCCACAAACATGGAAGGGTTCACTTCTGGAGCAAGGGAGCCTGGCTGCATGGATCAGACCTCCATGGTGAGCCTTTTGCATGGGTATCACTCTCTTGCTTTTGTACACTCTTGCTATTAATATTTTTGCTGCTTCTGCTAGTTTTCTTATCTCATTGCTGTCTCCAGCAAATTGTTCTTATGTCAACCCATGATGCTTACATTTTTTGACCCCAAGTCTCTCCATCCTATCACAGGGGGAGGGAGGGAAGGAGGGAGGGAAGGAGGGAAGGAAGGAGGGAAGGAGGGAAGGAGGGAAGGAGGGAAGGAGGGAAGGA
>QUSF01000036.1:2923919-2956632 GCA_003676055.1 Chloebia gouldiae | reverse complement strand
GGAAGGAAGGAAGGAAGGAAGGAAGGAAGGAAGGAAGGAAGGAAGGACACAGTTGAAATGCCCCAGTGGAAGCACTGAACTGGAGAGTAACACTCCTAAACCACCAAAATGGGGCACAACTTGCAGAGAAATACCACTATCAAAGGAGATCACACAAAACAGAAATTAACTGTTTTCAAAAATAAGAACAGGAGATATTTGAATTAGATGCTTTCACTCTCCCTCTGCAACAGTTTAGTGAGCCTTTTTGCTACATCCATGGAAGTTCACCCTTATTTGGCTGAAGGCCAAGTACGAGACACTGAAAAAATTCAATTCACACATGTTCCACAGGCACCTGTTAAGTATTGGACATCTCATCTCTGAACAGAAAAACCTCTTCAATAGCCCAAGCCAAGCAGGCATTCCATAAAGGCAAATGTTTATGAATCCTACAATAAGTTAAATTGCTATAAATTTATATTGTTGACTCAGTAAGAATTTTTCCAAACACTAAATAACCAACAGCAAATACATTTTAAGAAGCCAAGGTACACAAACAATTTTTCTTGATCCATAGTGTGCAGCATGTACTTTACATTATATTAAAGCACTGCTAGCCAGAGAAAATCTGGAATGTTCAATGATAAACTGCAAAGAAACTGAAACTAAGAGTGTAAGGATTTCTACTAATAATCTGCACATGTTATTTGAAATTTGATCCTACAGCCCTTATTCACAAGATCAGACCTATTGAGTTTATTCACATGAGCTTTGGCTGCAAGATTGGACCTTAAGTACTATCAGGTGCACGTGCAGCCTATCATCAGATTTTGGGTTATTCATGCAAGAAGCTACCCTTTCAAATGCAGACTACTTAATGCTTCCTTCTTCATTAACTTACATGTCCTCTTCTGCTGCTCTATGCTTTCATTTGTGCTATGTAAATAGCCTCTCAGTCATCAAAACAAATAATGATCTTTGCAACCAAGGAGGAAATTAGTAGCAGGTGAACGCTTATTTTTTAAATCATGTTGAGACCAAGCTGTTCTTTTAACTTAAAGGATCTCTGGGAAAAAAAATCCGATTTTACTACTTAGCCATCTGAATTATGGGTTGTCAAGGTCATAATTTTACATACTTATCCCACACATACTACTCAAATATTAACCTTGATGGCAATCTACTTTATGATGAGCTGGATCTAACACTTGTGAACATACTTTAAAGCAATTTATTTAGTGGAATAAGACTTCTCTGATGATATAAAATTAACTGTATCTTATCATACATGACACCAGGAATTTCTGATTTAAGTGTTCTATATCTTTGTTTTACATATCTGTTCTACATAAATACAAAATATTATACTATGGTGACTGCAAAAAAAGTCTCAATGCTTTTGCCACCTGCCTACAGACTTTTGCAGGTGAGATAGGCTGCAATTACAAGACATGGAATTAACTTGAATAAGATCACAGCACAGACATTTATGTCATGGTTCACATTATAATCTACATATTTACAAATCCTCTTTGATATTGCAACACATTGGTAGAGAAGAAACTGTCAGTATAAGTAAAAGTATCTTCATCAGTGAAGGCACTCCTAAAAATACTAATGCTAGTGTTCAGTGGTCTCCAAGTAATCAACAAATTATTAACTGCTTTTAGGCTGCAAGATACATGCAAAGCAACAGACAATATCTACCTTCTGATGCTGGACATACTCTGGATACCACATGAGAATGGAAGGAGAAAGTCAACAAAAGCCTGAAACAACTAAACTGTTGTCACAAAATTTTTCTCAATCATACTGCAAACTTGCCACATAGACTAATCATCAGTTCGAAGCAGCTGCAACACTATGTTCTATGCACTTCTGCTGCCATTTTAATTTTTAAAAAAAGAAAATGGAGAGGGTCTCTACAAAATTCAATGCCACAATAGCAACGACTGAACCAGAATCACAAAATTATTAACAGTTCACTAAACTGTCCATGAACAACACATATCAAAAGGCTACATATCAAAATCACATATCAAAAGAAAAAAAAATGTGTGCCTGAAATAACTGATCAGTGAATGAAGAATAAAAAGATGTAAGGAGATGAGATGTAGGCAAACCATTTTGATTTTTGAAGAATCAATTTCCACATAATCAGAAAACCGGCAGAACATTACAGACAGTGTATTAATGACTTTTATCAGCAAAAAAAAATCCCAAAAAACATGGATAACCAAATTGAAATTTATTAATGCTGCAGGAAAGAAAGAATGATGCTGGTACTGTAAGGCCAGGGAGTACATTCACTTCTTAAAAATCAATAAAACACATTAAAAACCCCTACAATATATCTTTATATATATATGTATATGCATAGTAAAAAATGTTGTCTTGCGCAAGATGTACAGATACTTTAAAAATTAGAAAAACAGCATGCAATGACTGAGCGAACAAAGGAAACACTGAATGCATAAAACAATTTTGTTCAGTTCTACAAATATAGCTACTTCATCATATCACTGGATTATGAACTACATAACTGAACCCTAAATGCACAATAAAGAACTCCTAGAACCAAAGGATGATGTTTCAAAGCAAAGACCTAAGGCCAGATTTCACTACATCACTTTACAAATCATTTGAGTGACTGCTTCTTAAGCTACCACAGTTTGCTAAACACAACTTCACGTTACAAAACAGCTTAACAGAGGATGATACACTACTCCAGTACTATTCAATGTTTGCATCAGTGGCCCACTAATTTATGGCACAAAATGAGATTTTAGTTAAGTGAATAAATGCCAAGGATCAGCACCTCCTGTGTTCCCAAATAATTACATCAAAACCAGACACTGGAACATTTATACATCTGTGGCTTGTTGGAACACCTATGTGGTATCGAGTACCTAGTAGAAAAAGACTGAAACACAGATGATTTTTTTTTTCTCTAAAAACACAAAACAGATAACTTAGAACAATTCTCTGTCAGATACCTGACCTTAAACCTTCCGTGCCCTTTCCCTAGCAATATAAACAAAGTGAATTTTCAAACTGGAACATGGAAAATGACTATAATTAAGGCAAAATGCACAACACAGATCACAGATGTAAGATCCGGGTCTCAGAACAAGTACACCAAAAAAAAATCACAAAGAGTTGTTCATGCTACTGTAGGTTGAAGCTATTTTCACATATTTTTCAGATGCACAGAATGTGAAATTTGCCACGTATTTCCAAATATGCATAGGAAAGTGTGGTGGCATGTGAAGTCCATACTGATCTTTAGAGTCATGTCTTGTCCAACTCACTTATTTGGAAATGCAAATATTTGAACAATGTAGACACACACAAACATCCATACACATGGGCCATGCAACAGTATTTCCTCTCAGAAGAAATGAGTATCAAGAGACTTAGACACAACAACATTCGGAGTCTACACACAGCACTTTTTTTTTTTGGAAAAGTATACAAAGTGAAAAGATGTGAGAAGCCCCTGCAGTAGCCCCACTCACTTTCTACTCCCTGCCACAGTTCTTGGCAGGAATGAGGAGAAGGTAAAAAGCCAGCTTCATCCCTGGTAACAAATCTCTGGCAGGACAAAGGGCTGGGCAGTTCCAGCAGAGAGCCCAGGCTGACACACAAATGAAACAGTGGCTGAGCAAGCAAGCCGAGAGCAGCTCAGAGGGCTGAAGCACCTCTCCTATGAGCACAGGCTGAGTGTGTTTGGGTTGTTCAACCCGGAGAACAGACATCTCCAGGCAGACATTACAGCAGCTTCCAGTAAAGGAGCTACAAGAGAGAGGGACTAGTGACAAGAGCATGGATGATAGGATAAAGTGCAATAGCTTCAAACCTAGCAAAAGTGGATAGGTTTAGATTAGATGTTAGGAAGAAATTCTTGATTGTGAGGGTGGTGAGGCACTGGAAAACTTTTGCCCAGAGAAGCTGGGGATGCCCCATCCCTGTCAGCCTTCAAGTAACCTCATGCAGTAGAAGGTATCCCTGCCTATGGCAGGGGGTTGGAAATAGATGACATTTAAGGTCCCTTCCAACCCAAACCCATTCCAGGATTATATGGATAAGGCACTTATCTTCCTAAGGCATCATTATGCACAAACAAGCCCTGACTTCCTGCAGATGGCTATACATCTGCCTGCTGATGTAAAGAAGTGAACTGACTTCTTATTGTGTGCAAAACTTTTACTTTACCTATTAAACTGTAACTGAGCCTGTGAATTTTTCACTTTTTCTCTTCTGATTCTCTCCCCTATCCCACAGTGAGGAGTGAGCAGGTAGCTGTGGGAGGCTCAACCGCCTAGAAGTACCAGCAGTATCCAAGTATGTAATACACCAACAGATAATTAATGAATTCATCTTTAGATTTCTGTTTTATTTAGTGGTTTCTGGTGTCTCCTGGTAACATGAGAAAAATTAACCAATGCCTTTATCTTCAGCCAAAAAGAAAATTGGCACAGCTTTATAATCCATGAGGTGACTAAGGTTAAAAAAAATACTGCACTGTTTAATATTCTAACTTACATAGGTAGATTATAACTTATTATGAAGATATCCTAAAGTCAAACCCTAATCTAAATCACACCCTAAGCTATACAGCAAACAATAGAAATTACTGTTAGAGCATTTATGTGTAGTAAATTAAACCACTTCTAATAAATAACTGGAACCTCACTAAAACTTTAATGTATGTAAAAATATCACTTCTGCAGAGAAACAGAACAAAACCCATAGCACATGAACACACACACACATATATATACATACCTATATATATACACACATATATATACACACAGATATATACGTGCACGCACACACACAAATTACATACCTCTCCAAGAGCTTCATAGCGCTTTTGATTCCATCTATGCAAATCTTCACGATAATTAAAAACAAATGGCTCCCCAGTTTTAATGTGTCTTAATTGCCCTTCTGAAAAATAAACAAAATTATTGCAGTTAATATACATCTTCATTAAAAGTACGACACACTCAATTGCTGAAAATTTAAAAAGAAGTCTACATCTAAAAATCAAGCTATTATGAATTCCTCCTCATTTTTGGTTATAGGTGTTTTAACAGAAAACAACTGTAGCATAAAAAATTGCATTCCCATTTTATGGTATATACTGCTAGATTAAGCTAAACAGAAATTATGACAGTGAAATTGCACACAGATATCAAATGCCAAAGTGGTTCACAAGACATATTTATGTCTCAACTGCTATGAATTAACAGTGAAATGTAAACATTAGTGGTTAATATTTGATCTGCAGGTGACTGAATTGTAGTTACAAATCCTCTGCTTCAAAACAAACTGCTTTGTAAAGAAATGCAAATACAAAAGAGGCTGGAAGCTAGAAGTAAGGGAAAGATTTATCTTCATTCCTAACAACTTTCTAAACTAATTTGAAAAGAACCATGTCCACATCTCCAAGATGAAATCAAGTAAGACCTCTTAGATTTACGGTACACTGAGATTACAACAGAAGAATAAAGCAGAATGCTTGTTCAGAGCAAAGCCACATGCTGCTTTTGCTCTCATCGTAACTTCCTGTAGTTGGCCTTGTTTTTAGCCAAAGTTAACAGCAAATCCAACCACTTGTGAAGATATGGACTGTGTTAAAACAATGATGATAACAAAATGGAAACAAGTAGGAAGCCAACTACAAGAACAAATATTTTACCAACACTTCAGCTTATGAGACAAAAGTTATGATCTCAAAGCATTACAAAACTGTCAGTAAAACATTAAAAACAGTGCTACATGCAAGTAAACTTGGAATGCTGAAACATTTGCACGATGAAACAAAGGTTTCTCCATAATGTTTCTAATGTTTCCTCTTGAACAGAAAAAAATCGCTTGGTTCATGTATTTACAGAACTTTTAAACTTAGATTCCTGATAAAATATTTAAGATCTGATGTCTATAATAGTTATTGTGGTAAGTTTAAGTTATGCTTATCTGCTGATTTACCTTTTTTCCATACCTGTCTTACCTCATGTACTAGATACCATGGAAATATTTCTCCACGGTTTCCTATCCCTGTGTTGGGTTCAAATATCCTCCTTCTCATATTTTTCATAATAACATTACTTTCAGCTGCTCTTTCTCAGACACATACTCTTCAAATATGCCATTCAATAGTATATGAACTGGCTCTCACCACAAGTAATAAATATCTGCTATATTTTTCCTTTGACTTTCTGGAACCCCTGCCTTATCCAGATTTAAATAATCTGACAAAAAAACTTCTGTACTTTTCCACCATAAAAAGAAGCATGATTAGGACATAAAAATACATGACTGATCATTTGAATTAAATGTACAAAAGCAAAATGGTGACTTTTTTGCTTTGCTGACCTTTAGCACATATAATAGGTTTTCCTCCATTCTATGGAAATCACTCAGGCTGTGAGGTTTAGTAATGGAATAATCAGTAACATAATTCATTCCCCAAAATTCAAATTTCAGCCCTTTTTATCAGCCACATATGAACCATTAACTCTGAAGTCAGTAAGGAAGACAGTAGACACTGTGCAGATCTAAAAATAAGGAGCTGAAAAGTGACAGAGCTTAACTCCTTCCATCAAAGAAAGAGCATCACTTTCATGACACTTTTAGTCTCTAAGTACCTACCTGTGAAAGCCATCAGGGTATTAAAAAGCTAAGTGTTGCATAAATGACTATCATTTAAAGGAAAGCTCTTTTTTTTTTTCCCTTTAAAAGTGGAAGATGTAAAACAGGCAGATTTAGAAACTAAAGTTTCTCTCTTCACACAGCAGGCACTGCAAAGAAGTAAAATTGTAAACATTCCCATTTGTTCTACAGGTTTTAAACAATCTTGAAAGAGTCACTTCCTGTAGTCTGGTATTACTTTAGCTCAGAGGCTAATTTCTCACCTGGATTTTAAAATGCATGCACTGGAAATTATAAATACTCAGTCATTTAACACAGACTGAGCTAGCTGGAAGTGCTTGCAGTCGTCACACACTTGGCTGCAATGCAAAATTAAGTTCCACACAAGAAGAGACAGTCTATCACATTGCTTATTCTTCTATCAACATAGGTGATTTCCTATTGGTATTAAGAGAATTGTTGAGATAAATTATTATCTAAAAAACAACTTCTTCTGTAGCCATAAAAATGAATCAGGAAATAAAACACTCCTTAAAGACACCAGTATTTAATTTTGATTTTTAAATGCTACAGAAATTACTTTCAGAATTTTTGTATCAACAATTTTGCAACAGAAAACAGGAAGTCATAAAGTAGGACCAATACAATTCCACAACATTGTATGAAATTGGGGATTTTTATGATAATTGTACGAAATAAAAAACATGCCTTAGATTTACAAGTCTATCAGCACTAAAGTTTAAAATTTTAATCCTAACAGGAAAGTATGAAATTTTAATAGGGACTTATAAGGTATAATTCAACTTCTGATAACTGCTCAACATTATTCTACATATAGTAGAAAGCAGGTGTGACTTACTTTCATTAAAAATGTACTCAAATCCTTCCAAAGTATCAGGAAATTCAAGTGGTGGCTCATCTTTTTTCATTAGTTCATCCAAGTCTATTCTAGACAATAAATCTAAAAAAGGAAAAGAAAAAAATACATAATGCATGCTGTGTCATTTATTTCCTTTGTAACACTAAAAAAATATGTTTGCTGGTATTTGTAGATCTTACAGGCAGAAGAATATCCCAGTATTACTAAACACAGGACACTGCTATGGGAAATCCCATTCAAGGTTCAAAATCTGGACTTCACTGCCTGTACACATACTCATTTATTTACTTATTTATTTACCTATTTATCTCTGTGTTAATCTAAACATGTCCAGAGAAAGGGACGTCACCAAAGACAGCAATTTGTTTCAATGATTCATTACCTCAATGATAGAAAATAAGTCTCTGAGGTATGCATCATGGTTTTAACGTAAAGTTCTTCAGTTTCAAATAATTGATAGCATCTTGATTGCCTTCTTGAGGAGTTCAGAATATCTGAGCACATAATCTCACTAGCATTTACCAGCTGTGTGGCTACACCATACCTCAGCCCCTCCTTAGATACCCAGACTGTTAGACCTGAATCCTTTTCTCAGCCACCCCCTTCTACAGCTCCCATCCACTTCATAGTAAGCCATGGCATACACATCCTTTTCAGATCAGGACTGTATGGCCTGGCACAGCCTACATGCAGTCACTAATGCAAGTACACTAAAATTAGCATAATCTACATTCTTCACCCTAGATTTAATGATTTACATTTAACCAGAGGCAAACTTACAGGGACATCTTTACATCTACGTATAACTACCAAACAATTACTGTAATATACAGGTAAAAGTGTACAATGATCTCTCCTTTCCTCATTGCATATCACCCATACAATGCAGTGCTGTGCTTCTAAAATATTTTCTGAATATTAATTTTTAAAAAATCAAGAAACAATTCAACCAAAATAAATTTTCCTACGTTTTCTTTAGATGAAATTGAAGACCACACAAACATTCTGTTCAGGAGTGCTAAACTGACTTTGAACTATTATTATTTCATAAATCAAGACACTGTGGGTTACCAAGGAAATACATTGTGTTCCAAGTATATGAATTTTTACCTTTATTATTATCCAATGTTGTAGCTCAAAAAAAAAAAGTTTGAAATTACTTGTTTTCTTTAAATTTCATTTGGCATTAACTATGTTTCTATCTTTGTATTACTTAAAACAATTATTTTTATATTTTGTACCATTATTTTTGCTTGGTCATGTTGCCAGTAGGCTACCCACATTACCTAAGCTTAGGATTGACACATTCAACACTGTGAAATTTCTACTGTTTAAAATGTACTGAAAATTATCTTCAACATTCTTTAGAGTTCCTTGACCTCTGCATCTACAACTCTTCAAGTTCACTTTACATTTATTCCAGCTAATTCTTATTTATTGTCTCCAACATTTATTGTTGCCAACTCTTCCTTCTGCATAATTCCACTGGGCAAAGTTGGAGGATCAAAAGCCATCTGGTATGGCTGCTGAAATTCAACATCTTTCCAACAAGTACTATGGCTTCTGAGTATCTCTGTAGTATCTGAATGTCTGTATAACACCAGATACTGATTGGATGATTCTAAATCTGTCTTTCTCAGCCATAGCTCACTTTTACATCACATCTGTTTAACAACAAGTCCCATGAAATTCAATCATGCAAGAAATTATGTGTTTGCTCTTGTGCACTGTCCTTTGACAGTTCTGCAGAAGCCCCTTTGGTTCTCAACCAAATGATATGGAAAAAGAAAAAAATTTTGTCAAAGAAGGCTCCCACGACAGGATGTAAAAAATGTGTCATTTCTTCATTTGTACTTTGACAAAATCAAGGCAGCAACAGTCTTTAGCACATCTTTGTCTCCCTGGTGAAGAGACTCCAGTCACACTGCATCCCTACAATTTATTTTCTCTTGAGTTTCCATACTGTCTTACCATGGTCTATTTTGAGATGTATTTACACCAAAGTGTCATTTACTATACAACAAAAAAATCAATCTCCTGCGTATCAAGGACAATAGTATATTAATTTTATTATGCTTATTCACAATATGTACAGCTTGTCATCGTTTACAGCTTTCATCAGTCACTAAGGAAAACTGCACCTGTTCCGAGCTGAAACCATAGATACACTCACTTTCCTCTTGTGCAACTTTTCAAATTAAAATTATCTAAAGTATCTTACAAGTTTGCGATTCTTTCCAAATCTGACCTACCATTCTCACCTAAGGTTTTGGACCTTCCAACTCAATTTGAGATAGTTCAACCGAGCTGAAAAAGTGACTGATCTGGCTCCAGGAGATCTTCTATAGCTAAATGGAAAATCACTCAATCATATCATTATCTTTAAAGATAATCAAATTAATTCCATGTATAAAATGGGAGTTTTACTTCCAAACCTGAACTATAGCTTCCTCAAAAGATACTAACTGGACAGAATTGGCACAAAGTTTGATAAAAAGCACTATACAGGTTTTCACCAAATACTTCACAAAAATTCAGTTGCAACTGAAGAAACACCATCTATCACCACAATGGAACATTGCTTTCTAATAATGCTTTGATAGAAATCCAGGATGTACACTCGAGTGGCAAGCTATGTTATTTTTTCTCCTTTGAAAGACAATTTAGAATTGTCTACGCGATGCAAGCACTTTAAATCAATGGCTGGTTAACTTACTTGTAGGTCTAACCAACTTCATGTACTTCCAAAGCTGCAAGCCACTATCTAAAACATGCCATTTATGTAAATTATTTTTACCCCTAAGTCATTTAGATCTGTTTATTTTTTAAAACATACAAAGGGAACCTTATAAAACCAATATGGATATCAATGTCTTGAAAGCCTCTTCCCTTTTAGCATTCTAGCCCAAGAGATTTTTAAACGGTCTAATATATTTGTATAACTATAAAATAAAAGCATCACACAAATTAAATCAAAACTTCTGAAAACTGAAGAACACAAAAGCCAGTCAACTTTCTAAAAGGACAATTATGAAAATTTTAAAAAGCAATGAATAGTTTATTCTCCTAAATAAAATTTATTACTCCTTAAGACACATCATTATGTTTTATACCATCTTACAAAAATACTGATAAATGGACACACCATTAGACAATAAGTATTACCACAGGTGGACTAAGAGTCTCTTCTAGTATTGTAATTCCCAAGCTCTAACTCATAACTATATATTATTTTCCTTTCCTAAACAATAATTTCTGAAATGTCAATATATGTTTAAAAAAAAGGCAAAAAAGACTCATACCCTTTAATGCAGTGGTCTTCTCTTTTTCATCTGGACCTCCTTGCTGGAGCTGAGCCATTATTTACCCAAACTATCAACAAACTTTGCAATACTGAGATAAATATTCAAAGGACGATCTGAAAAAGAACAAGAGCTGGAAATTAGTAAATTTACTGACTTCTCCTTCAACAGCTCTTGTCTGCTACTGTTTACACAACCAAAAAAAAAATCTGATTATTATAAGCCCCAAGTCTGACCAGGTTTGGTTAAAGATTCAAGTTCACAAGAATTAACAATACTTCCCCCTAATCCTAAAAGTACTTCTACCTAATCAAAACTACTTCTTTTGTGATTCTAATGCAGCATCAGTAAACAATAAACCTTTTACAGATGCACAGCATCTGCAAGTCCAAAGCATAAGATACAAGAAAAACAAAATACAGTCAACAGAACTTCCATAATCTTTATGGATTTTCTTCTTCAATTAACTTCAGTTTGTTCTCATTACTCATTATATAGTTTTGTTTTAGTAAAGGTACATGAAGCACACTATTTTAAGCCATTGTGATTTCCACAATACATTTACTGGTACTGAATTGTATTTGCATTGTAAATGTATTAAAATATAAAGCTGTATTTGTCCAGCTACAGAACAAATCTCAGTGTATTCAAGACAAGACTTTACATACAAAATCTATTTCCAAATTTCTCCTTCTGCACAGAAGGCAAACCAGACATTCAAATCCACAGACTCTTTCATCTTGAGTCTGACACCAAGGGAGTGAACTACCAAATTACAATTGCTTCTTCCTTCTCAATAAAAAGACTTCAGTGCATTGAATTCTTATTCCCTTAATCTTTTTTTGGTTCTTTGTTTTATCTGTCAGTCATTACCAACTTCTTTTATTCTTCTCCCTCATATACTTTATCATTGATGAGCTTGTATGAACTCTACTGTAACTTGTCAAAACAGTAACAGAATTCACCAACTGTACTACTGGCTCCCTAACACTTAGACCTGCAACAAAGAACTCCAGTATGATTAAGAGCAGTTCATTCTATAGACAGCAGAAAAAAAATAAACTTAGCATAATAAAGACTACTCTTCTATTCTACATAGAGAAAACCTATTAAACATTTTCTTGTATATTAAAGGAATAATACAGCAATCTAAAGGGGTATTGGTTATTAACTAAGGACAGGGTTTGAAGGATTGTTGCGATTTGGTTTTTTAAACTTGGGGGTCTAGAAAGTCCAATAATCCATATTACAAGTTGGAACTATGGCAGACTTTGAGACCTTCCTTTGTAAAGGCACTTCAGACAAAGCTGGTAGGAAACAGCAATACACTTTACAAGAGTATTTGAAAGACACAAGTTCAAAGGAGTTGGAAAGGAAAGGTCTGTTTATATTGTGTACTTCATAACATATTACATGATTCAGTTAAAAAGTGCATCTTTTGTCTAACCCTTTAGTCACTACTCATAACAAAAGCAATTAAAAAAACCCCAGCAAAACCACTGAGATTTTTTGTGCATCTTCTAGCCTATAAAGTTGTCAATGTAAATATTAATACTTATTAATTATAATATTATTATGTAAATATTTTTGATTCAAATGTTGATTCCCACACATGGATGATATTAAATATTTTCATCAGATATTTCCAAGAAGTCAGTTGAAAAAAGACTAACAAATACAAAATTTCGTCCATTTTGTTTGTACATTTGCAGCACAAACCCGCTATATTCTATATAGTAGTATATTCTAGTAAATTCCAGCAGATTCTAGTAAAGCATATGGAAAAGAAATTAATTTCAGTTAAAATTATTCAAAGTGCTAACTAATGACAACTACAGAGTTTTGTAATAGCCCAGATTAAAAGTACTCTAGTCATATGAAATTGAGTGCTTCTCCCTATAACAAGATTTGAAAATTCATAATGTGGTATAAGTAAGTTAACACTGTTAACAAAATACACACAGGTCCTCAAATATTTGTTGTTAGCCAAGGAAAGAAACGTACAATCTATCTGAACAGATTTTCCTTGGAAAACAAGACCCCATCCCCTGATCAGATAAATCAATGCAGAGACCAGGAATCCTTGCCATTCTTGTGTCTACCATGGATACCATTCTTCTTCCTTTATTAGATGAAGACCCTGCCACTGAGTACGTAACAGTTCAACTGCAAAGCTAAAAGCACCAAAATAAATAAATCTGAATTTTTCTTTGAGAGACAGAATTGACAATTCTTTTTGACAAAGTAAAAAACTGTTACAGCAGCCACTGGAGGCAAGACTTGATATCATAATGAGGATGGAACAAGTACACAGTACGTTATGCATTGTTTCTGTGAATACAAGATACACTGATACTTGTTTAATTAACTAAGAGAAGAAATTACTTGAGAGAGCTGGATTTCTGTTCTTTGACAGAGAGGTTCCTAATCCATTACTGATGGTACAAAAATAAATAAGCACCAGAAAATTATGAAATTCTGAGTGGTTCCATACAGGCAAAGCAGGAATTGTAGTTTATTCTAGGCATTAATTTCAAACTGCAGTTTTTTCTAGGTATTAATTTCAAATCCCAGTGATCTTCAACTGCATATACTGACCACTTTATAGCTGTCAAGTTTCTTGTAATAAATACAGACTTTAAATGTGTAATTCTTATTGTATTGGTACTCTTAAAGGTGTTATTCCTACAATTACTTAGATAAGTAAGTGTTTTCTTTTGAAAACACCTCTGTGGGTTTTTTTTTTTACATACAGCAAGCATACTTCCTAAAGCACAGGTTACTATTTCACCTGAAGAAATAGTTACAGCAAATAAATTTATGCATATTTATTTGTATGTATCTTGCTTATGCATGAAAACTTACATATTGTGACAAAAAGTATCTTATACATATTTTGTGCCTCTTTAACTCCATCCCCTGCAATACTTAAAAATAATTTGACACAGAAATACTCTGGTTTCATGGTTTCATATGAGCCAATGAGGCTGCATTTTCATTATATCCCTCCTTATGTAATTATAGAAACTGGCAGACTCAGAAACTAATGGTCAATAAATTAATTTTTTAAAAATGCACACATCAGAGAACATGCACATATTTCATGCTGTTGCCTGTAAAGTGGTATTGGAAGTTTGGACTACAGACTTTGTGATGGCATAACAGTGGTGTTTTTTAAATCAAACTGACACCATATGGTACCATATCATATCCATACACATGGTACACATATGCAGGTTTCAACATACTTAAAATACTCTCCATTGTGCAACTGCAGACAGAAGCATGACAAAAACCACAGCATATTATTTTGTTCTAAATTAGCAATACCTGAAACTAAGTCAATATTACAAATACTCCAAATAAAAACTATAAACAAGACATAAGTAAGAAGAAAACACACCAGTATCTTCAAACAGCACAAGTCCTTCAGGCTTATCTGGACATAATGTGAGGAGGTGTTATCAGAATGCTTCTTTGTACTATACGCCTTTATTAAAATATAATAGAATGAGAGTCCTACTCTTTGTAAACTGACTCCCCAAGCAAGCTAGGAACAAGTATGGGTTAGATGTGTATAATGTGGCTGATCACCGATTAAGACTCAATTTTTCTTCAAACAGATAACTGGGTGACAGTTTGCCTCGAGTCCCTTGTTGGTATTGGCTTAATAAAGAAAAAAAAAACCCAATAATTCATCTTATCAGTATTTTCTCTCAATTAGATTTTGTCTTTTCCCACTTTTAGGGCATTACACATGGCATCAGTAGCAATTGCATCAATTAAGGTTATACTTCACCTTCCCTCACTTAAAGACCGTATTTTTAAGTGCTTATTGGTTTACCCAACTTCAACTCTGAAAGGCTATTATTTCCAGTCTGCTTCAGACTAAATGGTTTTGAAAGTGTCTACCTCTAGTATAAAGTTAGAGACAGCACCTCAGTTCTGACAATGTTAATGAGCAGCTACAGCACCTCCATGTTAAAGACAGCATCTCTATGTTAGAGATCAGAAATTTAGGATCAGAGGACTAGCTTAGTAGTATGTGCTTCTTGCTATTAATTACCCTTAAAGCCTCTCCCGCTCTGCTGAAGTTAAAATGGCCTTTCTCATGCATTTAACACAGACTTACTAAGACTCACCATAATTTCAAGAAAATTTGCCTAGTTGCCCAGAGGATGCTCCATACCACTGCAAAAGGCAGAGGAAAGATGCACAGGAAGGGATTAATAAATGCTAGAAGGGCAGATGTAACCACTTAGAATACAAATAAATTGGCAGTGATCCTAAAGTCCCTGAATCTCAGGAGATCTTTGTACACTACCAAACGGTGGTAGACCTTGCTGACAAAATACATGACTTTTTGTATGCCCTAAAGTTTGATACAGTAGCACAGCAACCACCTTCCAGTTTCAGTTACCCCATAAGTTCAAACAACAGACGACTAGGAACCACGTGCATTAGCAGTATGTGTCAGCAACTCAACTCTTTACACCAAGCAGAGTCAACCCAATTCCACACATTGAGATTTTAATGATTTTGGTTTAACTTCCTTGAAATGCTGAAAATTACCTTCATAAGCATATCCATATTAACACAAGGAAAAAAACACGTCAAAATAACAGGAAAAAGAGGCAGCACAACCTCAACATAGCCTCTGTGATGTTGACAATATTATGGTATACCAGCCAAACACAGAGATAGAAATTATCATCTGCAGCAGGAATGGCGTTGAGTACTTGTACTGGTTTCCTCTAGGAAAGTCAGTTTTCTTCATAGTAGCTTGCAGAGTTTGGATTTGTGCTGACAACAGCATCATTAACACTGCTGAGCAGCATCAAGGGCTCCCCCTGCTTCCATGTGCTGCCCTGCCAGCAGGCAGGCAGGAATGCACAAGAAGCTGGGAGGGGACAGCCAGGACAGCTGAGACCAACTAACCACATGATGACACACTCAGCAATAAAAGCTTGGAAAACAAGAAACAGGGAATGTGTGAAATAGTGGTGTTTGTCTTCCTAAGTTACCATTACATGCAATGAAGCTGTGCTTTCCTGAGGATGGCTGAATATTTGCAACTCCTTATATTGCTTTGTTGCTGTGCACAGCTTTTACTTCTCCTATAAAGCTGTCTTTACCTCAATTCATTAATTTTCTCACTTTTACACTTTGTGTTTTTTGCCCCATCCACTGTTTGGAGACTGAAGGAGTAGCCAGAGGAAGGACTTGCCCGCCTATTGTAGCTAATCCACAACACCACAGTACTTGCTTAAATACGCAAACTATCAATAATTAGGTGTATGACACCCTACTTCTGTTGAGGTAAACAGACAGTTACCTAATGAATCAGGCCATCAACTCTGGGGACACAAAAATTGACCCTGTAGTGAAGGCAGGAGAATGCTGTCTGGAGAATCCTGTTCAGCAGAAATTTGCAGGTAACTTGTACACAAGGCCTGAAAGATAAAATGTTTGCAGATAACCTCTTTTAATATATTTATCATTTTCTGGGCAGGAAATTCAGCCTGGACTCCTGCTTTAAGAAATTCAAAGAACCTTCTTTAGTCTTCCCAATCTCAGCACCTGAGATGAATATGCATTGATGAACAAGACATTAATTTCAAGATGCCTTCACCATCACCTTCCTCTAAAAGGTTGAAGGGACTCCTTCACAAACAGCAGATGTGAGGGAAAACCAAGGAATTAATGTTTATAAAGAACTAAGATCCCGCAATTGAAGGATCAGGAAAAGTCCTGGGTGATTTACTTTCCATTATTTCATGGGCCTGTATCTCAGCTGATGAGGACAGAAAAAAAATTGAGACAATAAAACTATTTGGAAAACAGCTGTGTGCTTATTTGTTTATGCTTCTTATTTACAGAATAAGATTTTCCAGGCAGTGTACAATACAAGGAGTTCTGAGGACTTGGTAGGACACTACTTCTTAACGTAGCTGAAATTGCCCTGTGATAGTTTATAAAAAAAGGGTTTGGATGAGATTTAGATGCTTGTACTTTGTATTGTTGGTTTTAATAGTATTTTGACTTGAAAGATGGAGTGGAGAAGACTGACTCTCAATAACCTTATCTCTGGACATACTAAGCAGTTGCAGGACAAAGCCAGAATTTTTTTTTAGCATCATCTTTTCTCAAGCAATCCATGAGTCAGCTGGGAGAGAAATATGCCTCTGAACAGAGAAAAACTTGAAGACTATTAATAGAGTCTTCTCTTATGAGAGACACCAAAGAACTTTTCCAGAATGCTACATAAGAGAGAAACTGGAAAACTCTAGGGAAATGGCTTCTGCTCAAGCCACCATCAAAAGCTGCTAAAAACCCTAGACATATGCCTATGTGTCTAGTACTTTAAATTCCTTTTTTCCCCTCACCTCCTTTGCTTGTCAGCAACAGCATGACTTTACAAAGGACTGTCTGCCATGAACTGAAGACTCCTGAAAAGAACACATGCAAATCAGATGGAAATGCAGTGCATCCAGGTCTGTAGCCCAGATCTCTATAAACACCAATGTATTTGTGATTCTACCACAGATTCTGTGTTGAAAGATGCACAAAAGGAGGCTAAAGAAAGGTAAGAGGCACATTCAGTTTTCTACAACACATCTGTTTCCTCCAACATCTTCTGGGATGTGCAGATGCAAATATGTATCACCACCTCACTTGACTACTCTGCATCTAATTCAAATACTGCAGACAACACAAAAATATACAAATCAGATGGATATTATGCAGAATCAAATCATACACAACTGAAAAGAGCATGAAGGGCTACTGAAGACATCAGTTCATCGTCAAGTTATCTTATTTCAGAATCAGACTAAAAAGCCCAAATCCCCATAGTATATATATCTCTTCTTTGCAGCAACATCTGCCTCAAGAGATCTGCCACACAGCTCTTCCCACAGCTTTTCCTCCAACACTTGCTTCTTCAATGTTTATGATTTCTGCTATATTTACTAATATAGTACCTCAAGTGTCTTTGCTCTGCCCCCAGCCTGAGAGGCAGCATGTGCTATATGGCCAGCTGAACCAAATATTGCTTAATTTCAACCCTGTGAAACACCTGTAGCCCTCAGATTTGCTTCTGCTAGATTGTCATAACATAGCAAAACAACATACATATATACATATATTATATATAATGTGAATAATATAAATACATTATTCCTTTTAGCTGGATATTTAAATAACTTGATATTCTAATTTTGACTGCATCAAACTTGCATTTTAAATTTTTCTCCATATCAGTACATCTTTTCTTTCATAAAACACTAAAAGAACAAAAATAAAAAGCAATGCAATTAAGTTTTATTTTCTTAACTGGTTCACCTTTAAAAACTAAAAATCCAATATTTATATTAAAAATATTCCATCAAGTACCTGTCAGTAATTGTAACCACACTTATTTACACTGTTTGCTACTGCCTGATCTACAACCTTGCTACCTCTGTCCAGAGCTAAGACTGACAAAAAGCTGTTAACTGCAGCATCGTAGAGTATAGCCCAGGAAGGAAAAGATCTTGGGAAATTATCTAGTCTCCAACATTCTCTTGGACCTTATTTCCTAAGGTTTTAACAGGGCCTTAGATCAAGTAAGCGATGGTGCTGCCAAGATGAGCCTTAAATATCTCCAGTGAGGGAGATCCCACCATGTTTTTCAGGAACTAACTCCAAGATTTCCTTTTCCCTATACTGAGATGAAATTTCTGCTCTCACTATTCATCCTTCCGAGCAGAAAATAGCTTCTCTTTCACAATTGTCTTCTGTGTACTGGTTTACTGATGAAACCTTTCCAAGCCGTCTCTCCACGGAGGTGCTGGAAAATGTACACAGGAAGATAGTGAAGCTGGTGAAGGGTCTGGAGCACAAATATTATGAGCATTGCCTGAGGGAGCTGGGCATGTTTTGCCTGGAGAAAACAAGGCTCAGGAAGACCTTCTAGCTCTTAGAACAACATGGGGGTTGGGCTTTTCTCACAAATAACAAGAGAAAATGGCCTCTAGATGCACAAAGGGAGGTTAAGATCAGATATTAGAAAAATTTGTTCTCTGAAAAGGCTGTCAAGCACTAGAACAGGCTGCCTGGGGTAGTGGTAGAATCACCATCCCTGGAGACATTTACAAGATGTGTGGATGTGGCCCTTAGGAACATTATTTCTGGCGGGACTTGACAGAGCTGAATTAACAGCTGAACTTAAAGATATCCTTTCCAACCTAAACAATTTCCCTGAACTTTTCTCCAAATGTTCTGTTCTCTAACATCCGAATCATCATTCTAACACATAAATCATCCTGGTGGCTATCTGCTGGATCTTCTCCAATTGTTCATCAATAATCAGGGAACAAACCAGACACAGCATCCTAGCACATCTCCTACCAATACCAGAGAATCAGTGTGACTTCACTGACAAAAGGGCACATTGTTCAGTTTGCCATCCAGCAGCATCCCCAGCTTCTTTTAAGCACAACATTCCGGCCAATCATACCACAGTCTGCTTGCTGTTTGGGAATTATACCATTGTCACTGAACAACTTCACGTATATCGTTGTTAAACCTTATGCAATTCCTCCTGGTCTAGTCTTCCTGCATGATGGATTACAGCTCTCCACAAAGACAGATAATAATTATGACAATGATCTGGCCATTTCATTTGCACCTTTGATTTGAAAGCGAGAAGGAAAAAATGTGCACCAAGTGCTCTCTTTTTATTCTCAATCCTTTTGCCATAATACTCATACTTTTACTTCCCATGCTATAAAGCAAAATCCTTGAAGAAATTAAATTCTACTTGTTTGATGAACTACTTCAGTGAGGCTAAACAGATGTATCTATGGGACTGGTTAAGCCTTAAGCCTAAACATTCTGTGATAGCAGTAACCACTAAAAGACATGGGCTAAAGGAACTTCAGTCATTCTAAACCAACACTGCAAAATGCTTTGTCCATTTTGTTGAAAGCACTGCATTTCCTATCAGTTTGAAGGAATCCCTAATAAAGAGAAAAACTGTCTTTAATTTTTTTTAAATGCAGCATGTGACTGAGCAGAGATCAGCTAAGTGCTGCCTAATGCAAAGGTACAGATTAAATCAAGAGGAGAAGACACGGGGAGATGCAACCTAGTTTGGCAAAGAAAAATTATAAATTCCTCATTTTTTCTTGAAAGGCTCACAGTTTCAGGCCAGACAGTTCCTCAAAATCAACTACGTCCTCTTAAGTAGAGGCCTTTTATTTTCTTCAGCACCAGTCTCTAAGACCAGTAACTTTTTAACTACAGCAGTTCATACAGAATGGCATCTATAGCAGAATTCAAGTTATTAAGAGCTAAACAATCCATCAATTGCTGTGCTTTCTGAAAGACTAGTCATTGTCCTTTGTACTTTCTTTCCAGTTTTAATTACTTTGGCTTCAGGCACTAATTATTGTTACACCTTTGTATGTTAAGTTTTCTCTCTATGTTTCCCTTACATGATTAGACACCACTCTTTCTTCGGTAAACTAAACAAGCTTAACAGAGACTCTAAGAAATTTTGATTCTAACCCAAAATAATTTTTTCCCAGTTTCTCTGTTCCATTCAATTTTTAAAATCCCCATTGATTGCTGTTAAACACAACTTAGATATTTGAATAGCATGGTAGCTGAAAAATACAGTAACTACAACAGTGTTTATTGATAAACAGTAACTACAGGAAAAGAGTACACAATGCATTAAAATTATTTTACCTCTTATGTAATCTTTTGATCAGATGGGTAATGTCTCATCCTAAAAAGTCAAGAACAATACACATTTTTACTAAGGATGAATGTTAAAATCTTTATGTCAACCTCTTGATCCCCAAGACAAAAATTAATACAAGAAAAACAGATACATTAAACAGTATGCTGAATGGGTAAAATACAAAGCAGCATCAGCCCCACTGAGCACAACAGACTCCTGAAAAGTATGTTGTAGGCAATATAAATATTTTCTCAAACAACTGACAATTTTCAAAATATGTGCTGAAATAGCACAACTTAAAAAGTATCATTGTGTAAACAAGAATTCTTTTTTTCTGTAATTAAATTAATGCTGTACTGAGCACTACACAGTCACATTTGCAGTATACACTCAGGACAAAATGAATCTTCAAAGGAAAGTGCTAAATCAACTTTAGAACAGTAAGCAAAAATACGCTGCAAACATCCATTCAATAATGTAGCTAGCCCTCAAATATTTTACAGTTTTTACCTACTTCAAAATGAAAGTGGAAAAACATTTCTGTTTCAACATCTTAAAAATGTGACATAGGGCAAAGAACCAAAAATGGTCTGTCCTAAATTCCTATGCTAGAGAAGAAGGAAAAAAGGAAAAAAAAAATCTTAGCTAAACCAAAACTTTCAAAGTCACCATATTTTGTTACTAAATGCTGCTGTATAAAAACAAGGGGAAAACAAATGGAAAATCATTTGACAAAAAACAGCCCTACACCAAACAGCAAAAAAAACCCAAATCTTGTGAATAAAAGATCGGAAATGGTAGACAAAATACATGCTCTCTTGATGTATGTGAACTTTAGCAGATTTCATAGAAATTTGGAACGTGGATCAAAAAATCTGATGAAGATTAAAAAAATGGGGAAAGGAAAAGGAGAGACAACATGGTTATTTTGAGACAATCAAAACTAACAGAGCCCCAAAATGTAAGCAGAATAGATAATTATTTGAACTTAAGACTCAAGTGGTTTAAAACCAAGACCAGAATAGCACAGAAATACTAATTTTATATTTCTGGTAAAGTGTGTCATAACTAGCCAGGTGTTTAACTACCCCAAGGATAAACTACAAACTAAATGGAAAGCATCTATTTACTTATGTTGATATGTAAAAATTACTGTGCCTCAAAATATTCCTCACTCTTGCAAAAATCAGCAGGAGCAAACTTCCTCCCTCCAATGTATACACCTTTTCCATTACTGTCTCTGAAACTTCACAAAACATAATATTATTTCAAGCTAATAGAGCCTGGAAAGGGAAACATCCAAAATTTAGAAAGAATAGGAAATATTTTCTAGACTATATATCTATATACCTAGAATATATATAATGTTTCCCGATATTTTAAAATGAGACCTGAAGAAACAAAGCAGTGAAGATCCTTTCAATGACATCCGGCTTTAGGAAAAGCATTGCTTGTAGGTGGAGTGACATGATCCTTTTCCTGCACTTCTAAACACATCTGGAATACTGTGATGGCTCCAGATGCTCCAGGTGTGACACAGACACAGACATACTGAAGTGAGACCAGCAAAGGGCAGCAAAAATGGTTAAGGGCTTGGAGCATCTGGTATCTGAGCACAGGCTAAGCTAAGCAGGACTACTCAGTAGGGAGAAAAGTCAGGGTGGAGTGGGAGGAGTATAATTAATATCTATTAAATGCCAGAGGAGACAATACCTATTAAATGCCAGAGGAGACAAAAGACCACTTCCCATCACTGTCCAGTGAGAAGGTAATATATAATGGGGACAATCTGGACATTTAAACATAAGGAAAAAACTTCCTTAACCTAATGGGGCTCAAACACTGGAACAGGCACCCAGACAGGCGACTTCAGGTGATTTCAGAGACTGAAATATTGTAGTTTATGGCTTAAAACATTTTTATGAATGAGTTTTGTCCATTAAAACTGCGTAGTGAAGCTGCATCAAGAAGGCTGCACCAAAGACCACTGCATCCTGAATGGGCCGCCTAGGCTGAAGCCCTGGACTGTAAGTTAATTTAAGATTAAAATGACACTACTTTTAGGTATGGGCTGGGGGAGAGGAATACTTCCACAGGAAGATGAAGCCCAGCAGCTGTCTTATCTACTGAGAACAGGTTTCTACAGACATTCCCCCACTCCACCAAAGAGGGAAGGAGGAGGTTTTGGGTGCATGGCAAAAAGCCTCTGGTCAGAGGCAACACACACCCATCCTCCATTACTCAAACCAGTTCAGTCAGGAAGGCCACATCTATGGGACATTCATGCCAGGGGCTGCTTAGGGGGTGTCCTGGTCCATTAAATGCTCCCTGAATGGTTCCCCAGACCCTGCACCAGAGCTCTGCACGTGATGTAAAATCATACAACTGATAAACAGTCCTGCAAGGGACAATGTCAAACTTGTCCCCTCAGGGGAGGTACCTGGGCTTTCCCACATGGCCCAAACATTTATTAATTCACTGGATTCTATTCTTTGTCAGTGAGGGACCCTCACCACCTAGAAGACCAGAAGATAAATGAGACATCATCAAGATCCATCGAAGGGTTATATGTTTCTGCTTAACATGTCTGTCACTCTTCATGTCTTCCCACCCCTCACCTCTTCTTCTCTTTCTTTCTCTTTGCTTCTTTTACTGTTAAATAAAATGTATCAATTTTTGGTATCAACATTTTTAACCTCAGCTGGTTCTAATCTTGTTTCAGAGAGTATTCAAACCTTCATGATTCTATCCAAAATCCACAGAGAGCTCACTTTGCTCCTCTGTAATTAGAGTGGATTGTAAAAACAGGTTACAGAATCTCTATCCTTGGAGATATTCAAAAATTATTATACACTGCAACAAGTAATCTGCTCTAGCTAATCCTTTTCTGAGCACTGGGATTGGACTACACAATTTCCAGAGGTCCCTGCCAATGTCAACAACGCTACCATTCTGTGAAGAAAAAGCAGAAGTGCACACCAAATATACAGACTGTGTGTGTGTGTGCACGCGTGCACATACATTTACAAATTAGTTAACTCCCACAGAAGCAATGATCAGCAATGACCACACAAGTAATATGAGAATCATTACCAGCAGTGTCTGGTTAAACAAAAATTAAGAGTTCATGGTCTCAGGGGGTCTCAGTTTTGTGTTCTTAGGAATTCCTTTCTGATTCTGAGTCAATCTGCATGAAAAAACCAAAATTTGTGCCCTCCTTACCCAAAGGCACACTACCAAAATAATGTTAATTCTACGGATACCAGAGAATGCCAAAATTAAGACCCCTTGCACAAAAAAAAGTTCAGCACCTGTACACCAAAAGTCCAGTCTCATACAAAAAATAACCTGGAAAACACAAAGAGAAAAGAAGTGATCTCTATTCTCAACTACTTCTCTAAGGTAGTGTCATCTATATCTACATTTCTGTCCAATACAGTCTTGGGAAGCTCCTCTGGGCACCATCCTGCCCCTCTGTTGCAGGAGTACAGCCTTGACCAGCAGGAGATTCATCTTGGAGCTGGCTGGCACTGGGTCTGCTGGACATGTGGGAAGCTTCTGCAGCTTCTCACAAAAGCCACACCTGCAGACCTCTGCTACTAAAACCTTGCCACACAAACCCAATACAGAAGGTGTAATTATTTTTTTTTCCCACTGCACTTCTGCCTTTGTCAAGGCACTGAATTAAGACACTAATTTAATAAGGAGACACTCAGTATTTTGCCTAACCTTCTTAAGTACAACCTTCATGTTTCTCCCAACCTCAATTCCTCCTTTTCCACATTTAAGTATCTTTCAATCATCCTCTCCTATTTCTCTCACAAGTTTGCTTGTCTTAGGCCTCACATTCTATCCTGAGAGCTTCTAACGCCATTCTGTTCCCTCCCCAAGTTCTCATTTGTCTTTTCATCTGCCAACTCAACTCCTTGTTCCCAAGCTCCCTTTGTCTACACTGCTCCAGTCCCCTGGTCATTCATCCACCCATTTTAGAAGGATTACAGAAATGACATAACCAACTGAGAGCTTTCCTCAGACCACACTCCCTGTTATCCACTGACAGTGCACATCCTCACCACAGCCCTGTGGAGAATAAGCACAGTCAGTTGTTCTGTGGTGCTGGCAGGCATGCCCAAACAACAAGGAGAGTCCAGCATGTCTGGTACAGGTAGAATTGCCGGAGATTCTTACACACCAATACTGAGGTTGATAGCTGACATAAAAGTAGACTGCACCAACTACCTTCTTCCCAATTCAAAATCAAAGCACAGCACCACAGCACCATGTACATGGTAAGGTATACCTACACATACCTTTGGAGGTCAACTGAAAGGTGTTACCACAATGTGCTGCTTAGGCACTTGTCCTGAACATGTGCAACAACAGCGATCCCACAACTCCTCTGGGGCCCACTCCCATGTTTGACTATCCTCACAGGATATTTTTTGGGGGGAGGTATGGTGGTATATATACCACCATTTCCCATAAAGTAAAACATTAAAAGTTATTTATCTCCTGTCCTATACCGCAAAAGATAAATGCAATTTAGAACAACTAACCAAATAAAAAATAGTATGTTATTTACATCATGCTCCTTTTTTTTGAAACATTCTTACAGAAATAAAGCTTTCTTATATCCCTCTCTGTAGTAAACTGTAACGACCATGATTCTCTGGAAATTTTAAAACCATCGTCTTTAAAAGGCTGCCTTTGGACATTACTGGGAAAGTAAAATCAGAGCTTCTCAAAATGAACACACTACTAGCTTTGAAAAATTCAGTGTCTGAAACAAACCAGATAATAGTTTTATCTTTCATCTCAAGAAAATGCATGTATGGGTTGACATCCTTAAGGACTTGGACTTTCCATCTCAGTATATTTCTATTCCTTCATTCCTGCTTCAACCAGCTATCTCAAATATACAAAAATTCAAGCTTCTGGGTTTTTTGGTGTAGTCCTCTTGCAATTATTCCTTAGGGAGTTACCCCAATTTTTATGACTACTTAAATACTCACCAGAAAGGAAGACAAGGATAATAAAAAAAAGAATGGAAAGACAAAAATTGTTTTAAAAATCTTTAATTGCCCAGAGAATTATGTTGCTAGATAACGAACAAGAACTTAGAGCTCTCCTGCAGGAATGGAAATGCAACCTATATGATGTTAGAGAATTTGATAGGATGATTCACATGAATGTAATGCTACAATTCAAGAGATTTAACCTATTTAGAAAGAGCAACAACAGAGAACAAATGGTACTGTGTGCCAAAAATGTCACAGTCTGTTTCTGAGTCACTGACAATAAAAAATCATGTCTTAATAAAGAAAGTACAAGTCAGGATACTAACTGGGGTTTGCTACAGATACGAAAGCTCACACAGCAAGGTGGTTAAGCACATATTGCTTCTTGATGGAAATAAAAGTTTCATTATCACAGTGGACATAACACAGAGTGAAATAACCTGGAGTCTTCATGCTGCTATTATCAGAACAGGCTCAAAGTTTCTAAAAATTGAGGACAATTTCTTATACTGAGAAATGTTAAATCCAAGCCAAGGGAATGCTATGTTCAACTTCATCCAGGCAGATAACAAGTACCCCACTGTTTCACAGAGAGCAAATACAGAACAAAGACCCTTCCTGCCCCCAGGTCTTAGAATCAAAAGACATATTCACAAACACATCTTTGCAAAACGACTTTAGTGGTCCCACCCCCTACCCATGCTGTCCCCTCAGCTGACAGAACTGTTTGTAGCAATGCACAGAGAACCAGTTCAGGGAATCACATCTGAGTTAAACCAAAATAGGGACTTGATCTGAGTTAAAACTACCTTCCTTTCTTTCTTTTCCCTCCCCCTACCTTTTTTTTTTTTTTTTTTAATGAGTACACTTTTAATTTATCGATTTTCACCTGGTACAACTGAGGTGACAGAACTGGGATACAGCTGCTGCCTAAAAACTTTTTAGCCGGATTTGCCAACATGGCCAAGAAAGAAATATAGAGAGAGCAAAAGAAGGACTCAAGCAGTGATCACTGTGGTAGGAAATTGTTTATGCTTCCAAAATTCAAACCCTGCTATTCCAAAATGCAAATATTTAAAATAAAGTATAAGGAAACTTCCACCATTTTTGACTTATTGATTAGCATGTATCAACTGCAAATTTGCATAAATTGTAGCTTTGATTTTGATGGCTATGCTTGTTCTGAGATGTTCCTCCTAGGCTTGCAGGTAGGCTATGATAACACACTCCTGCAGCATGGGAGATACCAACATACATATACAGAATTCTCTTTTCATTCAGACTTTATTTCACAAGACTGAATAGTATGCTTCAATGGGGAGATACTGTTTCAGTACAATGATCATTATTCAAGACATAGAGACTGTGTGCAGAAGCACATCTATTTATCTCTCATTTCACCAAATTTTAATAATGCTTTTATATAATGGCTTTTTCGAAGAGGCTTCCTGTAAACCCATTTCTCCTTTGAAATACTTTCAGCTTTCCTTTTGACTGTGGTGCCTGTATGTATTCAAATCTAGCCCAATTAACATCTTCCTTCTTGAGGTGGGTTTGTAACACACGTTCTGCAAGAGGAATGAGATGCCCACTTGTTAGGAAAAAAAGGAATATGTTTTCAAGATTTGCTACACATTGTGCCTACAAAAAGAAGGAAGGATGCGAAGCTAGTTTACCATCTTCTTAAGTTAAACAAGGAGACTTAGATTTGCATGTATTGCATGTATGTATGCCAAAACGTGACAGCCACCCAAACATGAATTTCAAGGCTTTATAAGGCCTGGCCTGCAGAACTTCAAAAGAAATTAAAAGTACTACATTATTTGTTAGGTTTGGTCTTCAACACAGCACTGAAGACAAGCTGGAGAGTACCTGGCACTCTCACTACATGATCAATCAGAACCACTTTGTCCATATTCTCAAACAAGCAGCTACTACTCCAAAAACCAAGACACAGAAGTATAAAACAGCTCCAAAGTACAATAAACAACCTCTCTTCATACACCTAAAATAGAACAATAAGGGGTCCACTATGCCTGTTCCTAAGAGAAAATATACCTCAGTCAAGGGATGATAAGAAACCAGAGAGACCACTTTTTGCCATGTCCCATCAGGAACTTTCACTGTAGACACTGCAAAAAGCTGATATAGTGAAGAAAGCTCTATGGGCCACCATAATATGTATATCCCATAATATTAATTGTCCAGAGAATTGGAATTAAGTACTTCGAAAGATACCACAAATGGAAAATGGCAACTTTATGGAGCTTGTAATTCAGGCAAATCCAGACTAGCTGTCTTGGGAAATAGTTCACAATTTCCAAAGCTATCTTCCTATTAAATTTCATACTTTTTACCTACATCTTGGAGTTGCTGTGGGGTACTTAAGAGTAATCAAGAATAATTTTCAATACAATCAACACTTTCATGTCCCTCTCAAAAGAAAAAGAAAATTAGCCTAGACTTTGACTTGAAATTTATAGTAAAATTCCTTACTACCCACTGATAATTACCAACACTAATAAAAGCAGAAACTGGGACAATATAGTGTGATGGGCCTGACTTTAAACACATAAGCACCAAAAAACATAAGCACTAACATTACTGGTGCTTCAGGTATGGACCCGCTTCCAGTCAACAGTGAAACTGGCTAACTTGCAGTACCACTGACAATGTGTATAGTTAATTCTTACTGACAACGTGTACAGCTAATGCTTATTTTAATCATCATTTCTCTTTCTAGACATGCAATAAAGAAAATTCTTTCATTTGCCTGCCTGAATGTCCTGGTTTTGGCTGGGTTAGTGTAGCTGTGTTTTGGATTTGGGATGAGGATAATGTTGTGGATGGTTTGGCTATTGTTAAACAGTGCTTACCCCAAGTCCAGGAGTTTTCTGTGTCTCATGCTCTGCTAGTGAGTAGCTGCACAAAAAGCTGAGAGGGACCACAGCCAGGACAGGTAATATGAACTTGCCAGAGTAACATTCCACACCACAGAACAATGTGTCCAGTACATAAACTGGGGAAGCTACCCAGAAGGGAGAATGGCAGCTCATCAAGGATGGGCTAGATATAACTCAGCAGGTGGTAAGCAACTGTACTGCATGTTACTTGTCTGTCTCGAGTTTTATTTCCCTTTCTCTCTCCTCTCCACTACAATTATTATCATTAGTAGCATTTTATTTTCTTTCAATTATTATACTGCTTTTATCTCAATGCACAAGTTTTACCTCTTTTTCTTAATTCACTCCCCATTCCACTGGGGCAGAGGGAAAAGGGAAGGGAGTGACTAACAGGCTGTATGGTACTTAGTAGTCAACTGGGGTTAAACCACGACACAGAATAAACTGCTCGCTGACAGAAAAGTTCCTTAAATTAATGGCCATACCAAATATATTGATTCAGCTAATAGTGTTTTTGCTAAGACAATACTTATTTCACCTATGTACTTAAAATCAATACCTATAATAGACAAATGTCTATATAGCAAGCTTTGCACAGATTGGCCTCCTGAATTTCTGCTGGCCAACAGATCCTGGAATACAGAAAACTCAACGGCAGAAACACCTAAAATTAGCCTGATAAAGTCTTACATGGTTTATCTTTCCTCTCTAGACGCACCCTCGACAGAATACAAACAGCAGTACCAGAGAGGTTCCATCCAGATGGAGGTCAATACCCTTCAGGAGAGTGTAGCAGGAATAAAGGCAGTGAAGACTTGATTAGACCACAGAGCAGGCCACCAGTCCCACCAGCAGTATCACTACTAATCACCTAACTAGAAAGACTGCTCAGAAAAGTGACTGAGTTTTCACCACAGTCAAAGTACAAGGTGACTCAGGAGGCAGATTCATGACCTGCTGCAGCCTGTATGATACACCTACAGCCCCTCTCCTACTTCCAGATTCTCCACTCCAGTTCTACATTATTTCTTACAGACTCATCAAAGCATTTGGGTTTTGGGATACCTTGTGGTTTATCTAGTTCAGTGACCTGCCAGGGGCAATATCACCTTTCACAAGACCAATCTGCCCACAACATTTGTCTGGCCTTTCACATCCTGGGATGGGGCACCCACAGCTTCTCTGGACAACCTGCTCTCATGTCTCAGCATCCTTGCTGTAAAAAATTTCTTCCTAGTAGCTAATCTAAACTTGCCTTCTTTCAATTTAAAGCCACTGTCCTATGTCCTATCACTACTACTTATGATGGCATTCATGTCAGTGAGCAAGATAAAGCCATGAGAAGCATTGCCTATCTCTAGCTCTGTATCAGCTGGATCTGCTTCTTTACCTGGCTCACTGTGCAGCCAGTTGATCTTCTGCTTGGATTGGAGAGAAGGGGCAGGAAGCAGAGAGAAGAGGTCTCCATTCCAGCAACAGGGATTTAATGTGAACAGGCTATGAAACTCCATCCTGGGCACTTTTTTTAACAGAGTGGGTCTGTAGCTGGAGGTAACTAATTTTTGGCCCCAGTCTGATTCATGGAAACAGTCAACCATAAAAAAAAAATTGTTACCAAAACTAACATACTAGTGAGTAACTGATAATGAGCTGAGCAGAAAGTTAAGTATGATATAAAATCAAATTTTTTCACTTTCCATTAAAACTCAGTCACATTACAAGAAAGGTGTAAGGAATGTTGTGAGTACTTAAATATTAAGTTCTCAAAGTCCACAGAGCAAATAAAATGCTGGAAAATAACCATGAAAAATAACAAATTTAAGACCATTAAATTGTACTCTGGGAATTCCATTCAGTAAAAATCTGTGAAACTCATCTTCAGGCTAAGTAGATATATGTACAACAATACCTGTAAAGAGAAAAAAAATGTCCTTCTAAAGCACCAAACAAATTCACAAAGCAGTACTAAATTTCATAAGAGGATGTTTTCATGTCCATTGTTAACAAGTTTGTTTCAGTAAGCTTGTGGAAAAAAAATTTAAAAGATATCTATTCATTCTTTGTATGTATGCCTTTACTTCAAAGAATTCCAGTAATCTATTGTAAATCTAAAAAACTCCTCAGTTACAACAGCACATTATTCCCCAAAGGAACAGTGGGGCAGATTCAAAGTATCTGCAATACAGTTGTATTCAGGACTTTTTCTATAGAGCCTGGAATGGGCAAAACCTCCAGAGTCAGTGCTGAGTCTTCAAGGGAAAAAAAAAAAAATAAGGTTGTGAACTTAAAAGAAGAGATTCTAAAAGACAAATCCCCACTGAGTAATTATAAGGAGAAGTTCTCCCAAACATTTGCTAACTAGTACATAAAAGGCAATTCAGTAAAGACCATGGTCAAATCAACTTGCAGATTTAAATATAGTCATAATTGGCTACAATCACTGAAAAGGCAATCTCAAGAAGACAGACAAAATCCAGGCACTGGTGAGAAAACTCCCAATAATTAAAGGTATTTCACTAAGAGAGCAGTCTGAGCCTGCACTGTGCGTCTGAAATGACGATGCCCTTGTCTGCCTCCAGCTGCTCAGGACTGCTGGCCTGCTGGAAGTTTTCATCTTACTCCTACGCCTACCCGCATCCGCTAACCTACTGCAGACAAAAAGAGTCAGGTCAGCTCAAACACAATAAATATTACACCTGTCTTAACCCACCATGTTCTGACAGAGGTGGGCTGGGGCGTGCCTAGACTAACACCAGTGTCGGTAGGCACATCAGACCTCCAGCTGACAAGCAGGCAGCAAGTACTGGCAGCGACTTCAGCAACAGCCATCACCCGGGGCTTCTATCTGGAGCTACCCTGTGAAGACCAATACTCTGGTCAGCAAATAATATTTTTTTTTTCTTTTTAAAGAAAGTGAAATAATATCTAAAACACTCAGAACAGCAGATGTAATAAATTCTAAACCCAGTGGAGCACGTAAAGATATCCTCTCTGCATTTTCACATTGACTGCTCTCTGTGACACATCCCAGCTGTTAAAATTTTAGTTTCCCCTACACAAGAGCTTTTTCACTTTTTCCTACGTAGTTACAAAATACCTAATTTTACATTCTTTAACCAAGATGCTATCAGAAGACTGCTTTGCCATTCGTGATAGAACATGATGCCACTATTTCACCCCCTGCCTCCTTAAAGATTCCAAGAAAATACTAAGGGTTACTAAAAGGACACTACCTTTCTGCTGTATTATGGGTATTTCTTCTCCTTTGAAGGCAAATATTATTAACACCAAATCGGTGTTCCGTTATGATCAAAAGTATCCAGTTAGGTTTGTAATTGCTATTGCTTTTATAACACTTTTTTTGCCAGTGATGGTATGTCCTGAACAATGTCTGTTACCCACTCATGCAAACTCAGTACTTTAGCCAAAAACTTCATGCAAAAAAACCCGTAAAGTGGAAAACACATTTTGTGACAAGCTGGCTTACGTGGTTCTGAGCAGCTTAGCTCATGCAACACCACAATAAAAAGTTAGGTATCTGGAAGGAAACCAGTTCAATATCTCTCAAAAGCTTCAGTACTTTGCTTTGAAAGAAAAGCAAAGGCAACAGTTCCTCAAAAAGCAAAGAGAGTAGGTTTTGGAAAGGGACTATAGATGCCCAATCTCTCCTCGTTTAGAATTAGAAATTTTGTGTTTTATCCCTGCCAAACCAAAACCAAGTAAAAGTAACAATTTAAACTGAAAAATCATTTCCCTGCATTTGGATAACTCAGAAATAGGAAGTATTTCATACACCTTTCTAAACTGTCACAACAACTACAAGAAACTTAAGTCTAAAAAGAAGTGTTCAATCCCACCTAATTAGAAGAGCAGTACTTGGAATGAAAACTATCACTCAAACGCAGCTAAATTATAAAGTCAGAAGAATTAAACGCTTAAATGACTTATCATTTACGACTAAACAGAAAGCTTGCGTTAGGGAGCGGGGAAATCTGGCAAGTCTCGTTTGGCAAAAGCAGCCGACAGCACCAAAACCTGTAAGGACACATTCCGAAAAGCAAAACCCTCCGATTTAATGTAGAAAAATGAAAACTGTAACTTGTCATATGCCCTGTTTCTGGTTCGTGTGACAGCCGCGACAGCGGGAGAAGGCTGCGAGGGCGCCGACGGCGCGGCAGCGGGCGCAGCGGCCGGCCGGGGCAGCGGCGCGGCGGCCATCGCCCGCGCCCCGGCGC
>QUSF01000036.1:2780073-2918919 GCA_003676055.1 Chloebia gouldiae | reverse complement strand
TCTTGGCAACATATTTTCCTGTTTTCTGCAATACCTAAGGAGGGAGCAAGTGAAATACTTTTCTCCTTTGGTGCAGAAGATACTGTCATCTCTTGGAGAACTAGTTTGTTTACATTTTGAAAATTATGTTAAAGCCTCTCATATTAAGACTTATTTTCCCTGTATTTCCCATGTTAGATAAAAGTTGCACTTACATGTGCATCTTTTGGTGAGATATTAGGGATATTATTTATGTAAGCAATTTTGTCCTAAAATTTGAAGTTCATTCCATCTCTCTTTGCAAGTACTACTAAATGGCAAAGTGAACCAGTCTAGTACTGACTCAGATTAAAAGTAGTCTGTGTTTTTTATTGGGGTCTTAATCTAGTTCACCATCATTCTCTGTCTCTTGTAGTACCAACAAAAAAAAAACCAAAACAAACAAACAAAAAAACCACCACATCCCAAACAATAACTAAAATAAACCAGTAGACTATGGAACTCTAGATCAAGTTTCAGAGACAGTGTAAGTAGTACAGCTAAAAATATGCTGTGTCTGTGATCCTGATACAGCCTTTTGTAATTACAGGTCCAGAGAAGGATTTAGGGAGGGCAACTTTATCAAATCAAGTCAGAGGATGCTGTGTGTTTGGAGATGCTTGACCCATAAACAGATGTTGACTACAGATTTGAAGCTCTTGAAAACTTCAAAGCTCTACAAAGAGGTAACAGTTTGAGAGGGCAGGTTTCCAAGATTCATAGGACTGACCCCGAAACTCCAAATATCAGAGTGAAGAGGAACCAGAGGTAGTGTGCAGTTAATAGCCTTTTGCTGGAAGCTGGGCTTTTATCTTCTGTTGCATGTAGAATTGTGAAATTCTGATATCTTCATAGACTTATGTGAGCTATCAGTAATAGGCTAATACCAGTAATAGGCTAATACTAGCAAAACATCTGCATGCCTGTTGAATGCCAAGTTGGACAGGGCTTTGAGTGGCCTGGTCTAGTGCAATGTTCCCTGCCAATGGCAGAGGGGTTGAAATGAAATCATCTTTAAGGTCCCTTCCAGCGCAAACCATGTTGTGAGTCTCTGATTTTATGCATGTCTGCTAAGGTTCTTGAGCTCACTTTTTAGAAATACAAAGTTCAGCCTGTGACATAGCACCACCCTGTCAACTAGACCATGGCACTGCAGGAATGGTGACTTTGCCACCTCCCTGTGCAGACCATTCCAATGCCCCATCACTCCTTTTGTGAAGAAATTCTTCCTAATGTCCAACCTAAACCCGGTGCAGCTTAGGACTGTGTCGTTTTGCCCTGTTGCTTTTACCTGGGACAAGATACTGACCCCCATCTGCTACACCCTCCTTTCAGGCAATTGTAGGGAGTAACAAGGTCTCCCCTGAGCCTCCTTTTCTCCAGGCTAAGGAACCCCAGTTCCCTCAGCTGCTCCTCACAGGACTTGTGCTCCAGACCCCTCACCAGCTCTGCTGCCCTTCCCAGGACACATTCCAGCACCTCAACGTCCTTCCTAAGCTGAGGGGTCCAGAAGTGGGCACAGCGCTCACGCTGCGCTCACAGCAGTGCCGAGAAGAGGGGAAGATTGAGTTCCTGCTCCTGCTGGCCACACTGTTCCTGATACAGGCCAGGATTCCATTGGCCTTCTTGGCCACCTGGGCACACTGCTGGCTCTTAGTCTGGCACTGTCCCTTTCTGCCAGGGCACTGTGCAGCCACTCTGTCCCCAGCCTGTAGCACTGCAGGGGATTGTGGTGGCCAAAGTGCAGGACCTCACGCTGGGACTTGTTAAACCTCCTGTCTTTGGATTTGGCCTATCTATCCAGCTTGTCCAGGTGCCTTCAGAGCTCTCCTACCTTCCTGCAGATGAACACCTCCAAGCTTGGTGTCATCTGCAAATTTGCTGATGGATTCAATGCTCTGATCCAGATCATCAATAAAGATATTAAACAGGACTGGGCCCAACACTGATTCCTGGGACACAGATGGTGACTGGCCACCAACTGGATGTGTCACCATTCACCATCACTCTCTGAATCCACAGAAGAGTATATCTGTCAGTTGTATCCAAGATTAGTAAAACTGCTTTCATTTTAGTTCATAGTTTTAGCAAAAACATAATTTCCTTATGTGGGGTAAGTGAAGGTAAGTTTGAAACACTCAGATGCCATAGAAATTAGTTTCAGAAAATGTCTTCATTTTCATTTTCTTCATAACTTTACCCATGTCTGATAAACAGAGCTGCACTTGAAGAAATGTAGAGGAAAGAATGTGGTTTATGAAACAACAGTCCCCTACAAAAAGCATAAGTGACCATGTAATTTAAAACTATCTTGGACTGCATTTAGTTAATGACTATCAATGTCTCTAGTCTGTAGAAGGCTGCAGACCTAGTGAAAGGTTATGAGTGAATTCAACATTTGTTACCTTGTCCTTCATGGACATAGATGGCCTCTGAGGCTGAAAAGGAAATGTAGGGAATATAGCAAGGCTAAAACTGCATACACATCCTTTTTGTATTAATTCTTTCCAAATAAGTTAGATTGGACCAACTTATATTCAGTCACTGCCCTTGGATTGACCAGTTACTCCATATTAAGCAGATATGAATAGAAAGTGTGATAGCCTAGTTTTGGCTGGGATAGTTTTCATCTTAGCTGGTACAGTGCTTCTTTTGCTCGTAGTATGAGAATAATGTGGATGGCACACTGGTATTTCAGTCATTGCTCAGTAGTGCTTACCCTACATCCAGGACTTTGCAGTTTGTCATGCTCTGACAGCAAGGAGGTTCACAAGAAGTCATGAGGGGGCATGGCCAGGACATAATTTTCTAGTAGACCTCTCTCATTTGTTTGCCTGGACTTGTTTTGTAAAGGAGTCCTTTCTGTTACCATGTCTTTGTTTTTCCCCCCAAAATATAAGTAATACAACAAAGGCCAGAGATCTTGTTCCTTTTACATTAAATAATTAAGAAATTGGATTTGAAAGAGAAGGCATTTCAAAGAGAAGAACTGTCATCTGCCAGTCATATGAAATAATGACAACACTGCACTGAAAACAGCACAGGGTGCTAAAAAACCAAACCCAGAAACAAGACTCAGATTTTCAAGAAAACCACTAAAGCAATAGTACTTTGGAAGGCAGGGTCTCCCCAGGATTCACTGGGAATGTGAAATAAACAAGCCAGCCAATGAGTTACCAACTGACATGGGCAAGTGGCTCTGCCAGTGTCCGTCTGCATCATGGAAATGAGAAAAGCTGTTCTAACTGAGGGGTGCAGTCTCTGTGACAGAGCATGCAGTTTTTAGTGCTGTCAGTATGAAAATAATTTTTTTTTTATTTAGGTAAAAAAAATTATAACTCCAACCATATAAAAAATGGGAGAGGTTACTTTAAGACTTCATCATATATAAAGAGAAGCACACCAAGGGCGTAAGGTATTTGTCAATGACAAGCAATTATGCTCTGAAGACAGTTTTTAGAATAACAAATACTGCTGTAACAAGGATTATTGCAGATGCCTGATAAGAGACATCTCAACTCAAAAAACTGAATGGAAAAAAATGAATGAAAATATTGTGAATGAAACAATTTTAAATCCCAATATGTAAGCATCCAAAGTTTAATATTGTAGCTCAGTGAAAACAGGGAAGAAGCTCTTAAGGTCATAAATATGCAGGATAAATAGAAAAACATGGAATTTGGTAATGTATACCAAGAAAACTAGGAATTATTTCAAACTTATGTGAGATAAGAATGAAAGCATAAAAGGGAAAAAGCTGAAATAGGCACTATTTTTTTTATTCACATTCTGCAATGCCCTTTATGATGTATTCTTTGTTGTCCTAGATCTTATTCGTTTCAATTGATTTTATTTATATGTTTTTCTTTTTAAAAACTGCCTGAAGAACTTCAATTAGCATAAAGATGCTGAAACAGAAAGTGAGATGTGATGAGAAATTTGGAATGCAGAATATGCTTTGTATTTTTTTTTAATATTTTTCTTCTTATACCAGCCACTCACAATTAAAACTTTATCACACAGATCACACAGTGAAGGTGGGCAGGATTTTATAAGCAGCTGATAGATGACTGTAGCAGGTAGGATGTCCTGCAATGCAACTTTCATAAGCAGTTGTTAGGGCCTCCTGTAGCGCTCAGTGCTCACAGAACACCACAGTCCTTTTTGTAGAAGTCTCAACATTTCTGCTTTCACTATCTGGCACCGTGAGTTACTAACACTGATAGTTCTCAGTCATAGTACAGCTTGTTAAGGGCATGCTAACCCTGACAAAGAGTTCATGACAGGGGTATCTGACTGTACTGAGATTGATCACTTTCTTTTTGCACAGGTTGGATTTACATTTGCAATAAATATGGTCTGTTTAGTCCACTTAAGCTTTGCTCTGCATCCTGAAATTGAAGGATGTGATCTGGTTTAGGAATAATTTTCTGTGACAAAAGCATTCAAATGCTATCAGAATGGAGAAGAATCATATTGAAAACTGCATTGTCATTTTGCTTTGTCCTACGGACTATCCTATGTCATCTGCTTTATGAATATCACAGGATACTATTTAGTGCTGAGCAATGTTTTTGCACAATATAGGTCTCCCTATGGAGCAACTTAACCCCAGCTCTTGTTAACCCCAATCTGGAAAACACATATTTTTTTCATCTTAAATTTGTTTGGTTTGGTTAATGACAGTTTCCACTTCCAGAGATTAAAAACAAAGCAAAAAACAATTATTTTATAAAAGTGCCTTCTGAATCAAAGCTCAAAAGAAAAGAGAATGTGAGAAAAACTAATTCTCTTCAGAATTGCCTTTGCGGTTCCTTTTCATTTGCTCTTTTGGCTTGACATTGATGGAACTGGCTTTTTGTGTACAATTTATAGTGCACACAGAGAATGCATTTAATGAAAAATAAAAATCTGTTAGTTTTTCTGACAAAGATAATATTTTACCTTTTCCAAAATACTTTTTACAATAGTTGAACTAGAAACTTTAGGGAAAAAAAAAAAGAAATACTAAAAAACTCATTAAAAAACAACACTGTTGCTTTGCAGGACTGGAAAACCTCTTTTTTGGCTTTAAGGATTTCTTAATTCAAAATTCTTATTTAACTTGTTTACACTCTGAAACTGTTTCTTACATCCTATTCCTGGATAATTTATTTTGGTTCCTGCTACTGTGCCAAAAGAATGATATATAAATATTCTTAAATTCATCTTCAGCAGTTTTTGCTGCAAGTTGAACATACATAAATCTGTTGTGACATTCACTCTTACGCTTCATTATATGTTCTCAAGAGTTTTTAGAGTCTTTTATGTCTTTGTTTTTCACTTACTGCTTATGCATTTGTTGTAAAGATTAAATATATATGATATATATTTCAAGTTAGTACTCATAATTCTTTGGTCCTGTATATAGTTGTTAAAAAAATGCCAGACTGATGTGAAAAGTTTTGGTAGAATGAAACAAAAATTGAAAGAAACACTCATGACAGAACTTTATGGTCTGTGTTCAACTATTTACTCTGTAGATATATGGGTTTATGAGGCAAACCTTGCAAAATTATTTCACTGCTCTTATATGTGCAAACAATTTAATTGTACTTTGAATTTTGAAATATTTGATCTCAATAAAACATTAAATGATTTATTTTTGCAAGAATATACTCAGCATACCTATAATTTTTCCATTCTAAACTATCAATCCCTCAACTCCACAAACGATTTTTGAATAAATTACACATTTTAGAGCAGATGATTGCTTCAGGGTATTATATAACTTTTTAAAAGAATTGTACAACTGCCATCTAAACATTTATGTACACAGAAAATGGAACAGCAAATACATGTACCTTTTCTGTTATGTACTTAAAGGGCACCTTTTGATGGAGGTGCACCTGACAGTGGAGTTATCTGTGTGCTAACACCAAAGTCTGATGTGGTACAGCCAATAATGACACAGACTCCACACAGCTCTTGGAAATAAAGAACAGACTGCCCTGTTCTGGTTAAAGGAGGCCAGATGACTAACATTACACATTTGCGTTGCATTAATGCAACAACCTCTCAGTTTCTTCATTAATTCATAAAGTGGAAGGGCATGTGTGAAATTTGGGAGCCTTAACTGAAACTTATTGTTGTTTGAAGAGACCTAATCCATTTGCCTCTTTAAAAAAAGGATCTTCAGAGCACTTGTTTGGCCATTAATTTCCTGAAGTTAATTCATACCTGCAGGTAGGATTCCTGCCAACAGAATTTCATTCCCAAAGCCACCTGACATTTCAACCTCTTATCTCCCCAATGTTTTGTCCATTATCTAGAGGAAAAGTATAATCTTCATGTACATAATAAAATCCATTTAAGACATGTTAATTATATGGAATATGTATATATTTATATATATAAGAAATGTCTGCACATTACCAAAAAACTCTTTAAAGATTAAATTTCTGAATTTTACAGACAGGTGGAAATCCAAGTGAAAATGACTACTGCATTTCTTGAATGATAACCTTGCAGGTGGTTGGTCTCAGTTTTACATTTACTGAATTCTTAATTCTCTAAGACCCTGTATCAAGTTTGAGACAGCATAGGCTTTACTGATTAGTATTTAGATATTTGCAGATTGTGAAAACAGATGTACTATGGGTTTCCAAGGGTGAATTTAAAGTTCAGAGGAATTAAAAAAAATAAAAACTGAGGCAAAATGCATTAAGTGAAAAATACAACTCACTAGCAGAACAGCTGCCACTATCCCAGATAACAAATGTAGCTTAGAACAATCCAACAACACAGATTCATATGGAACATAAGAAGCAGAAGTGTTCAAATCTTAAACCTGAAATTATTATCTGTGCAGGACCTACACAGCTTTAGATCTGTATAACAATTAAGAAGATTAAATATTTGTCCATGTATAACTGAGTGGCAGCAGTACTCACATTGTTAATGACATTAATATTAATAAACCATTAAGTTTGTCAAGGATGCCAGTAAGGCAGTACTGAGGTGGAAAAAAAACCGGTCAAGCTGATCCATGAAGAACTACGTGACCCTATTTCTTTATGGAAACCATACATTCAAAAGTTATTGAGCTTTTATCTCAAAAACACAGATTATGGGACAAAATTATAAAATTGTTGGATATTAGGCAATCACAAATTTATCAAAGCTGGTTGTATAAACATATTCCATTTCTAGTGAATAAATCTAGGGACAGAATATACATAACTATGTCATTAACAGGTATTGTAAAGAACATTCCTAGGTGCATTGCTAATCATTCATCAGGTGTTTTCTAATGCTTTTACTGTGAGAGCTGAAAATATATTTTTTTTCTAAAAGGTTGTCCTAAAAGGAAGAAGTTATGTACTGTGGCAGCAAACCTCTATCATCAATGATGTTGAAACATGGTATTCTGTTTGACATAGTAACTGTAAATATCAAACCTGTTGAATACGATCATAATTATACGATTTTTTGCTTTATTTCCAGATAGAATATGGATGTAACTCAGGGCAGTGCAGACACTGAGGCTATTGTCAGTTGGAGCTTGGATCAATTTACTGCAGAAACTCTATAATCATGGTGGAGGCACAAGCCCTGGCGGGACTAGAAATATTTGCAGATGTGGCTTGGCAGTGTTTGGTTAGTGGTTAGACTTGATGCTTCAAAATGGAAAGACAGAACTGTCCTACCTTTACCCAGTGGGTTACTGCTGAATTAATGCATCAGAGAGAAAACATAGTGAATGGGACACAAAGGTCTTGTTTTGCTGTGTCCTTTTTTTGGGTGTTTGGTTTTTTTTTTGCTTTTTCTTTTTGTTTGCTTGTTTGCATTTTTTTTTTTTCAGTGTGACTGCTTAAAGATTACAAACTGTGTTAATTTAAAGAACAACAGCCCATTTAGAACGACTCCATGTATGGACATTCATACGTAAGAGTAAGTGAGGGGGTTTAGTCTCTAGATTAGAGTATTTCACTTGCAAAATGTGTCTTATTCCCAGTGAGAGTTCTCCAGAAGAGGAGGTTTTTTAAAAATTTCAGTCAGTTTTACCTCATTGGCAGAAAATGTATAATGAGCAGACACTTTCTTCAGTAGGAGACATTACATTGTATCATCTAAGAGAGGCATGCAATCTACTAACAGCTGAAGTTGTCATGGATATTAAGGTTTTCATCCAGTAGTGGAATTTTACCAGCCATTATTTCACCAGGTATGATTTCAGTGACTTCTTGTCAGCTGAGGAATAGTTGACTATTAAATTTAGAGATGCAGTCTTAATTCAGAGGAGCACTTTACTCATTAGTATTTGATAATAGCCAGGTCTTCCTGAATTACTTGTTAGAGAATAATTTTCTTCAGGGAGAAGAAGGATATTTGGATTTATTTTTACTTCTTTGCATGAGTTCTTAGATTTTAGAGTGTTCTTCTGTCAGCACTGTATCATTTCACTGGCTGCAATAATTGGTAACACTCTGTTCTCAAGTGATGCTGCTAAAGAGGATTAGTCCTCCATCATTTTACTGATGGATATTGCAAGGCCTTTAGCCCCACCCACTCAAGACCTTGCATGCTTTTCTTTTACTGCCTTTGTGGCAATGTCAGTTAGTTCAGTCTGCTTTTCAAGTGGTGGAGTCCAAAGGTAGAGGATAAGGCAAGCTCACCTTTACTCATTACACCGAGAATAGTTTTAGAGATCATGCTTCTGTTCATAACACTGTTTACAATATGGAAAATTGCTAGAGAAAAGTGGCTTTCCTCCAGCAAGAACTTCCTCAAGATCTATCTAGTCACTTAGAAATCTCCATGTTGCCATCAAGTTACTCTCTCATTTCATGTCTAATTGGGCAATGGATCTAATTCCTCTGTCTTTCAACCATTGCCTTGGGCATGTGAGTAGTATTTATCATTAGAAACGCTTGCACATATTTTAGGGAGCTCCATAAAATAATATTATATCAGCATATAATTGATGTTTTACTGTACATAAGACTCACTATACTTTGTGAAGACCTTCCAGCTGAGAGGAAAATGGAGTATTTCTACCAGGAGAAGCTAATTGGAAGAAGCCAGCCTCATGTCTACCATGCACTGCTATGATGATGTAGAAGTGAATTAGAGAGCATCCATTTGCCATTGCACATTTTTTCCTGAGCAAATAGCCCAGATACACATCAAATTCCTTCTCCTAGAATAAAGCATGGGTGTCTATGGGTGCCTGTCAAGACAGCAGCCACTAGAAAAGAGGGCTGTGTCTAAATGTTAAGCTGTTCCCAGAATATCTCTCTTTCTCCTCTCTTTTTGAGTTTCATTATTATTAATGCAATTTCCATTTTGCCCTGCTTCTAATTTTATTAATTACCTTTCAAAAGATGAAAGATGTTATGATTTGGAGCATTTTGAAGGGGACATTAAACAAACCTAATCAGAGATATTCCATTCCATGAAGTCTCCCATTGAAGTCAGTTTTGTAAAAACAGCTAAGTATACTAAATTGTTAAAAAATAATTAGGTGTGAGCATTAATGATAATGTATAGTTAACCTAGTTTGTGCTATCTGATCCAATTAATTTCTATAAATACAATAACTTCCTTTTGAGCTAATTCAGTTGAGGCAGTGAGGCCAGCTCTTGCCCACTCAGAAAGGTCTGTTGTACACAACAGACTTTAGTTCTTATTTTTCACCAGCTTTTCATGAGGAATTAACACGATCAGATTGCAGTGGTTAGGAAACTTTGGACACACATGTAGCAAACAAATCTGACTTCTGTTGCTTGCATTTATTTAGGCTAAACATACATGTGAGACATTCCTGGATCAGTAAGTCGTGTCAAAGAGCCAGGACATTGCATCACTCTTCAAAATTAATTTAATCTTAAATCAATATTACAATCATTAGAACTTTTTAAAGAATATAGAACTACTGTTTTATGAAGAAAAGCCAAAGAAAGCAGCAGTCTTACAGATATAAAAGTATTCCTAATTTTACACACAAACATCTATAGAATACATCTACACAATGGAAAAAAGGGCAACTCTTTCAATTTTTAATTAAAAGCAAGCAGTCTTGATAAACTAATGGCATGTTACTTAGCAAGCTTAGTTGTACAATTCTAATTATTACTGTAATTTTATTGAATAAATGTGAATGTTGTAGCAGTGTATATTCAGCATTAGGTAATATTGCCAAGATGATGTCCCTTTTAGACTCTAAAGGTTATCTGGAATGGTTACAATGCCTGCAAGACCAAGCCCCAGTATTTCTCGGTAAGGTCAAGTACAATTGTGGGTCAAGTACAATTTAAAATATACATTTGTTTGCACTCAGATACCATAAAAGATGCATGTATAGGTTTGGATAGGAAAAACATCCAAATAAAATACTGTGCAAAGATTCAGCTTTTATGCTGTTATGTTCTTACACATGTTAGTCATTGGCCAGTCATAGCTGGGATTCCCCAGGGCTCAGTATTGGAGACAATACTGCTTAATATCTTTATCAATTATTTCAGCCAGCGACTAGAGGGCATCCTCAGTCAATTTACAGATGACACCAAATCAAGCAGGAGTTAGAGAGTTGGAAGGCTTTACAATGGATCTGGATGAGCTGGATCAGTGGGCTGAGGCCAGTGGAATGAGGATCAACACCTGTACTTGGGTCACAATGACCGAAGTCAATGCCACACGTGTGGGGCACAGCACACAGACTGGAAAGAATAGTAGAAAAGTTGCTGGTCAACAACCAGCTGAACATGAGCCAAAGTCTACCCAAATAGCTGAGAAGGCCAGTGGTATCTTGGCCTTCATCTGAAATAGTGTGGCCCACAGGACCAGGGAAGTGACTGTATGGATATTCTCACTTAAGTGTAAGTGATGGGTTTTATTCTGAATTAGCTTATTCACTTGCAATGTTTACGCTCTTCAGTGTAGGTATTTCCCACAAGGGGAGCATTTTCACAAGAAGTATTTAAATCAGTTTCACCACATAAGCACTTTATGTGATTATACAAAAAGTTAATTATGTACAATAGATTTTGATAAAATAGGAGAGAATATTCTGAATGTCGGTTTCCATGTACACTAACACATTATTTGTATGGCTTGGAATATGTGTGCCTCATTTGTCAAAATAGCAAACCTGCTGTCATGGAAGATCCCTGTAGACATGCTTTAAACCCAAAGTCCACCACTAATCTTCAAAGGTGAAATACAAAGCAAAGATAAATGTTTTTCACACTTCATCACTTCCTTTACAATCTTAAATTACTACACTGGCAGCAGAGGAAAATGTCTACTTTATTTTTTAAATTATGTTTCTAGCATTTTTTAAGTTACAGTGCCTCACAGCCCTTTTGTGTTGCAGTGTTGTAACAAGATCTTTGGAGATTTGTAAGATGCAATTGTCCACATTTTAATTTTAAATGGTCTGATGCTTTATATGAAAAGAAAAGAGAGCAACTAAGAGGAAAAAACCTGCATTTCAGACAAGACCTTAAATCAGTATTAGTGGAGCCTTTAGGAGAAAAAAGCATGTCTTCATCCTATTGAAGTGGTCTAAGTTATGTCCATAATAGCATCTGTGTGAAGATGTGCTGGGAACACAAATAACTCAGCTGCTCAGATTGCACCCTTAGCAAGATCCTGCCAGAGCCCTTCATCGGGCAGAAAAAGTAGATACACTGGACTTCTAAAGAAAGAAACTTACAGAAAAAGCATGTACTATTTTTGTAGAGCTAAAGAGATACTAACCAGACCTTCTGTATAAAAAATGTTGATAGTTTTAACCAGTGTGTAAGAAAAGTATTTAATATTCAGAAAAATATATAATATTCAGAAAATTTTGAGTATCAAATCAGGATTACTTTGAGTATAAAATTTTACTATACTTATTTTAAAAATTAAATTATTTATTATTTTCTCAATTAACTTTTAAGATAATCCTGTGAGCACTGCCTGCAAATAATTCCTTTAAATAAAAATATGCTTCTCAAAACTTCTAAAATTTCTCTGTGTTTTTAAGCCATAAAATACACCATATGTTAAGTAAGGATTTGTGAAGGCAGTAATGCTGATGCATTTTTGATTTGGAATAATGGCCAAGCATACTCATCCTGGAGCAACTCAAAAAGGACGGCAGCTATATGGTCTATACCTTTTCCTTTTCATGTATTTTGGGTGATTTTGTAAACAAGCACCAAAGGAGGGAACAGGTTCTTGAGTGACATGAACTGGGGGCAGGCTGACTCCATCTCCAAAGTGGTGGATGGAAATCAGAAACATTTGCTTAGCCTGGGTCCAAAATTGCATTATTATTAGACTGAGTCTTATATTTTTGAAACAATTCTTAGTTTATCATTCAGGTTTATGCCTCTGCAGTACTGAGATACAACCTCCTTGTTTTGTGACACTCACATTTTCCTGTACTGTTCCTCCCCTTACGCATGTGTGAACAATTGCTTCCTGGATAGGGTGACCAGACAATAACAAGGGAACACTCCTTAGTGTAGAACTCTTACTCAAGATACATATTTCTCAGCTTTCTAGTACTGTGAGTTGTGGCATTAAATTAGTCTTGTTGAATCCAGAAGAAAGGTCAAGGTAATTGTTCTTTATCCTCTGGGACAGGACTCCTCTGTGTCAAATAAACATTTTTTAAGTGTTCCACCATAATGTACTCCTCATCTTCAAGATCTGCATCTTCTTTCATCTCCCACCTGAAAGAAAAAACATTTTATTAATTCTTAATCTGTTTTAAACTAGTCTTTAGAACAAGTAAAAAAAATAAAGAATTTGTTTTTATCAATTCATTGCCCTCCCAAGCTGTGGTTTACACCAGTTGAGATTACCGAATCACACAAAATACAACCCCCAAAAACCATGACACATAGAACTTGTCATGGGCATGAGGCATTTGGCACAAATTGTCAAAGCTATTACAAAATCTTACTTGCATTTACTGCAACACTACTTTTTTTCCATTTTAATTTTAAATGGAAATTTTTCATTTCCATTTTTTATTTTTTCCATTTTCCATTTTAAACACATTAGTAGAGGTGGAAATCTTGTAAAACTTGCAGAGAAAAAGTGGAAGAGCTAACACACATTTTGGAAGTTAAGCAGATGCTCTCAATACTCTCTGAGTTTGCAGTGAAATATCACCACATGAAGTCCAACCCAAATATTTAATGTGAGTTGTCATAATTCTCTGGCACTGACAGTACTATTTTAAAAAAATACTACAAAACTGGCTGGCTCTTTTGCTTCTTTAACCATCAAGTATAACAATCTAACCAAAAATATATGACATCAGATTCTTCCTTCCCCACGTGAATACTCATTTCTAGTTTAGGATTAAGAGCTAATGCCACTAAAACTGCAAAAGTGAAGGACTGTGAGGATTATATTTTTTTTAGTAGTAGTAATCAAATCTAAAACCTTAAAAGTCATGCAGTATTCTGTTAAAGAAAATCAGGATAATAAACGCAGCAAGAGTGCTGATATGTAGTCAGGTAAACTTTGTAACACTCCAATTATGTCTACACAATGGTCTCTTCTTTTACAAGTTCTGTGGATATTTAAGAGTTTGATATCCCTTTAATAGTAATCTCATTCTGTTCTAAGTAGATAATAAAGTGTAGGCTCCCAGTTCAGACCACCTGAAGATAAAAGGTAAAACACCAGTACTAAATCTAGTAATCACATTTCCAAGTATTAAAACTAATAGGTTATAAATGAGCCATAGAATGATGCAGAAAAGTAAGAGATTTAAAAAATCAGCTGAACAAGGACTGCTTTCATTCATGGTTCATTCTCTGGTTTATGATACAAAATTTGGCTGTATGAACCCTTCAGTGCAGTCACTTTTGCAAGCATCCCCAGTGAATGGTGTTTAACCAGCGTGACTGGTTTCCCCTTTTCCTTTTGGTAATATATACCTTCTCTTCAAACCTAGGAAGAAGTTGTACGTGCCTTAATTTGAATTTATGGTCCTCAGCATTATTCAGAAACACTACTACATGAGCTGAACGAATTAATTTTAATTAATTTGATTTGTTGCATATTTTTAACTAGAGGAGCTGTTTGCTTGGAAGGACTGTTACAACTTCATGGGGTCTCCTGGCTAACTCTTCGCTGACAAAAACAAAGGTACAAGACGGGAGACGCTCTTGTTCTTGGGACCAACATCTGACAGCTTTATTGTGGAACACCTTCAGGGAGTAAAAGGGCATCCTAGAGGAAAAAAGAGGTCTATGGTCTTGTGGCTGAGGATTTCAAACCCAGGGGTTGGGGGGAAGAGGAGAGGGGCCATAGCCAATGGGATACAACCGATGGGAGAGGTGAGGGGAGGAAGTAACCCCAGGGTAAGACCACCACCACATGACCTTGGAGGAGGAAGGGTGTGCAGAAAAAACCATGTGATGCAAACAAATCACTTAATGCAATATAAAAACTACTCAGTGCAAAATTCCAATCACCCAGTGCAAAATAATGACTAAATAAACTACTTAGTGCAATACAACAGACTGTCATAGTTATAGAGATAGGAGGTAGAGTGCAGCATTAGGGGTGACCCAAAATTATCTACTCCATATCTTCTCTACATCAATCCATGCAAGGTAGCTTACTATCTCTTGAATTCCCAGAGTTGGACACAGAACCTCTGTGTTTTACCCCAGTTCACAGAAAGGGGAGGGGTGATGGGAACAGACATGTGGAGCTCTCTGTTTTGTCCTTTCCAGACTCTTGAGAACAATGGGGCGCTCTGACAGGCTGCTAGCCACAGCTTTCTAGGAACTGATGAATAAAACGGACAGCGACCCTTGCCATGGTTGCTACAGCAACCATCGCTTTTGGAGCCCGGGGAGATGTTTCTCTGGACTTTCTGCCGCTGTTGCGCAGGACAGCTGCCTGTCGCTGAGGCTTGGAGCCTAACCTTGTTTATGAGTCCCAATATGTGGAAGGATCTGCCTGTGATAGTGCTGTTCTTCAGATCAGGGAGAGGAACCAAGCTGATGTAGTTTGTGATACCATACAGTTTATGGAATGATAACATCAAAGGCAATGAATATAGTTTGGTAAATGTATTCATTGTTGTTTGCCTGTCCTGGTCTAGGTTGCTGTGTCTGGGGGTTTATTAACAATCACACACAGCCTGTGGGAGGAAGAGGAGAAAACCTCTTTGCCTTTCACCTCCTTGTCTCGTTCAGGTCTGACACATCACTTCTTGAAAAAGTGGAATTCCCTCTGTATGCTATGGACATTATGGGAGTTCAACTGATTGGGATGGATAGGGAGCTAGTCATCAATAAGGGAAGCATCAACTTGAGGCCTTGGGATGCGGGATATTAAAAAATGAAACATCTAGCTGGGTTATGGTGAGAACCATGGAATTATAGGAGTTATTATGTTAGCATTGCTATTCCATATCAGGCAATGTTTCTAGTTCTTGTTTCTGATTGGTTAGATACATTTTCTATACATGGTTATGTTTTTGGTTCCTGTTGATGATTGGTTCTGTGCCCTCAGATATATTGTTGAGTTCGCCCCATTGCCTTGTCTTTGAGGATCATCCCATACAATACACAGCTTTAACTTCCTGTGTTATTTCTGCTCGTAATTAAAGTTCTTTATTTTTTGGATATCCTTGTCATTCTCATCCCTATTTCTTTTGCCACACAACTCCCAGCTGACCCTGAGGTTGTACGCGCCAGCACGACAGGACACCATATTCTCCTTGCTGGTTCTGCTCTGTCTCCTCTGTACAGTCTACAACATATTTGGAGTCAGGATGGAGATTTCTAGGGAGGTGTCTTGGAATGATTTATGATGATAGTCTATTCCATGGTACTCTGCTTTATGCCCAAAAATGGTTCCTGTGTCTTTAAAGCCTAGGTTTGGTAGTGTGTGGGACTGGGGAGGGGGGAGCTTTGGGCTTTTGGTGGGCATTTTTGAAACCTCACTGCCTAGACGTTCCGTGGCATTTTGCAGTTTGGGTTTGTTGGTCCAGGCAAAAAAAGCTTTTCCCTCTTCTGGCTTGGAGAAGCTGCAGCAGCAATCTTTCATCTGCCTTGAGGTGAACTGAGCAACTGCTGGTCCAAGACTGCAGGAGTGGGACTGGCTGGAGTGGGGCTGCCCCATTCCAGCCCCAAGCCTTGGGGAGCTGAGCCAGGGAGAAAAAGCACACCACGAGGCTGGTGTGGAGAAGGGGTTGATGCTAGAGAGACACCACGTTTTTGCCCACTTCTGGAACTTGTCCATGGTATATCTACTACCCTCAGCATGAAAGCCTGCGCTGTCTCATACCACCTGTCAGGGAGTTTAGTTTGGAAGTTTCCCTCTGAACAAATACAAAACTCTGATAAGGTAGCACCATATTTGACATAAAATTGCTGCGTATGTTCCAAAGAGGGGCAACCTACTGCTCTGTGCTGAGCCCTAGTTAATGCTTACCTCCATGTTTCTTGTTACTATAGAGCAGCAGCTACAACCAGAAGAAAAGGAGAGCAAATTGGCAGACACCACAGTCACTCAGGCTGCAGTTAAACAAGAGGGCAGCCTAAGCCAATAGGAGTCACCCCTGTCCAAAGGAGGGGCCAAATAGGACCAAATCCAGTCACACAGTAGGATGACCATGGGGAGTTCTAGGGAGAATGTTCAAGAGGAACGTCTCTTCAACATGTCATGCCAACAATGCTACCTGGAGTAAGCAGATCACTCTGATCACACAGCAAGTTCAGATGGGGAATCCTAATCATTCTGGGACCTTGCAAAATATCAGAGACAGGCCTGAAGGTGAGCATTTTGGAATATCATCTGAAGAGGAAGAGGATTAGGTGCCACATGCTGAGGAGGCCTCACCATATAAAACCAGCCATCAGAAAGTGAGAGGCAACTGAGAGCTCCTGCTATATTGTAGGGACAAGTCAAAAATGGAAAGCTGCCATATTGGAGCCTAGGCAGCAAGTTGCAGAAGCTACTAAAGGACAAGGTGGATCAAGCCAGGATACACAGCTGAAAAGCCATCTGGCTTTGGATGCTGCTGATTGAGAGAAGTGGCCAACACTATACCTCTATACTGAACTGTAGATGGTAGCAAACACTCTGTAGGGATGGCTGGAATGATAGGAAAAGGCCAATTGGCACTGAAGGAAATTTGAGGCAAAAATCTGGCTAGACATTGCTGCAAGGGCTGAGAAGCTGATCACAGAAGTTTGTCATGTGGATGCCTAGATGCCTATGAGGTGGGCTAATGAGGAGCATTGCAACAACAAATAAGTGGACTGGGCTTCCAAAATTAAAGGTTAATCTGAACTGGCATAATGAGAGAGAGTTATTTCTAGTTTGGTGGCCCCAGGTCATGAGGTGCCTCAGGTCATGAGGGAAGAGATGCAACATACTGATGGGTTTGCGACTGAAGGATGGACCTAACCATGGACACCATATCCCAGGTAATCCATGACTATGAAACATGCACTGCATCAAGCAGGCCAAGCAAGTAAAACCCATTATTACAGGATACAATGAACTAAATATAAACATGGAGAGGCTAGGCAGATGGAATATCTTACTGCAGCAAAACTGCCAAGGCTGGCCCTATGTGCTCACACTGGTAGAAGCAAGCACTAGATGGCTGGAGACCTGCCCTGTGCCTCACACCTCTCCTGTGGCAACACGGCACCCCAGAAAGAATTGAGTAAGACAATGGGACTCATGTTAAAAAGAACGTCATGGACACATAGGCTAGAGAACATTGCATTCAGTGGGTGTATCACATTCCCTATCACCCATGAGCCCCTGGGAAAGTCAAACAGCAATGGATTGTTAGAAACCATGCTGAACGCCATGGGTGGTGGAACCTTCAAATCTGGGATGTACATTTACCGAAGACCACCTGGTTAGTTAACACTAGCAGCTCCACTAACCTAGCTAGCCCTGCCCAATCAGAATCCCTGCATACAGCAGATGAAGATCAAGTCCCCATGGTGCATATGGTGCATGCATATTTTCTTGAGATCAGTCCCATCTCAAGAAAAGGTAAATCCATCCATGAGATTGTTTTTGCTCAAGGACCTGGTTACACTTGGTGGCTGATACAGAGGGATAGGTAACTGTGTACCACAAGGGGACCTGATTTATGTGAGAACCATCTTTAACATTGAATTATATATGTAATATTGGTTGTTGAATGATACTGCCTCTATAAATCATAAAATATCCTCAGCAATGAATACAGACTGTTCAAGTTTTATTTAATGGAATAAAGTAAACTCAACAAACATCTTGGGGAAACAGTCAGTGACCACTTAAATAATACGTGGATCAATATAGTTATTTGTACATGTATATGGCTACAGTTGAAAGGTATGAACATCTGGACACCAAGTGTATGTGCATGGCATAGAATAATATCCTAGGTAAAGAGTTGGAGTTTTCAGTGCTGTTTATTATAAATACCATTCACATCAGCTGTAGGCATGGTTTCATCAGAGATGAAACCATGGCTGGAACAGGAAGAGGTCCATTTTGGTCTGGCTCACAAAAGTGAAGTGATCAGCAGACCCTGGCACTGTATGACTTATGGGTCTCTTCCCATCTCCAAGCCCTCCAGGACATTTCTGCATGACAGCTGGGCTGTGAAGAGGCAGAAGGACCACTCTGAAAAACTCTGATAGCTCCCAAAGTGACAGATCCAAAACTGCAGCCAGGAATGTCTGGGCCAGGAGTCCGCAGTTTTTGGTGCCCAGTGGGACTATTTCCCTCTCCCCCAGTGGGGCAGCAACCCGAGGCAGTAGCACTGACACTAACCTGTGGGAAATGCAAGCACAGAGAGCTTCCAAGCCTCAAATATACAAGTTCAGAGATAGAGATGGATACAGTGTTTGACTTAAGTGGAGAAGGCTTGAAGGTTTAGAATAGAAAAGTAAAACATACACAAAATAAGAATAAAGATTTGTGGCTTAAGCAGAAATATGTTTTAAGCAAGTAGAAATAAGCCTCATGTAAGTGAATAAGTATGTTAAGCAAGACAGAAAATTTTGAAGTCTAGCAATAGAACTTGTTATAAGTTGGTAAAAAGTAGAAGATACAGCAATAAGTTTCTGTAGAGTTACATGATTGGATAAAAAGTGAGGAATTGCTGCAAATCATTTAAAATGTAGCAATTAACAATTGGTTTATGAAGATGCTATCAAGCTTTGTGGAAGTAGCTGGATAAGAAATTTATAAAAGACATTGTAACTAAAATTGTAACAGCTTCTGATATGTGGCTTCTGATGTGATAATGTTGGATGTAACAACTTTACAGTCTTGCCCTTCCATGAGACTGATTTTGCAATAAACCATTTCTTAATTGCCTCATCAGTCAACCTTGTCTGCTCTGTATCCTGAACACCAACTGAGCCTGGCTGGGCTGAAAGGGAATCCAGCGGGTAGCAGGAAGAGGTAGCAAGCAGTAGGAGTGACATCCCAGACATGCCCCCTGTTGTCACACAGAGGGAGCAGGAAAACTGGCACTGCAGGCCTGGACCTGCCCCAGACAACGCCAGCACATCCAGTCTCCCACCAGAATCACACCATACATCCCTGCATTCCTGGGTTTTTTTTTCTTCCAGAGGGGAAGGTTGAGCCAGGATAACCTCTCCACCATCTTGTCTTTGTTCCCTGGGGCACATGAGCTGCCTGGCTGGCAGCTATCTTTTTTTTTTTGTTGTTCTCAGAGGAACCAGTTGACTCAGCACCCGTGTATCTAGTGATTTTTGTTGTTTTCTTTGTTGCTGCTGTTTTCTTTTAGTGAATGTTATTTTTTTTTTCACTTATATCTTTGCATTTGTCTCTCCTTACCAGTAGACAGGGAGAAGGGAGGTAAATTTCAGAGACTCTGCATCATAAAATTGTCTTAGACTAAGACATGAATAACAACCAAAAATGCTAAACGAAGTACATTCAAAGTAGTTATTGCTGGAGGTATCATACAGAAATCTAGCAGTCTTGGCTAATGGAAGTTTAAAAACAAATTAGCAGATTCTTTTTAAAGACAGTGATTTTATACTTGTCAGCATATTTCATTTAATCTTAAACAATAGCATTGGTAAAAATCTTCAATATCATCCAATTTGGATATTCTTTAGTGTTCACTTTAAAAGAGGTTATCCTAATACATTTTCATTTTATCCAAAAGTAATCTATTTTCAAGGTATTTAAGCAGATCCAATGAGAATAAGAATGTCTTCTGTGTATTCACTTAACAGCATTCATGAATTAAAGATCTATGAAATGAGCTTGACCAACATCTGGTCCCTTATTAATTGAGAAATTTTTCCAGTTTTATGCTTTAAGTCTGGGGATAATATAATTTTCTTAAAAGATTACTGTACTGTACTGTACACATATTTATTGTTCTAAATGGGATGAGAAACTATCTGTTTGTGGTTAAGTGGAAAAAGTCAATGTTTACTAGTAAAAATTTTGTCCAAAATAAATGTTTTTACCAGCATATCAAAACTATGTGACAGTTGTTCTGGCAATAGTAATTGATACAAATTCAACTAACCATTTAATGTGAATATGAATAAAAGTACCATCAGGAATTACCTTCAAAATGCAAGGTTCATCAATTGAACAGCCAACCTGCACACTTCAGTTGTTTCAAGGCATTAGTAACACAGCTCTTGGAAAAAAAATTCAAACTCAGAGGTTGTGGATGTGGGTTGTGGAAACAGAATGTAAGATGAAGCACACAGGACAAAAGGAGTGGGACACGTTAGCACATGGCCCGTGCAGAGTTCAGCAAACAGTAACTCAGGTAAAGGAAAGGTAGGGATATCCATATATGGTGAACTGCGATGTTATGGGTTAAGCCAGAACAGTATGTTGCCATATAAGGCAATATTTAAAGTCACTGGCTGATTGTAGAGTTAAAACTCTACAATCCTAGAGTCCTATAAAAACGCCATGCTGGGCCCAGTAAATCAGTTTTCTGATCATTAGTCAGACTTGCAAGTCATCCCTACTTGAATCCCGACAAGAGGTGGCATATGTTTTATTTCAGTCTGATATATCTTGGAACATTAAATAAAATCAGCATTTTAAAAGGATATTGGAATTATTTGAACCAACCCATTATATCACCACTTACATTTTGCTTAGAATTCACTTAACCATAAAAAGATGAATTCAAGTGTCCAGAAAGTCCAACTTTTAGTGTATTATTCATATTTAAAAGAACGCACAGGTTTAGAATAAAATGCCATCACCTTTTTAATCTTCAGGTTAGCACCAAAATTTTTCAATGTGAATGTAGATAATTAAAAATAAATATATTTTCAGAATATGCTGAAATATCATATAATGTAGGTGACATACTGTGTGAACCTGATGTGAATCACTTAAACATTTTTCTCTGTATATTGTTCCTTTCTGTGTTGCATGTGGCTAATCAAGGGGAAAAAAAAGTACTATGTTTTTCAGACAGATAAAGCAAAACACAGCAGCACAGATAAATACAGGAATCACTGAAGTTTTCTGCTAGTCAGCTTACTCATTAGATCATGAGGTCAGAATGACTAGCACTGGGAGGGCTTCTGTTTCTCCTCATAAATAAGAAGCAAGAGAGGAAGTCTTGGCTTGCACATCCATAGGCTAACAGAGTGCAGAGGGGGAAATATTCAGTAACCCAGGAAGATCGAGTGATTCCAGCTCAGGTCTCCTTAGCAATGTATCAATTTTCTCTCCTTGCTTATGAAGAGCATCAATATATCCATTTATATAAATCACTATACATAACTATCTTTTGTCATGCTTTTCTTTCTCTCTATTGAATTGTAGAAAGTAAAGAAGTTAAATCTGTTTGCAGAGATGCAGAGAAAAATTTTCAGTGTACCTGTAAAAACCATGCTTTAAGGGCAGTCCCCATTATTTACTTCTTTAGACTACCCCCATAACATCTATGACATGCATGAAGTTGCTTCTCTGACTTTCTGAACTAAGAACACTGTATACTTGTGCAAATACATATATTTATAATACATATGCATAGAACATACTTTTATATACCTATAGATACACACATAGATACCTATACCCATGAAAGAACAGAGCAATGATGCAGGTATTCAAGAGGCTGATTTTATGGCAGAATGAGGGCAGTAACACTATGTCTAAGCTAAGTGCTTGGAGGTAAATATTCAAAGGATTTCGTACTTTTAGTAATTTAAAATAACTTGGTAATTCTGGATTGAATGTAATTATTTTGAGACTTAATATAATTTTTCAAGAATATCAAAGAAGGAAGTATGTTCTTATGAGAGTGCCAAAGAAATTTTCATTCAGGAAATGCATACAACTTACCTGCCTATGATTACATGATAGAAATGCATCTACTAAAAATACCCTGCTCTTCACATGATAAACTACTTAGTCCCTCTTTTTACACCTCACCTTTTTATTTCAACTTACAAAGCCTTTCCATTATGGATGTTGAAAACCCAATGTAAATATTTTAAAGGATTAAACTTTCAAATATGGTTACTGTGGCACATCTATGTTCTGTAAATACAAATACAAGATATATATGCTTAGAAACTATATTTGATAATCTCACAGCATTGAGACTTAACAGTATAAAAAATTCATATTTTGTCAACAAGAAACTTTCTCCATTTTTAAGGGGGGGCTACTACAATAGCATAAAAAGATTAATATTTTCAAAACATCCGATTATTATATCTGTAGTATAATCCCCTTCTTAACGCATTGAAATTTTAACAAATACTAATTTTCTGTCTTTTAGAAGAATTTCACTCAGTTCATAACTTGAAGAAAAAAAATGTGCTATGTAAGCAGGACACTTAGGGGAACCAAGAAGCTGACTTGTATTAGTAATAAATGGTTTTATTCAAATTTAAGCAAATTTCTGGGCTGCTAAAAAATCTTGTCCTTTTATGCCCATTATCAAGAAAAAACACTGCTGTTTGGCCTGCAGCCAGAACACCCCAGGTTTTTTGAGGACCAAAAAAAAAATATTTCAACAAGCCTGGAAATTTAGCAGATGCTTCTTATTTTACTTTCAAAAAGTGGCGCCTGTTCGCATAACCCTGACTCTCTCTTCCTGGAGATTCACAGGGACAGACTGAAAATGCAACCACCAATTGAAGCAGAGATATCATCCCAAAGAAAAGCAAAATAAACTGTAGATAAAAATCTACATAGCCCAACAAATCAATTTCAGACTAGCATACTAAAAAACAGAGAGAAGATGGAGAAAAATAAACAGGATCTCTGTCCAGAGTAGGCTTCACTATTGGTCATTCAGTTTTTTCACTGCTGAACTGCAGTCCTTTACAGGAAGTTTGTTTCCATTAAGAACTGAAACACTAGCAATTTCCCCCAGTTCATTCCAAGGAAGACAATATTGCCTATGTCAGTGTAACTAAAATTTACATCCAGAAACAAGAAAGCTGCAAAAGCTAAGAAGAGAAAGGTGGGTGAAACGATAACTGACAGTTTTGGAAATTCATCATGCAGACTTGACACCTTGCAACCAAGTGTAAAGAGAGAGGACTAGAAGAAATAGCACTCACTAATGAATTGGCAAAGACCTTTACTTTCTCTGCTTAGTCCAAAGACACTTTTTAAATTGCTATTAACTGGAAGAAAAAAAGATGAATAAACAAAGGTAAATTTCATTTGGTTTTAACCCACTACAATGACTGGTGACTTTACAGAACAGTATGCTGAGCTCTGAAATGGAAAAGTGAACTTATAAAAAGCATCCATAGAAAGTTAAGTTCATAATGCTGGGTATTAAATACATTTTAAAATCACACTGGTTAATTTATTCAAAAGGTATACAAATGGAACTCTTTCAACTGTAAATAGTTTTCACTATATTTCAAGGTACTTTCTTTAGAGCAGTTTCTAAATATGGGAATGATTAAACAGAAATATGACATAGTGGAATAATGTCTCTCACATATCTTAACATATCTCATATTTATGGTAATTTTTTTCACTCCTTCATTCTTTAGAAAGTTAAAAACTACAGTTTTGCTTTAAAAAAAACAACCTAAAATCTTGTTTAAAAATCATAAGGCTCTAGTTTTCAAATTAACTCAGTAGAATAATTTAAATTGTAATATTTGCTTTACTAGTGAAAGCAGGAAATGAGTAATTTTCTTCTACTTAATAACTATAAAAGTAATTAGGTGATTACATTATTTTTATTAATCTGTCATTGTTGCGATAGCCAAAACCTGGTGGCATATCTGCAACCAGGAAACTCATGAAATCATGTGTTTACATGTTTACTTCTACTTGAAATACAATTTGGTGAACATTTTTTTAGAGATGCATACCTTCTTTAACATAATTCTCAAGAGGAAAACAAATTTCATAGCTAAAAATCTAGAAAGTAGCTTCAGAAAGTTTAAGAGGTTGGCCTTTGCCAGCCAGGACCACTGCAGCTTTGGAGAGAGATGGGGGGAGAACAAGGGAAGGTGAACAGCACACCGTCATGCTGCAATAAATTGATACAGTGAGGATTTGACTAATTCCTTAACACAGGAGAAAGAATGACTGTGGGATGGTTGTATCTTTCTAATTCAAGACTCTTGGGAGACATGAGACTGACAGAGAAAGGGTCTCTTACATACTGGTGAAGTCCCCACCTGCCAGGCTCCTGCCTTTGTCTCTCTGCATGATGAACTTTAAAAGGTTTGGATTTTGTCTTGTAAAAAGGTTGGGAAAATGTTTCTAAATCTCAGAAATCCTCTCATGACAGGAATATAATTTATCTGTCAAGTATATAAAAATCATAGAATCACAGAAACGTTAATGTTGGAAAAGACCTCCTGGATCATCAAGTGCAACCTTTGACTGAACACCACCATATGAGCTAAACCATAGCACTAAGTACCACATTTAGTCCTTTCCTGAGCACCATCTGGAGTGGAGACTCTACTACTTCCCTGGGCAGTCCTTTCCAGTGTCTAACAACTCCTTCAGTGAAGAAATTCTTTCTGATGTCCAAACTGAACCTCCCAAGTGCAGTTTAAGGCCACTTTCTCTTGTCCTGTCATTAGCTGACTGGGAGAAGAGACTACCACCTACCTCGCTACACACTCCTTTCAGGCTATTGTATGGAGTGATAACGCTTCCCATGAGCATCTTTTTCTCCAGACCAAACAATCCCAGCTCTCTCACCCAAACTGTGACCCTCCTCATATAACCTGCTTCCTAGACTCTTCACCAGCTCTGCTGCCCTTTTTGGACACACAGGTGGACAAACACTGCCCTAGTCCTGCTGGCCACGCTATTTCTGATAAAGACCAGGATGCCATTGACCTTCTTGGCTACCTGGGCACCCTCTGGCTCACGTTCAGCCAGCTCTCAATCAGCATTCCCAGGTCCTCTCCTCCTGGGCCACTGTCCAGCCACTCTCCCCCAGCAGCATTGTAGTACTGCAGGGGTTAATGCCATCCAAGCGCAGGAACCAGCACTGGCCTCACTGAACCTCACGGCACCGGCCTGGGCCCCTTGACCCCCCAGTCCAGGTCCCTCTGCAGAGGCTGCCTGTGCTCCAGCAGATCAACACTCCTGCCCAGCCCAGCGCTGTCTGCAAACCCACTGAGCGTACACTCAATCCCCCCATCCACACCTTCAATAAAGACGTGAAGCAGGACAGGTACCGAGCCCTGGGAATTCCCAGGAGTCACTGACCACCAACTGCAGCACCATTCAGCCCCACGCTTGTTACTGTACAAAGCTGCCTTGTACGGATAAACCCGGCCCGGTTCCATCAATCGGGCCCTGGGCTGACAGACAGGGAGCTTCACCTAACACATTCCATCCTGGGCTGCAGACCTCTCACTGCTCAGGAGCTGGGCTGTGCGAGGGTCACACCCATGAGCTGTCTAGAGACAGGAGTTTTGAATTCCCTATCTAAGAAGGCTCTCAACGATAAAACACGCTGTTTGTCACATGGACCTTTGAGCTGTGTGTGTTGTCCCTGTCTCCAACCAGCAACCCCATGGAAAATATGGAATTAAACATAATACACACTCTGGGCCCAGCCTTCCATCTAGTTCTTAACCCAGTGAAGTGTGCACTTGCCCAAGCCACGGGCTGCCAGCTTCTTCAACAGAATGCTGTGGGAGACAGCATCAAAGGCTCTGCTGAAGCCCAGGTACACAATATCCACAGCCTCTCCTCATTCACTAAGCAAGCTACCTGGTCATAAAATGAGATCAGGCTGCTAAAGCAGAACCTGCGTTTTCTAAACTTGCATTGGTTGGACCTCATTGCATGGTTGTCCTGCAGATGCTGCATGATGGCACTCAAGATCATCTGCTCCACAACCTTGCTGGACACTCAGGTCAGACTGACAGGCCTGTAGATCTCCAGGCCCTCCTTCTCACCCTTCTATTGGATGGGCATCACATTGATCAGCCTCCAATTAACCAGGACCGATGATAAATGATGGAGAACGGTGTGGAGTCCACTCTTCAGAAGTCCAAGTTAGAGTTTTCTTGACAATCCAGATACTAATTGGAAATTTTGGAACATAAAAAAAAAAGCACATAGGTGGAACCTAAAATACCTGGAAAAGAAGTATTATTTAATGCCATTTTGAGCATTTTAAACAGGAATGTTAACTTCTTTGCAGCTGCTTACACATTTCGGGAGAGCATGGCACTAAGCAAAATTGACTCTGACTAGGATAGGTCTGAAATACCAAAAAGATAAAACCCATAATAATTCATTGCAATATATGAATGCCTGGTAATGTACTTTGTATTTCTAAAGATCAGAAATCAGAACAATGCTCTGTGCTTTCACAAAAAGAATAATTCCTGCATAAAGAACAGTCGAAGAAATAAAGAAATTAGGGATAATACAATAAATAACACCATGAAACCAAAGTTAGTGAAATGTTTCCCTCTTTTTTGAAATTCTAATTTTCTCTACGTTTCTGCTCAAAGTAAACAGCATTCTGGAGCACCATGTGCACTTTATTCTAGGATAAAATATTAAAAGACTAAACGGTTGAAAAGATATTGGAATAGTTTTAATTATTCAGTATTTTTAATTAGCTTGACATATTTGGAAATTACAAAAAGCCTTAGGACCATAAAACCTACTGTGTCTGCTGCAGCTGGCATTTGGAATGTCTTTTTTTTTCATCCTAACCAACAGTTTTTCGAAGTATCTAAAACAGTAACAGATATGGCTGAAACCATGAAAATAGAAGTGGACACCTTGTAAAACTATTCCTTTTTGTCTAATTACAACACTTCTTAGTGACCAAGTTACTTCAGAGGAAGAGACGATGTGCTTTTAGTGGCTATTTAAGTTTTGTATGATCATGAGGACTTGACAAGTTGTAGAATCCCAGAAGATAAGGAGCTCCAGAACCAATAACCAATGGAACCATTGTGAGAAATGAGATGTGGCTGCAGATGGAGGCCATGCAAAATAGGGCAGTACCAAGACACACATCCCTGTTCTAGTTCCTGAAGGTAAGTATGATACAGCACAGCACAGCCGCAAGAATGAGGCCAAGAACTGGCATGGACTGCAGAAGGAAAACAAGGCCACCCAAGACTCCCAAGGCCCTCCAAGCCATTTCCAGAAAGAACTGAAAGAACGGACTGTGCGTGATAATTAATGTGCATAGAAAGTGAGACACCTGTCCTCAGGTTGGGGAAAAACCCATCGAGCCTGGATGCATGCCACATGTCCCTGGCCTTTCTGTTGGCTAGACTGGCACTGGAACTGATTGATTGATTGATTGATTGATTGATTGATTTCCCTCAAGTATATTTTCCCATCAAAAAGACTCTACCTCTTTCTTATAAAAGATGTGTAAAAAGAAGAAAAGGTATAGAATTTCATTCTATACCTTTAACTGTAAAGCTGCACACTCCAAAATCCACATATAAAAGTCATTAGAGTATCAGAAAATCTGGGTACCACGGAAAAGATTAATTTAACAATAGGCAAGTATATGTAGAATAAAAATACAATGGAGTGTATATAAAATGCCTTTAAACAGTTTAATAAAATCCACATCATGCTAAGACAGGAGATGAAATGTTAACATATACATGTACATATATACATTGTATAAATTTTGCCCAGGTTTGTGCCAACCAAAAATAACCTCCTTTCCTTCTCACATCCATTACTACTGCTGTAAATTCTGTGAATTTGACCATCAGCTGTGAGAAGCCAAAAGAGAAGAGACAGCATCACTGATGGCACAAAATACGGAAAAGGCAGAAACATGGAAACAGACACTCTTAAGCAGTTCCTTTACTTTTGGCAAAGCTGCCAGATTTGCACTCAGATATGTCTTGAAAATTTGTAAACTGGGAATATTCACACATGCAGAGAAGCAAGATGCAGCTCCTTGCACAGTACAGCATCACCAAGGCATCTATTCAACAGACTGACCTCCCAAGACTGGGCTATAACTGGGCTAAGTAAGTAATTTAAAAATTTTAAAACTAGAACACTGGATTAAATAAAATCCAAAGTCAAAGTAAAGGGTTAACAAATATATAAATTACAAACAGGTAATTCTTAGAACAGAGAATGAGAAGAGTATTTATCTTGGAGGACTATATTAAATGGATGGAAATATAAGTAGGTAGGAAAAGTAAATTATACAATTCTTTCAAAGATGAAAATATTTTTAAGACTAAAAGCATTTTACTACTTCATGGAACTAGCTGAAAATTAAAATTAACAAAAATTAAAATATCTTAAGCTTTTCCATATGACAGTACACACATAAGATATGAAGATGACAGTACACATATGCTATTGTACAAGTATCTCCTTGCAAAACGTGAGTGCAAGTGATATTTCTCCTTGCACTTAAAAGGTGGACAGTAAATGAAACAAGACTAATTTAATAGAACAGAATAAATTGTAATGTTATTTTGCAACAGGAAGAGGAGAATTTCTGAAGCTAGCACTGCTGACACAAAACAGGGCTTGTACTGACTACTGGTGAAAGCTGCAACCCTTTTATATCCTTTCCTGGGTGAGACACTAAAAACTTTGCTATCAGGAATGACTACTTCATGGCCAGCTATCTACATGCCCAAGGACATCTAAGTTAGTGCATGGGAATTGCTGACACTTGTGCTATAGTCAAGTATTTTTTACCTGAACTACCCTTTCAGTTAGGAGAAGACATTTGACTGATTTGTGGTCCTGAGAAATAATAATGTTTGCTGCTTTCTTTAGGCTCATGATGCTTATATAAGCTTATTTATTCTATATTAAAGACTCAACTTACTATGAGCTCAGTTTTCATTAATAAAAACCATATCCAAACACACACACACAAAGAAAAAAACCAAAGAAACAACAATTTATTAGGAGTTAATGTGTCCTGCTTCTGAACAATGAATTGTAAGGCTCAGCATGTGACAGTTAATGGTCTTCAGGCAGGTTGTGTGATAAAGCACAGGATGCATTAAAAAGCCAATTTTTCCCCTTTTAACTGCTAGTTCTATGGCCTCTTTATTTTTCTAAATTTGCTGAGCCTCTCTCTTTCTTTATGTTGTGAAGCAGATTGCTGATAGCACAATACCTAGCACAACACGTCTTCTGCAGCAATTTTGCAGGTAATTTCCTCAAGCACAAAAGAGACAACACGTATAGGACAGAGCTAGTCTGTAATTTACTTGTGCATAACAAATTATCAATTTTGTCACTTCTCTAACAAAACCAAAATAATTTTCATCTCTTAGATTGATTTTTAACTGTGCTATTACAATATTATCCCACACAAGTAGTATCATGCATATTTAATTTTATTTCAGAGATAAAACATTTTTGTGGAAAGAAGAGGAGGATAAACTGACAGAAAGTGAAACAATTCTTCATGTTAAAAATATCCAGCATGAAAACATACTTGCAAGGAAAGTAGATTGTAAAGTATGCATTTATCCAATAATTTAAAATACCATAATTAGACTGACTGCTCATCAAAAGAATTTTAAGGCTCATTAAAATAATAAAAGATTTCTAATTAAATATATATTTAAATGAAGTTTCTATAACATATCAACATGGTACTTTAAATCAGACAATGAGGTTCTGGTGAAAAATCAAACTGAAGTTTAGGTAAAAATTAAAGCTTAAAAATGGGGGCACAGTGGCTGCCTTTTAATTCACATTGAATATTACTGTATTGTATCCATCTTTAGCCCAAACTTGTGCATAAAATAGTCAACCTCCATAAAATTTAATGTGCCAAATATTGTAGTAACTTCTTTAAATGGAAATAGTAACTTTCCAATTTATAAATTGACACAAGTGGCATTTCCTTATTTCTGATTTAACTGATGCTATTAGAAGGGGACAAGGCCTGTGTTCCTATTAGTCAAAACCAGGCTGAAGCACAAGCATCCACCCATGTGTGTTCTTAGGTGACTCTATTTAATCCCTTTCAGATATGAAGGCCTCTTGGCCAGCCAAGGCACTACAATACTGGGGCTTTGTCCAGTGCACTGGGATGGTCCTTCAATATTCCTGTATAGAATATCCCATTAAGTGCCCTTCTTTCAGACTACACAGTTTCAAGTCCTTGAGGATTTACATCACTGTCTTCTGATCTGAAATAGCTTTGGTGTTTCTCAGGTTTATCAACAGCATTGCTCTTCCTCAATATTGTTAAGATGACTGCTCCCTTTATTCCTCCAAGGATGTCATAATGATGCAAGATTACTTGTCTGCTAAAGCTCTTTACTGTCATTTCAAGAACTGGACCAATGGACTTTCACAAGTTTTACAATTCAGACTTCAATCAGGTTGTGTAGGTTAAAGCTCAAAATGTATGCAAACATTGTACATTAAGTTCATTAAGTGCTATTCACCATCAAAGTTGGAAGAGATGTATGAAGTCATCTAGCCCTGCAGCAAAACCAGGTGTAACTATATCGGTTTGCTCAGGTCCTTGTCCAGAGAAGTCTATGCACAGAAACTCCACAGCATCTTTGAGCACTTGCTCCAGTGTTTGATCCTCACATTCAGCATAAATATTTGTAGTTATCCCTACCTATTTTCAACCTTTGTGAAACTGTATATAATTTGCTAACTATATTTACTATTTTTTTTCAAATTTTAGATGTAGTTCTAGCAAACTAGTAAATATGAAGCTGTGTTAGAGCTTTCTATGAATAAAAAAGGGAGACATGGCAAAATTTGGCTTTTTCTCCATGTATTTTCAGTGAACATGGGCAATTCATGTAGCTTCCTTTAAGGATGCAGAAATCCAGTATGGAAGCTCTCACTGGCATTTGGTGACACTCAAGTGTACAAAGGCTCCCTCCCATGGGATGAAACAAGGAAAAACTCTCTGTGGGAACACCACAGGGTGGGTAAGGATATCCTTTTACAAAAAGAATCTATTCAAAAGAGGTCAAAACTCATAGAGCTCCAAGGGTATAGGAGTAAAGCATGTAGATAAGATGGTAACAGAAGAGTGACAAGCTCACATGGAAAAAGAAGAAGGTTTGTACACAGGTAAAGGCAAAGCTACGATGATTTATGAAAAGAGGAAATACATGTCTTTCTGTCTTTGAGGAGCTCAGAAAATTGGGGTCTGGTCAAAAATAACCCAAACTGTCTCCTTATAAGAGAATTGGCAATACAGTTCTCCAGTCTTCTGTATGGAGATTTCCAGTGGCACAATAAACCCATGGACCTGATTTTTTAATACCTTATTCTCAAAACAGCCACATAGAGAAATGTATCTGTATTTGCAGACTGCAAAACCAAGAAACAGACAGATTACAAGGGTCCATTGTTAACAGTCTTCTTGTAAACTTCTTTCTTGTAAACTGTATTCTGGTTTTCACTGAAGAAGCAAAGGAACAAAATAATCCTTCAGCTCAGTTTTTTTCTTGTGTTCTATTTGTTCTCTTTGCTGCAAATGGTTTCATTAGTAAAAAAAGAGGCATTATGTTCATAAAGATCACTTGGGACAATTTTACTCTGTTGTTAGAGATCACTAAAGAGATGTTTGCTCTGGCTTCCCCATCCCTCCTGGTCACAGTTTCAGGTGAGCTCCTCTGAAACCGGGCAGTATTTCAGCAGCAGGTGAAGCTGGTGACACAGAGATTCATTTCCAGAAGTCAATTTCAAAGGAAGAATATTTTATAAGGAATCTCAGCACATGAATATTGTGAGAGGTCGGAAGTTTTGTCCATCTTTCCTGGTTCTTGAGAGCTTGTATTCCAGCAACTTTCTGTCCAGCCTGAGCAAAAAGAGAGGTACCACCTAGCATGTCTGGGCACTGCTAGCAGATTCTGTCTTTTCAGACAAAATAGGATAGCATACAGAGTAAATTATTTGAACTATTTTGTAGGATTTTCACTTTTCATTGTCTTCCAACTACATGATTGTTGATTTCCTATGGGATGTCTACTTTATTATTTCCTCCTCCTGGATCCATCCATGTTTGAAATTCACAGACTCATAGAATGGTTTGGTTCAGAAGGGATCTTAAAGATCATCTCATTCTACCTCCCATTTTGGTCAGAAATACATTCCACAAGACTGGGCTGCTCAAAGCCTCAGCCATCAAACTGCTACCCTTGACATTCCTCTTTTTCCTTGTCCCCTCTCTTTCTCTTCAGTCTTTTCTCCAAATGCTTAGGGGGCAAAAGGCAAAAAGTTAGACCTGCCTCCCTCTATACACATATTCTTTTGCTTGTGTTTACAAACAGAAGGATAAGAACGTAGTACAAAAAGAGCTACAGATCCCAAAAAAACAAAACTCAGCTGCAGTTTTAGCAATCAGCACTTGTACTAAGCCCACATGAATTCTAATGTTTACAGAAATATCAAGACCTCCTTGAATCCTCCCGAAGATTAATTAGAAAGTCAGTCTTACAGATTTTTCTCTCATGTGTAGTCATCTTGTGGACCCTACCATTAAGAACTAACAAATAAATACTTAGTTAATTATAAACTGGTTGATAGGTGGTGAAAAAGAGTGATCCTGGGTTTTATGCAAAAAGGCTATCCTGCCATGTTGCTTTGGTGGACAAAACAATACCAAATAAAAGTAAGTTATTCAATTGCCTGGTATTATGAATCATTCAGAAAAATTCACTAATGTATTTCCTATATTACTGCAACACGCAAGAAGACAGAGCTGCATACAGGGTCCACTGTTTTCACATTATTTTTGCATTAGCTGTACTAAAAATTTGAAACAAAACCATGAAACCTACAAAAGCTATAATCTAGTATAAACAAACTACATATACTTTATGTCAAAATATATCTGTATATTGAAAGGTAATGTCATGTTTTTATCATTCATCCATTGTATTCTCAGTGTTCCTCTAAGGATCATTATGTGATACAGTTACCTTGAAGCCAGATGCCCTTTTAAAGCAAGATGAACAGTATATTAATTTACTGTCATCATTAATGCTTCCTACAGATTCCCTGGCACATTAAATGCTATATACTTGGCTCTGTCCTGCACAATATGATAATAAACCACCATCAAACTTAACTTTTTTTGTACACAAACCTCCTGACATAATACACAAAGAGAGAGGTCAAGGCTATCTAAAAGCCATAACAGTTCCAGTTCGACTCCTCTGATTTGCATTTTCTCAAGTAAGTTTTAATTTTAAATAATTGGAAGAGAAATAAGTATCACTTGTACATACAAAATCATATATGCATTTGATCATTATATTTGAGATTACTTAAAATATGACTTGTTCTGAGTAAATAAAACATTATCTTAGTAGACTAAGCAGAACAATCTTTTGGAAGTGTGACACAGGAAAACCTTAATTTTGTCATTTACGTATCTTGAGATATAAAATCCTTGCTTGTTTAAGGCAAAGGATGGGGCAACCGTGGGAGGTTTTGTTCCAGCACAAGCCGGGCAGGAGAGATGCCTACTTTACAACTTTCCTGGAGATAAAAGGAACTTTGCTCCTCTGGTTGTTTCTTCTCTTTTTGCTCCCTCCAGGTCAATGGACAATATGAAAAGAAAGTGCGAACCCCCACAACAATTGAAGCAATGCCTAGCTTCAATTCAGAGGATTCAAGAACTTCTGTTTAAAAGAATATTTGACTTTAAATACAGACAGAAGAATTTTTTAGCAACAAAAATCACACTTAAAAAAGGAGTAGATTAAAATGTACACAGCATCCTTAAGAGTCAGATCTTAACATTTCAATTTTTTTTTCCTACAGAAATAAAAAAATTATATATTGATTAAATTAACGAGACAGGTTTGCTATATCCTTTATAATAAAATATCCACTTGTGTTCTGAAATAGCATGGGATGTCAGGCACTAAGCACATCAGTGGGTCTTGGCAAAAGTAAATTTAAATAAGATATGTAGGAAGCACATGAATTCATTATGCACTGGTAGGAAGGACAAGAATTCATTTGACCTGCCAGCTGATATTTGAAGGGGTCATGCCCAAGCTTTGATAAATCCTCATGCTACTTTTATTATTTAACATCTTTAAAAATCTACCCCTACTGAAAGCACCCTTAATATTTCACTTATTTCTTCTTCTAATCTCTTTTCTGTACCTGGAGTTATGTGGTGGAAATTATATTCCTGGATTTCTCACATGACTGCATTTGAATCTTTCTTTTGTTTCAATGCACATTTTGACAGCACACAAATTTTGCGAGGAAATGTCTGGGCTGATACTTTGAACTGATTCACCACCCAAGTGGCTACATTTGGGCTAAATGAGGTGTGAAGAGCCTCATCTAGGGCCATCTCTGTCTTTCTTCATGCACCCTCCGAATGGCAGCTTCAAAAAATGATTTGTCACCACCCATCAATAGAAAATAAATTATTACAATTCTCTCTTGTCAATATGCTTGTCTTCACTTTGGCTGGCCTAATGATTGGCAGCTCAAAGGGAACATTTCCAGCCTTTCTGGAGGATGATTATGACTGAGCACACTACTCCTCTATGCATCTTGGCCAGTAAAAACATTCAGGGAAAGCAAATTATTTCAATGTTTGGCATCGATGATTAGAGCAATAGCCATGAATGCTAGAGAAGTTTATATCTGACAGTCAAGACTGCTCAGTTCTGACATTTATCCTATCATTTTATTGCCTCTAGTAAGTGCAAAGTTGCAGCATTCATGTATGTGCAAAGACTATGCCAGAACACAATAATATGGGTGAGGAGAATGACTTCAGAAAGATCACAAATCTTTGAGGCAGAGACAAATGATATGTAAAGTGAAAAAAAAATTAGATTTGCTTTTACAGTTACTTTTTCAGACATATAAACATGTCTGAAAAAATATGGCTGCATAACTCTTTAAATGGCTTCTTACTTAAAATATTTCTGAATCTTAAAAAGAAGTAATAGCTGACCTCTTTGGATGAACCCTGTAACAAGAAAACAGCTTTTTAAAATCCTTTTGTTTTCCTTAGGACCCAGAAAATAAAATTATAGGAGTATTTTCAACAATGGCCACCTACACATTAGTTTAAAAAAAGCTGCATATTCAAAATCTCCGTTAAGGGATCAAGTTTTGCTAACTGAGCACTTTGAACAGTTAAGTGGGAAATCATTGTGTAAATGATGAACTTAACTGTTACTTGGGATACTCGATTATTTTGTTTCTTTTGAAGGTGAATGTTAGTTATGTCTGTACAATACAATCACAAAATATTAGCATTTCTGTTAGAAGAGTGGTGCCCCTCAGACATCAAGTGCCACAGAAGCAGAGCATGGAATGGATGCTAGGAAAGCACTTGATCCATGATAAGGTGTCTGCACCTTGCAACATCTAACATACTCTCAGGGTCATACCTCTCATCCACAGTAAGCCATGTTAACTACCTTCCATGATTATGATGGTTGGGAATGATATTCCCCGATGATTGCCATGGGTTGGGAATGATATTCCCCAACATTAATAACAGAGTGTACAGGACAGGTAAACGATTAACGTGGGAGTATCCAGCACATGAACCCAACACTTGCTCCACTGGCCCTCTCCTGCCAGCCACCTGCACACGATGTGAGGTGGAACAGAATAATCACAGCGTCCTGGGCATGCCCCTCCCGGCCCCTCCTGGCTGCTGCAAAAAGAAACCTGTTCTGGCTGAAATACACAGAACAGTCACGGCAAAGTGTGAATTGCCCATGGAACTGTGCTCCGTGGAGGGATGAGACTCTCACACTTTGCAGGAAAAGCTGAACATGTGTAGACTAAAGACTCAACAATAAGAAGACAAGCTGAAAGAAACTAAACTAACTATTTATTTAAATCTCACTAGAATTAGCTGTGGTTGGGTTCTTAAGTGAAATAAATGAAGAAATTATATATAAACCATAAGACAAAAGGTAATTGTTTTCTCTATCTGTTAAGACTGTGCAGATATGTAGTCTGTTGCATAACTGGGGATGAAAACTGAAATAGAAAGTATATTAAAGATTAAGACAGATATTATGTGGATAGGTATTTTCAAATATGTATCAACTAAACAATTTCAGTAATCTGAAGTTTGCAGTGAGAAACACCTAGACAAAAGATATATTAAAGAGAAATGAAATCCTTTCTCTATTTTTAAAAACACTCTTTGAACTGCCTGTCCAGAATATTCAGTGTCCTAGTTTCTGTTCATCCTACAAAAGACTAACTTATTTACAAGTGCTTTCCCCTCTCATCTGCTATGACAATGCTACAGTGTAAACAGACATTTAAAAATTTTTGCACAGATTGAAAAAGCTCCTTAGAAGTTTTAAAGTCGAATATATGAAAAATGACTGCTCACTTTAACATTTTAGAAGGTTTGTTAAACCTTAACAAATACAACAAAGGACTGAATAAAGAAAAAGGACAGCGCTGGCAGCATGGAACTAAACTGTCACGTGCTCACCCAAAAAATGGCAGTTCCACCTTCCATACCCCTGGGGTTGCATTAGGGAACCCTGCCCTTCCCAAGGTCTGTCAGTCAACTCTTCCTCGCCATCCGTCGGTGGAGACTGCTTTCCTGCAGCTGGATTGGAGGTCAGGTGTTGCCATGCCACGACCCCCCCAGAACAAACTTTTCCATTCCCAGCTGCCCCATGCAAGGGCAGATGGACACACGTCCTGTCCCCCTGTCCTGGACAGCCCAGGCTCTCTGGTAGTAACAACACAGAGCAGGGAAGGGGACTATGGGGAGAACAGAGGATGTCTAAACACCAAACCACAGGAACATAACCACACACCAACAAAACTTATCTTAACATACACATAATATTCATCCCCTAATTGCAAGAGCCAATTGCCTATCTATAACAGGTATTTTTAAAAGTTTGAAAATATCGGTACTAATGGAAACCATTAATTTTAGTAATTGAGTGCTACTTAGTTTTGTCTTTTTGAGCACAGAACAGAGATAAAACTCTTATTTCAATATTGTATTTTCTATGAAGCATTCAATGAATTACTTTATATCTAATTTACCACACACTTTAAAGCTTGTATTATAATTATTATGTATTTTCTCTCATGCTTTTCTCTTGCAGGCATCACTGCCCAGATGCTTCACAAACACTAAGCCAATATTTTTAAAATATTTGCAACAATGTTTAAAACATTTAAAAATACTTAAAACATTTTAGAAAGTATTTAGCCAACATATTTTGAGAAGAATAGACATTACCCTATTTAATGTATCACTAAACTGGAACAGGGATTAAAACCAAATTTGACTTCCTAGTTTGAGATACCTTTAACACATTATTGCAGAATATCTGGCACCACACAATGGTTTCCTTTCTGAAAGAACATCTCACAGTGGTTTAATCTACTGATGAATGCCCATGCCTGTTCCAAGTAATATATCATAATCTCTGCTTCCAGTAGCCTGATCTGCTCAGTGCACAAACTCTGCCCCAAGTTGGCAAGAGCGGAAGGGTTCAGCACACCGCTCAATCACCAGGATACCACCTCTTTCTGCAGCAGCCTGCCCCGTCACACATTCCAGCCTCAGCAGCCGAGAAGCAGAGGTTATTCACACAGCAGCTTGGTGCATTGTACAATCTCAGTCCAGCAACAGCACAATCCATACTCTTCACAGAGTCAAGGTATAATTATATGAAAAGAAAGTACTGAATCCTGTAATTACAGATCTCTCATGCTGCATGCAGAAAATGCTCATGTGTCAGGGTATCACCTCTGCAGTACTCTATACAGATGTATGTATCTGAGGATAACACATTTTTCTTACAAGTGTACAAGATTACAAATCAAATATCTAATTAAATATTTGGGTGAGCATTTAACTTTATATGGTAATCAGATATACCTGAATTGGAATTTTATAGCTTCATATAGCAGAATTTTCTAAAAATTATCCAGTACAGTAATTCTTCTGTCTCCTGACATAACGAACCAAAATGTTACATATTCTCTTCCTATTATACTTTCATAATACCATGCTATTGTCATCAGAAATATAATAGAAAGACCTTACTGTGCATACATTATTTTCTTTTGATTAAACAGGTGCACTAGAATTAAAATAATTTAAAATCATAATTAAATGCCCCATTTTTTCATTGCCTTTTTTATAAACACATTTTGGCAATTAAATTATGAAAGGAAACTTTTTTCCTCCTTTTTGAAAGTAAGATTTCTAAATAATGAGAATAGTCAGACTTACTCAATCTGGAAAGCTGGAAGACCTTACCCAGACTGATCTGGTTGTATTGTTCATAAAGGGAATGACTCTTGCACATTATCTGGAGTTTTACTTTACTCCTTTACAATGTTTTTGACTTGCTTAAAGTTGCTCATAATTTTTAGGTTTCTAGATCAAATAAAAATGAGAGTTCTAAAACACTGAGGTGAAAGATTAATATCCACATTATAAAGAAAGTTTTTTTCTTACAACAAAGGAAGGGGGAATTGGTAAAGCATGGCTAAATACTTTTGTAGTAAGAAGTTGATACAGTAGAATCCAATATATTTTAAATAATTTAATATGAACACAACCCAATACCCTGTATGTCCAGAAATTACTGCAAAACTTAGAAATTCTAAACTATGTTCTAGAAGGCCTACTTTTCGTAGTTAAATGCTCCACGTTGCTTTCTCACAGGTTCAAAGTAAAGTCTTTTAGAAACATCTGGAAGGTAACATCAAATCAATCAACAGAAGGTATTATTCGCTTTCAAAGGATAGGCCAACATGGCAGCAGTCCAGCCACAAAAGGTGGGAGCAGTCTCACAGTAAGATAACACACACTGGGTGTGAGCTAACACAATTAATGCTCAGATATTGTGTTCACACATATGCAGGGTTTAAACACTTGAACAGCCTCTGGCTGGCTTTGTAGTGCTCTGACTTGTACTACAAAAGAATAAGAAATTAAAAATTAAATAGTCACTATTGAAGATGCACGCATGATAATATTTTTGCACTTGTTTTAGTTAATGAAAAATACCTTACACTTTTATTAGAAAAATCATTATCCACCCCCACCAAAGAATAATTTTGGCTTTAAGGTTTTGAGAAAGGCCATCATCTCAGCTTCTTCAACGGCAAATGCTACTATTTCAGGGTGTCTGACTCTACATGTCACAAGTTTAATTGACCTACCTACCTGTCACTGCCACCTTTTTCTAAAGCAATCTAGTTAGCAAACAAAAATGGAAAAAAAAAAAGATTAAATTGGAAAAAAACTGTTTGTTCTGACAGCAAAGTATCAATGGATTTGTAGAACTGGCATGACAATTATAAGAAGAATAAATAGCCATGAAAATGTTTGTTCCCATAACTGGACTTCAGTAACACATTACAGGGTAGTAAAGTGCATAAGCAATACCACGTGATGAATATAGGCCAGCAAAAGTCCTTGGAAAGGAACTAACACAGGTTATATAGACATGCAAGAATGACCTTGAGAATGGCATTTACAGAGGCACCAAAAATCATCAATTCGCTGTAACATTTAGGTCTTTTGTAGAAAATTCCAAGTTATGAAAGATGCAAGCATGTGCTTATGGAAAAAAACCTCCTAAATTATAAGTAGTTGAAAGAAATAAATTACAAGGATTTATTCTTGTAGTATTCAGGTGATTTTCAAATAAATAAGAATTCTTGAAAAAAAGTACACAATCTTAGGCTATTCAGCCATCAGTATTTTCCTAAGTATGATTTTTAATACAAACCATTAAATTTCTATTTTCCATTTAATGAAATTTAATGGTGCATGGATATCAAATCCCTCAACGCCAAAAACTGAAGGCAACCATGTTGCTTATGTATACATCTCTATACATGTACTACAAACATACATTTGAAAAAACACCATGAAACATTTCCTTGTAAAAAATACCTTGGGTTTAAAAAAGATCAATCTTTTTTATGATTTGAAAAGGCAACTATAGTGTACTCAGTAGTTCTGAGCAAAAGCTCAGATATTAAAACTACTTAATCACAAATCTCTTTTAAAGGATAAAGCTACCTTCTTTAATTATTACACTGAGGATTTTGTAATTCAACAATATAGTTCTACTGATAATTCTGTCTAGAAAAAATTTGCATGTTTGAAATTGGAGACATTTTAAAATACCACAGTTAAATCCTGACTGTAAGAGAAAGTTCTTTTTTATATTTATTTCAGCTTCTAGCAGGTGGCCTTATTTTTTCAATAGTCACTAACTCCATGTATCTCATTTGAAGCAGCTATGTCCAACCTATAATTATTTTCTTCTAAGTAGAGTAATTCATGGTTAATTATTCAAAATGATTCTTCTTCAAAATCAAAGCCACTTCTTGCCATGGCACTTTTAAAATGCATATTATAAATAAAATATTCCTCAATGCAAATTTTTGCAAGAAGAGAGTGTCTATTTTGCCTTCCTAAAATAGCATTAAAATCTTTGTATAGAAGTAAGGACTCTGAGAATACCAAAATCATAGACAAAATTATTTGCTGCTGGGTAGGTACACATTTTCCATGCACATTGTCCTGCAGAGGATCCATGTCTTTAACTGGTAGTGACCAGACTAGAGTGTTTTTCTGTGCATAAGATGGCCCCAGCAGTAATGAGGAATATCCTGAGACCTCAAAAGCACTGCAAGAACCTAGACCTTCCTCCACTGTAATGTAAGATATGAACAAATCTCATTTAACTACAGCTTTTCTTATTCATAGTTAATGTAAACATTATTTGATAAAATACAGCCGCTTTACATGACTCAGGCTACAGACAGATGTCACTGAAGTGAAATTCGTAAATGGAGGTTATAATAAATATGGACAGAGTGTTTGCCAAGGCCTATAGTAAAAGAACAAGGGGTAAAATCTTCAAGAGGGTAGATTTAGATTAGGTAACAGGAAGAAATTCTTTACTGGAAGGACAGTAAGACACAGGAACAGAGAAGCTGTGTATGTTCTATCCCTGGAAAAGCTCAAGGATGGGACTTTGAGCAACCTGGACTTAAACAAAGTGCCCCTACCTATGGCAGGGGGTTAGAACTAGACAGTCTTTAAGGTTCCTTCTAACATGGAATTCTACAATTCCATTCTTCTTTGCATTTTGAAGTGCTGCCGGAAAGTTTGAATAGTTACTCACTGTCTCCATAAGGATTCTCTTCTGAAGATGTTTAAGAATGAATTGGTAACTGCACTGAAATTATTCCTTCATTTGGCTGTCCCAGTTGGTGAGTGCTGCTCTTCCTCTTCTCTTGCGGTATGACATGAATACTCCTATTTTTCATGGCTGAGTCCATCAGATAAATTTGATTAAAACTAGCTGAGAATTTCAGGAGCTCTGTCCTGCAAATTTCAGTAGTTATATGATTGGCTGAATTTTACTGTTAGCCAGTGCACAGTTATCTCTAAACTTAGAAGGATTTCACCATTTATATCTAGAGATAAAATTAGGTACCGATTTAATAACCTTGCTTCGAAAGCCAATAGCATGCTACATTCCTACAAATTATAATTGACTGTGTATTGCAAAACAGTGTAATCTGCATGACCAGAGATTTGACACCAGTGGTAACAGTGGAACGTTCTGGGATGAGTCTTAGGACTGCAGTGCCTTGATGGATGCTTCCAGGCTCCACAGAAGGAATATGCAGGGCGGAAGGGATCACATTTTATGTAATGGAAGGAATGGAATGTATGGAGCTCACAGCTGGCAATGGCACAGTTGAGAGTTTTGGGTAAGAATCAAGGGGCAAACAAACAATGGTGATATCATCATGGGAGCCTACTACAGACCTCCCAGGCAGGACAATAACACTGACAAACTGTTCTTTGAGGAATTAAGGGACACTTCCAAGCCAACTGCCCTTGTCCTTATGGGGGACTTCAACTTGCCAAAAAATTAACTGGAGCATCACACAGCTGGTACTACCCAGGCCAAAAGATTCCTAAGGATCCTGCATGGCAACTTTATGGAACAGGTCCTAAGAGACCTGACTCAGGAAGACGCCCTCCTTGACCCACTGCTCATCTAAAGGGCAATGTGCTCTCATGTGATGTAATGTAATCTCATTACATTACATCAATGTAATGGGCAATGTAATCTCATAAGCAATGTGGAGATTGGCAGCTGTCTTGGCCACAGTGACCACGAGGCGACGGAGTTTAAAATCTCTGTTGAGAGAAGCAAAAGTGCCAGGAAAACCTCTGTTTTGGACATGAGGAGAGCAGACATCAGGCTGCTCAAGATGCAAGTGAGTAAAGTGCCCTGGGAAAAATTTTTTGCAGTTGCTGGTGTCCATCACTGCATTTTTTAAGCATCACCTCCAAAGGGCACAGGAGCAGCAATTCACAGATGCTGGAATTCAAGCAGGGAGGGAAGAAGGCTGGCTTGGCTGAACAAGAATTTTCTTGTTCAAGAAGAAAATTGAGCAAGTAGATTTTCTTGGAAAAAAAGCAAGTAGAAGCAAGGTCAGATGGACACAGGAGGAATACAGAGATGCTGCTGCCACTGTAGGGAGAACATTTGTGTGATCAAAACTCAACCAAAAGAGTTGAAGCTGGCCAAAACCGTGAGGGACAATAAAAGGAGTTCCTTCAAATACATTAATGACAATAGGGACTATAAAAACAACATTGGCCCATTACTGGATGAGGATGCTCACCTCACAAACAGGGGTATGGGTAAGGCAGAGGTGTTTAATGCATCCTTTGGTCTCTGTCTTCAACACGGATGATGAACCAAGGAGACTTCAGTGTCCTGAGCTGGAGGACCACAGATGTGAGAATGATCAACTCCCAGCTGACTCTGAAATTGTGTGCTCCACCTGGATCCTTACAAATCTATGGGACCTGATAGGATTCGTCCAAGAATCCTCAGAGATAGCTGATTTTATAGGAAAATCTCTTTGGATGATTTTTAGGTGGTCTTAGGAATCGAAGGGAGATGTCCCAGCTGACTGAAAGCTAGTGAATCTTGTCCCAGTTCCAAGAAAGGCAATAAGAACCCCAGAAACTACAGGCCTGTCAGTGCCTCACTTCAGTGCCAGTTAAAGTCACAGAAAAGATTATTCAGAAAAGTATTGAAAAATACCTGAAAGACAAGCCATTGGTCAGCATGGCTTCATGAGAGGAAATCCTGGTTATGAAACCTGACTTCCTTTTATGACAATGCAACCCATGCAGCTGACCAAGGGAAGCCAGTGGAGGTAATCCTTTCAGATTTCAGTAAAACTTTCAATGCTCTCTCTCACAGCATCCTTCTGGAGAAAATGTGCAGCACACAGCTGGATAAACACATCATGGGGTGGGTGAGCAACTGGCTCACGGGTCAGGCATGAAGGATTATGGTGAATGAGGTGACATTCCAATGGTGACCTCTCACCAGTGGGGTTCCACAGGGCTCCGTCTTTATTTATGGCTGCAGAATAAACTGCAATGATAAGGCAGGTAAACACATCTTCAGGAAAAACAATTAAGCTCTTGTCCCAGAATTCAAGTAAACGTGTGCTGGTACTTTTTTAAAACATGTCTGAGTTATCAAACATCTAAAATATTACTAAGTCCTATAAGAGTCTGCTGTAGAACAGAGTTTTCTGTATCTTTTTTTTTTTTTCAAGTAAACTGAAATCTTTTGTGGCAAAAATGCAGTTAGTTTCATTTGGAGACACCAAGTGAACACACTCCAGCACACATGTTTTAAACTTCTTGGCCCATTCCAGAACCTACCCAAAAATAATAACAGCAAAACATAAAGAAAGCTGCCTTCAAAAATTACCATGTACAAAGTTATCAGTACAAAGTTTTCCTCACAGTTATGAAGGCCAGATAAAAATCAGAGCTTGTAAGTCCCATATCCTATCTTGCAAGTATTTTTTCATAATGATGCACACACAAATGATCTGTGGACCTGCCTTTGAATCTGGCCCTAAATCCACAGAAGAATCTAGCACACTTTTAGCAGGTTTGTAGAATAGCTGTATGGTAACCAAATAGAAGGATTTGCTACTTGTCTGCCACTTCTTTCTGAGAGTTGCAGACTGTCATAGTTTTCCTCCAGCCCCCCAAATGCTTATCTTAGGCTTCTTCCAGTGAAAGATTGCCATTAACACAGATTTTCCACAAAGACGGTGTCCTATAAGCAGCATATTTTAAACAACTTAATTTGACTTTTTGTTACTAGAAACCAAGTACTTTGGGACAAGGAAAGAAGATCACTTTGTAGAGTTTGTTTGCTTTTACTCAACTACTTATCTATGCAGATCTGAAAGCCTTCACTGCTATGCTGTAGTGACATCACTGTCAGTGACATCATTGCCTCACATTTAGCCTCTCTGAGAAACACCTTTCAGCCCTTCCCATCTGGCTGACTGGACCCCTCTAGGAGCTCTGGACTTGAACAGCCTCTAGAATTGTCCATGATACTTAATCAGAATCAAGTACTTATTATGATCCATTTATTGAGAGATGCCTCTGCCCAAATTAAGATGCAAACAGGACCACATGCCACAGTCAATAAAATATAACAGTAAATGTGAGGTAGAGAGATAGAAAGCTATGGGGGTAGGGGAAGGGGAGGAAGAAACACAGAGGGAGATCAATGAGAAGATAATAACCACTCCATGGATCCAGTAGCATCCCGTTGGTCCTTCCTCATCCTGGGCTTCTAAGTGGTGGAGGTCCCTGGAATTTCTCTTCTGGGGCTACCACCTTACCAAGTTCCTGGTATCTACAGGGTGTAGATGCTGTTCTCAAAACTTGTGGTGATATGTGTATAAGCAGCTGCTTCCTTTCCCACAGTTTGCCACAACAGGAATTTTTGCCAGGATGTATTAACTGGGATGCCCATACCAGATCTCACCTCTGCTAGGCCTGAAATTAGCACCTTCCTGCTCCAAATTCATCTCTTCTGTGCTTATCTCAAGCTCCCTCTGTGGTAGCTGTTCTTATGAAAAATTCCTTCTGTAGCCTTTGACAGTGTTTTAAGCAATCATGATCTTTAAGTCTCTCACAATATTATGATAATAAAATTAAGTAAATACCTGTTACTAATAAATTAAAATAAAAAGGCTATGCCAGACATTTCCAAGGACTGAAACTCCCAGAACTTCTACTGGAACATGTCTGTAAAGAAAGCTCTGCAACCAAACACTTGGCCATGTCAGTACTGCTGGAGACTAGCAATCATTTTAAGTAGTGGGCTAACAAAACCCTGGTGTACAAGAGCTGTTTATTTTCTGGTACGCATCATCACACCAGCCTGAAGTAGCATTTCTGTTTAACAAGGCTTCTTCTGCCCTTTACTCCTACTGGTTCACCCAAAATTCTGTTCTAACCAATCTTTCTCCAGTCCAAAATCTCATCCTACTGTAGCACATATGACCAGGGACCTTTTAATTTACACTGGCCTCCAATAAAGTTTTCTACCTTATCAGAAGTGTTTCTCCCAAAATCACACTCAACTCCCAGTGCAGAAAGGGGAAAATCCCTTGAAAATCCATAAGAAACACAAACCAGAAAAATAAAGATCTATGTTTTGGTTCTTTTCCACACACTGATGAAGACTGACAGAAATTAAAAAATCCCCAAACTGACATATACAATACATCTAATTTCCAGAATAAAGCAATCTAGATTCAAAGGGAGAAAAATTTATACAGAAACTCTTCTATCTTTTATATGGAGAAACTGTCTATTTAATAAGGTATGCTGTATTATAATGTCTGTCATTGTTCAGGATATGAAGTCTATCAGTGATAAAGAAAAATCCCCTTATTTTTCTGCTTACTAAATTTTTTGTTTTGTTTTGTGTTTGTTACCTTGCCTCTTTGTTTTCTGCAAGGAGACCAACCCAGGGTTGTTCTACAAAGAAGTCTGACAGTACTGACCAACACAACAGCAGCAGAAGCACAGATTTGGGAAGAAGTAGATCCCCCAGTGGTGTTATCCTTACTAAAAGAAATGTTTATAGAATCATATATTCCAGCCTGCAATGAGTTGTTTTATGTTATCAGTACTATCCACAGTAATAAACCTCATAAGAGTGCTTTCAGCCCTGCTTTCTGATGCTCATTGTCAAGAGCATTGATCTATAGGTTTGGTAGTCAATGGTGGTCAGGAAGGCAACACAGATGATTTCTCAACCAGTCCTTTTTTGCTATCAGATAATCATTACTGCTCACACTCTTTCATATACACAGAAAAAAAATATTATTCCTTATTTTCAGCTACCTGAAAATATCTTTCCAAGGATGTTTTTTAAGGCTTAGACTAGTAATTTCAAAAAAGACAAATACATACTGATGAAATTTAATTATAGAATCAGTAAGGTTGGAAAAAAAAAATCTCTAAAATCATCAAGTCCAACCATTAGTCCAGGTCCACTATGTGCACCACTAAACTATGTCCTCAGGTGACAGACCATTTTGAATACTTTCATGGATCGTATTACCACTGTTTCCCTGGGCAGCATGTTCCCTTGCTGGTGTTCCATATTAGAGACTTTGGTAAAGGAGTTTAGCAGTGAAACGAAAATATCATGGCAAAAGATTTTGGTTACAAACAAAGAAAAAACACAGATACCTGAAAGGGAGTGGGCACAAGGCTGTCCCTTGCAGAATATAATAAACCATACTCCAAGTTTAGAGACTGTAGACTACAAGAGCAGTATTTTAGTGGGTGATGGAGCTTAAAACTGGACCTAACAAAAGTTGAAATGTAAAACAGGGGCGAGATTCATGTATGAATTGACACATACAGGCAACCAGGATGACCAGCAAACCACAGCCAAAATGCAAAGAGTGGCTTATTTCATTACCCCGCTGACAACACTGGGCAGCAGAGGCACAAGGGGACACAGGCTCTCTTAGGCTTAGTTCATCCTAGCGAGCAGCAGAGAGGCCTGCTGCCTGCCCCAATAAATCAAAAGGCTTCACGCGTGCGCAGTTATCACAAGGCTGTGCTTTAATGATCTCTGAGCTTTTGATCTCTCTCCTTCTCTCCCAGGAGGAGGCTCAAGCATGTCTGCGAGCGTGTGTTATCTCTACACAGGAATTCTACTTCTCAAAAAAGGCAGAGAATGAACACCATCAGGACTTCCCCCCCCTCCATATTCTTAGCATTCTCAGCTGCAAGGTCACTTAAGTGAATTTAGTATCCTCCTTGTCACTGTTCTGTTTTTAACCCTTTCCCCCACCCCGCAATTAACATAATAGATTGTGACACAGGCATATATATCACAAAACATATGTCTTGTAAGTATACTCAATATCTTCTAGGACCTCCTTTCATAATAATTTAAGATTTTTTGCTATATATAAAAAATTTCAGTCCTGCTGAAATGACTACCACTTCATATTTGCTACAACAATCTGGGATGGCATGTCCAAATTTTATGAGCAACCATAACAACCATCCTTAGATTCATATTTAAATCTACCAAATCAATTAGCAATTGGCTGCTAGCAGCTGGGGTAATAAGTTACCACTAGAAAAGCTTATGAATAAGGAAATCCCACACTGACTTTGCAACACGGGATTTTTTTGAAAATTCCTTGACACACTTCAACAAAATGGTCTTCATCTACCTCATATTCCATAGGCATATTCCCCTCTCACTTAGCCACAAAGGTGAAGAGAACAGGAAGCCAAACACATCTGCCTGTCTGCCATCTTAAGACACACTCATGGCTGTCGCCTGCATTCATCAGTGGGACCACTAACAACTTGCAGAACAGTTCTCTTTGAATTTCTGCATTTAAAGAAAAAAAAAATCCCAATATATGAAAGATAACATGACCTCAATTCCATGTGGGAAGGCAAATGGTGATCCCTTATCTATTTGAGACTTCATCCAGTTGTAATCCTAAGAGAAAGCTTTACTTGGTTTTGAAAGCTGATAGGAATCAATAAAATCTGAGTACTGCATTTTCACTGTCTATGCACCTAAATTGATGGACCATGACAATAATATTTGAAATCCCTGTACTACTGCATTGCAATTTCTACAACAGTAAGGTCAGATTGTACATAACCAGTCTGGAAGAAACACAAATCCAAGCCAAAGCCAAGATATCCTTCTGTTTTCACTGCAACTGGTAAGGCTATACTGTGGTCACTGGAAGTAGAGAGGCTCTGCAGTCTTCATTCAAAAGGGTTTTCAAGAACAGACTGGATAAAGCCCTGGCCTGACCCCATGTTAACCTCCAAAGCTTTTTTCCATCCTGAATTATCTCACAAGTCTGTGAGCACTCCAAGTGGTTCACCTATTATTGTTAGATTATACTAAACAAGTTTGCTTTTTCACATTACTTATTTTTGCACTTGCCAGAAATCTATATTTAACTCATTCTTGTTTTATTAAGTATTGTGTCAAACAGAAGGCACATCTTTCTATGTTAGCAACACTCATTCTCAAGTACTTACAATGCACTTTAATTTCTTCTATGCCAATTAGCTGGATTCTAGTTCCAAATGGCGGGTGTGGGAGATAAGGGAATCAGTAGAATTTATGAAAGGTTAAGACTGTTTTCTCAGAAACTCTGACTTGCTCCTTTTGAAAGAAAGTTATTGCACAACTAAAAATTGTTACAGTTTTATAAAACATATAAATAGAGAATAAATAATGTACTTTCCCATCTGAATTTTAGGCAAGAAATAAATTATTGAAGAAGGTTATGTTCAGTAGAGTGTTCTGTCCAAAAATTTATTTCTTTTTCCTGTCATGATCCATGTTCAACTATTGCTTACCAGAACAAATTTTTTCCAAAACAAGTAATGGTTGAGATTCTGCCTATTTTGCTGAATTTATATGCTAGGCACATTTAAAAAGTCTCAACTGAATTGGATAGCCAGTAAATTTACAACATTACTTTCTCTCTTCAAAACAATGTGTATCACTGAGGTGGTATCTACTGCAATTTTCATTTTATATTTGAACTATATTAGAGCATTAATAGTCTGTATTATGAGTGACTTTTACAACACCATGCCATTCTAGCTGTTTCACCACTATTACAATGGGGTTCCCAAGCTTGTAAAGGTATACTATTTCAACATGCATTTTGACCATTATGACCAAAAAGACTGTCAGTGTTTCAAATCTAATTCCAAACCCCACAAAATTTTAGAAAGCAACAGCATTTTCTGTTTCTTACTGAAAATCACTGTGTATAAATTAATTTTACAATATGTGGCATTTTGATTTAGAGAAAGAAAATAAAGGATGCAGACACATCTCCTCCCTTTTTACAAAAGAAATGTAATAATACAGACAACTGCTACAAATTCTATGACTTTTAAATCAGTAGAATTAGTGTACCTGTTTCTTACGAATATTTCTTAAACTGTTCTTTATATTTACCACTTGTTCTTTACATTTACTTAAATACTTCCATTTGCCAAAAATAAAGGTCATAAAAACAATCTTGAATTTTTACTTAGATTTCTTGACTAACCTACAAGTTGTAAAACCTTTAACTGTGTTCTATTTAATGCATTTAATAGATGTAAAAGCTCACAAGCAATGATATGAAGGATAATTTACGCTTGCAATGCATTTTTGTCCAATTAATAGATTGCCTGTGTGTTGCACACTTTGCATGACAAAAGAGCAGAATATTAAACTGCCATTTATGAATGCATGAAATTGCACTTTGTAAATTAGAAGTGCCGAAACAGAAATTTTTCACCCTGTTTAGGAAATAAACAGTCCTTAACCAATTAAATTGCATTGTAATAATTCTATGATTTATTGCAAGTTGTTTAACTTTCAAAACTTGGCTAACCCATATTAAGGTCACAATCCATCATGTCTTGCTTGGAAAGTCAGCAAATAATGGCTGTTGTAGTAGCTGCTTTTGATGATAGTATGAAAGAAGTATTAGCACTTGTCAACAAAACTGCTTACAAGTTAACATTAGCATGCATGGGCTGCTGTACCTATTTATTATTCTGGCAGCTTCACACATATTGTTACAAGCTTATAAAACATTTTGTCGGGTGGAAACCGAATGTACACTGTTTGGTTTTCTGATAGACTGGCAGCATAAATGTCTGGGCTGACTTAGTTTAGGTTAAGTGTAAATAGAGACACAAATTCTTCAGCCTGTTCTCTTATTGATACTGAAAAGTACTGAATTATTCAGCATCCAACTCTTCTGTTTGTGTCTATCACAGTTATCAATTACCCATCAGTCTTCTTGTCAAAACAGAATGGATTAATCTGGCTGAAAACAAGACAAAGAAGTGGATACAATAACAGAGGTGCAGGGTTGCCAAACTGTCAACGGGAAATCCAGGCAGTGACAATTACCGTCAAAAGTCAGATATCTGGCTTAAGTGAGCAAGTGATTTCCATTCACAAGCAAAGAATGCACTTAGCTTACTCTAAGTAAATTAATCTACCTACTTTGCCTACTAATGCATTATCAGCAGTGATAGTCACAGTGATTTTGTCAGTCACACTGCTCAGATGCCTTTACAGCTCAGCGCTTTGCGTGCAAGTTGATACTTAAATATAAATATACACAAAATTATATTTTATACATTAAAAGGGAATTACTTGAATACATGAACTTCTGAGTGTGACTACTTGTGTTAGTTTGATCCATTGTACATGTAAATTGGTAAGAGAAATCAAGTAAATCTTTGAATTTAATCAAGTAAATCTTTGAATCAGGCCTGTGGAATACACTCAACTTCTGTTAGATCTAGCCTTCCATTTTCCTCCCAAGCTCTAAACTTTGAAATCTTGCTTGGCAAACTCTTTAGGTCCATCTATTACTCTTGAAAAAACAAGCAGATGTATGTGATTTCATTTGTATCTTTAAGTAAAATGTTAGTAACACAGCCCCCAGTCTGGAGCAAAGGTTTGGCACTCACTGAGTCATGTTTGGGATTCCATCAGAGGTTTCTGGTTTGTTTACCTTCTCCACCTCCTCCTCCCCCCAGAGTAATACCATCAGAAAAGGCTCTTCTAAACTATTTTAATTCATCATTACTCATGCCTGAAGCCTTGCAATTATGGCAGAAGATTTCAAGAACTTGATATAAGCCAAATTTTCTATTGTATACAGCACTAGAAGTTTTTGTATTTAGCATATTTTACACTTATTTTAGAAATTTATCTGCTACCTTATTTTAATTCTTACATAGACATGGAGTACTACATTCTGGAATTTTAAATGCTTGTTAAAAATTACCAGTATTTCCCATTATGCATAAAATGAAATCAATAAAGCAGAAAATTCACAAAATCTTGGGACACAACTTGCACTTGAGCTTTAAACAGTTTGACAGACCAAAAAACTGGTATCCACATATTTCTACATAAATTATTGTAATTCTTTAAAACTCAAAATATGGTCAAGAGTATCACCAGATTCCAGAGTAATAAATTTGCAAAAACAAGAACAAAATCCCCCAAACTAAGAATATAAAATCCAAACAAAAACACACAAACAGAATACAAACAAAGAAACAAAAAAACCAAACAAAAACCAACCAACTCACTCCCTGAAATGAGCAGATATTTTGCAATCATTTCCCCTACAGGCTTGACTCACTGCTTATCTCTCTAAATATTCACTAAAAATACAGTGAAAGCCATTATGTGACATTATTTCAGTAGTGACATTTACCTGTTATATGTTAATCTTCCAATTTTTTTTTAATTTCTATTAAGCATGAACAGTACATGGATGGCTCTGTTAAGCACTTGATGTCAAGCATCAGGATTTACTGGCAGACATTTAACAGTCAAGCAAAAAAAATGCAGTTTTATAAAAGTTATTCAGATTGTATAAAAGAAATCGGCACTGCTAGACATCTGCTCAGTTCTTTTAATTACTTTAAGACTATAATGTTAACATTGATAAACAAGATACGTATTCTAATATTCCTTGTTCTTCTGTTGGAGATTTGTTTATTTGCATCTCTGTAAATTTGTGTAATTAGTGCCAGGTCCAGGTCTCATTAACTCTCTTGATCACTTTTAAGTGACACAGTGTAAAGAGATCCCATGGTATCTTTCAGGAAGGCCTTTCCAGTTCCAACAAGGAAACAATATAAACTTAACTGTTACTTAATTCTTGACAAAACTGTTTTGTTGTCTCAAAAATTAAGAAATCATTTTTCCCTTGTAACTGGTGAGAGCAACTATTATTATTATAAAAGACATAAAATAATTGGAATAGAAGAAATTTGTTGCTTCATGTCACAGGTTTTAAAAACTAGTTACAGAAATCAAACACTGCAATGAAAAGAAAATTGCAGCAGAAGCACTTATTCACTTCAAATGTCAGAGAATAGTTTTCATTTTAACATAAGGTTTTTTGTCTTTATTTTAAGATCCAGCTCACTCATTTGTTTACTCAAAAGGTTATTAATTATGGCCACTAGATCTATCTGCATGCTTGAAAACTCTAATTTTTTCATGTAATGTCCACTGGATTTCCAGAAAAATCAACACATAAGTTTCAATAATATCTGTTATATCTGACAATAAGGAGAATAATGTTGAAATTACCAATCTGCTGAAACACCAGCCCAAATTTAACATTAAGGCAAAAATTGTACCAGTTGACACAGATCGTACAACTTCCAAAGATTGTTTCTTATGGTAAACATATTTCAATTCTAATCTTACTATTTTTTTCCCAAAGAGAGACACATATCTGAGGACTAAAAGGATTAATTTTTATTTCTAATACCTAATTGTATGAAGACTGCTGCTCATGAGGCATCACCTAGGTGTGAATATGAAGGAGCAAAATGGCTGCAGCTGTTTAAATTTAATTCTGCAATTCAGAAAAAATAGTTTAACCAAAACCAAGGGCTGAATGTAGGTCTGTCGCTATTGTGCTTCTGATATAGAAGCAGAAAATGCAGAACTGAGAGACCCCTCCCGTGGCAGGGACTTCAGGCTGTCAAGGCTGCTGGAGTTTCCTTTGAGACAGTCAGCAAACATAGCCTCCAACCTGCTGATGGAGAGCCCTGACCAAATCTCAATATCATCATGAAAACTGAAAATATGCAGGAGGTAAGCAAGTATCAGAGCAGCTGGTGGTAGATTAACATTTCATAAAACACATCTCACTTGGTGGTTTCTTGCATTGATTGTCAAATGGTAGGTACACTACAGCACATTCATACGAGACACAAAATTAAAATCTAGTATGCATATTATCAAGCAGCATTTGAGGTAATCAAGCTTTTTACATAAAACTGCAAAATCATACTTTGACAGTTTAAGTAAGATTATGCAAAAATAAGAAGAGCATTTGTGCAGATTATCATGAGATTTCAGAGGAATTTTCCAAGCCTAAAGACAAAATAACACAGGAAACTGAGGTAATCCCAAATCTATCTATGGAACTATAAAGGCTAGGATGCTGCTAAAGAATGTTTTCAGAATTCTTAGTAACTTTCATTACCCACTTTCAGAAATTAAGCCAAATGGAATTGTGGCAAATTATATTATCTTTCCTTGGTTTGAACGTTTAGTTCAGAGGTAGCCTCTCCAAAGAATTAAATTAATTATGTATAAAGTAATGGTGCTAATGTTAAAAGATTTTCTAAAATGCTGACAGCTCCCAAATGGAAATATTTTGAGTGTACAGAATTCTTATTATTGCTTGATATTATTATTATTTAATTACAAACATAGAAGGTTAAGAAAACACTGGATTTATTAAGCTGTCCACCATACCTGGTCCTGTTACTCACCTGCTTGTTTCAATATGGTAGAATCCGTCTTATTTAAAGCATCATGCCAAGCAGAGTTATTATCAACTACTTGGCATTGGACATTTGTGGACACAATGACACAATAATTTTCTAATTTCTTTTGAGTATTTTGCAGTGTTTGATGTGTTACTTCAAGCTAATTCTACACATTTTCTGAGGGAAAAACCCCATGAAGTTAAAGAAAATAGAAAATAAATTATTGTGAACTGGTGCATTTGAACGGTGCTTCATCTAATGCAGTCTGTGCAATTCTGCCCCATCTTCAGATAGGCGATTATCATTCTGAATCATCCATAAAAAGAGGACAAGGATCAGAACTCCCTCTGTGATCACAGCTTATTCCAATTACCATCCTAAAAATACTCGTCTTTCACTCTTCAAAGCTTGTATGGAAAGAGAATCCCAAGGGTGGTCTAAAGAACCCCTTCCCAACCTACAGCCTGTTATAAATGATAAAAACAAGACCCTGGCTAAGAAACTGACATTCTTAACTGCAGTAATAATGAGATACATGAACTGAAAATTGCTTTTGAAAAATCAAACTGATCAACTGATCATGGCACTTCAATTGCAAGTCAAAGTATCAGGGTAAGCAAAATTTCCCTTTCAACCCATAACAATACTTAAAGAAAGAAGAAAAAAAAAATCTGCTGGGTATTGGAACTTTTGGGTTCTTTTCATCAGGAGCCCACATTGGTATTAATAGTGTGGGTTGCATTGAGTCAGAGTTACAAGTCTCAGGAACCACATCTTTGTCAAACTCCATAGGAAGGGCTGCTTCCACCTATTAACTCTTTTCACCTAATGTTTTATTTTGAGACATTTTATTGGCCTAGAGGGGAAACAAACACCAATCTTTCTACTGAGCACTAATTTTTTGAGAATGAAGTGTCTGACAAAACATCATTATGACTAACTTGCTTTCAGAACACACCTATGGGCATTCAGTAGTACAAAGTCTGTCTACTCTTGCTAACATAGTTACACTTATAATCAGAATTTTTTCTCAGAATGTCACATAAAGCTTATAAAAACATAATTAACAGCAGTTTAAAAATTAAAATAATTGATCAAAATAAAAAACACTGTTAATATTAACCATAATTAATGAGTAGACCTGACACACAACTACACAGTTTCTAGTGAAAAAATACATTGGTAGAAAATGTTGTTTAAGCAAATGTTAAATCCTACACAGGAAATTATTTTTTTAATTGGAATTCCATATTTTAAAGCAGAGAACAGAACTAATAACACCCATCCTATTTCTGTCCATTATTTTCATTAAATTGAACTGTTTCATTTTCTTACAGTTCAACAATGATGTAAGTTTATTGAGCTGCTCATAGATCTTAGACAGATTGTGTATTTATTGAATGTCTCATGTCTCTCATTATTTTTTTGGGGAAGATTTTTATGCGGCATCTTTGGGTTAGTGCGCAGGAGATTGAAATGTAACATTGCTAACATGAACCAAATGGAACTTTTGCATTTAACTCAAAATATTCCATACTGAATTGTGCTTGAAAATGCTTCAAAATCTTCTGGTTTGGAAAAATAACAGTTTTATTTTTCAGTATTCATAAAAATTGTCTAAATAAAGAGTATGGCTACTAGAAAGACAAAGCAGGCATTTAAATATATAGATACTCAAAATTTTTTGACCTACGTGAACTTAATTTTTTCTCAATAGTTTATAGACTGATAAAAAACACTCACATTGAATTTAGTAATACATTTATTACTATTTCTATATTAAAATTTTAAATTATAATAGAGATGGTTGATTATTTGCTTTATTAACTTAGCATTGATCAACTTTTTTTCTTAACTTGTTCTTATCAAGGTGAGACTAGCACACAACAGCTAAAACCTATTTATCTATAAACTAAGGTAGGATTATTCTGAATTCAAAAGGCGTAATAATAGCTTACACAGTCATAGGTGAACTAGATTTAAAATAGATAGCCTAAGAATAAACAGAAAACCCAGTTATATAATTCAGGGCCCTAGCAAGAAATAAAAACACAATTGGAGAACCTCAACAAGGACAACAGTCTGCTTCTATGGCTATAGTGTGATCAGTGACTATTTAAAGTAGTTTAAAATGGTTCAGAATATTGATGGTATGCAAAAATATTCTTATTTTGGGAGTACAAAGATAAATTAACAAAATTACATGTATTAATATATGCAATAATTTGCATAAACAGAAAATACTTTGCAGTTTTGGAGATGAGAAGAAAGCAGATAGTGAGACTAACTAGCAAAATGGTGTGAAACACAAGCATGGTGTAAAACTCTGCTCTGCAGAAAAATATTTTAAAAGATACCAGAAAGAAGAAATTCTTTTTTCAAAAAAATTTCCAGAAACATTTTAAGAAGGAAAATTTAGAAGGCAGGCACATGAAACCAAATGTAGGATGTTGACATCCCTTTCCATTAAATACTTTTCTCAATCACACCTACTTAGAGAATAATACACTGCTACATTTTATCTGTCCAGTTTGTGTCTCTTCCTTATCAGTAACTCTTAAATGCACAGTTCTGAAAGAACTGACAAGACCTAGCTTGCTTACTGAAAGCATTCTTTAGCAATTACCTTCAGGTTACTTTTGTGCTGTATAAAAGTATATTTTATACCTGTTAAGAATTAGCTATCTTTCTATTTCCCTTGTGTTGTTTTCCAATAGGAAAACAGAAACTCTGTGTATGCACTATACATCAACTGCACACATATTTTCACTGTTTTTAGGTAGAATATAAACTTTCTAACTTGCATGACTGCTTCAGAGCTCTCGTCAGCCTGACTCATCAAAGGAAATACCATTCAAAATCAGAGAGCTTCTGTATGATATTTCTGCATTATCCTCTAGCCTATTCTTTTTACATACCCTAATTTATTTTTGACAGCAGCCTCACTTTTAACAGGAATTTCCATTCTTTCTCTAAATTAATATTGCCAATACAGTAATAACTGCGGAAATATATAAATGCTTCAAAATGTTCTCCTCCTTTACTTTGCACTTCATCTGGCACTGTTCCTACCATTCATTTAACTTGGTCATGATTCTCCTCTGGACTTAATTAACTCAATCCCTGCCCCTAACAAAGCCAGATTATATCCTCATGAACAAAACAAGACCAAAGCCAACCTCATCAGCATCAAGTTTAAAATTTGTCATCCAAGAGCTGAATAACCAGGTTATTTTTAAGTGTCAGCAAAACCAATTTGTGATCAAAGGTTCTTTTACAGTTGGAGATCCATGGCATAGGAATCAGCCATTAATATCTGGTTTAAGTATCGCCTCAAGGCTGTGTAACTCACATACAGGCACAACAGGACTAATCCTCCTCTTGTGCTAGCATCACTGAAACTGAGCTGGGCCCACAATTAATGTTAGCCACCTTGAAGAATCATTAGAATAGCTGCCCAAATTTCAAGGTACCATTTAGACAACAATCCCTTTGAATTATCTTTTTCCCAAGTCTCCTGTTCAATAAGCAGCATGCTCTGCTTAATGTGACATAAAAGCCTGGAATCTCATTCTGTTGAAATTAAAAACAAGATCTGCTTATTTATTCCTAAAGGCAGGACATTATCTCTATCTTTAAACTCTATCTATGTATCTATATTGATCTATATCTCTAAAAAGCAACAGGAACTACTCCCAAGACCAATTAATCTGCTGGGTACTCAACTAGGCATCCTTTAAAATTTAATTTAAAAATAATGAAAAAGCACATAGCTGGATATTTCCAGCCATTATTTCACTAAGCACAATTCAAGTTATAATCTTTCTCAACAGGACAGACTAAACAATAATGTAGACTCTGATTCATCTCAAGTGTTGCTTTATATGAATTATGAAGTGTAACAGTTAAAAGAAAAAAATACAAGTTTTATGTGAGAACACACAGTTGTTATACAGTCTAAGTGTACTCTGACACAAGATGCACCTCATCTTTGACTAATTAGGTAACACAAAATTGAAAGAAGCATACAATGGCAGAAAAGCTATATCAGCTTCCTTACTGCCACTACAAAGATACATGATAATTGTGAATTAATTTTTAGAGCATTTCAATACATAAAATCCTTCTCTAATTTAAAAAATACCAGTTTAAGAAAACAAGCATTTTCCCTTCAATTCCTTCAAACTCTCATATTCTGCCTGTTTCACTAGTTTATTTATACTAACTCTATGCACATGAGTTACCAGGTTCATTTAATAACTGGAATTAACAAAATAAACATAAGCACTAAATGCCTGATGAAATTCAAGATATCAAATATGATACTCTGTGTGAACTAAATGACAATGTATTTGCAATTTAAAATATAACTCATCATAATGAAAATGTAAAGCAGTAGTTCTGCTTTATTCAGTATGGCAGGTCAGTGATCCCTGTGAAGCTACATTGAAGCAAGGAGTAGATTAATAATTTAATTTGGTTCAGGACTGTGCAAGTGAGGCACTGTAAGATATTATTCTGCAACCAGCTGTTGACCCTAATATGGGTCAACCAATTATACACCTCTATTTAATTGTTGGAGTCCCATGTAAAACTGACTAGGAATTTTTGTTGAAAACAAAACAATCCCAGTTATCCCCATGGTGGAGACAGTGGGTTTGATAGAGGCTCGCAAAGAAGCTCAGCAAATGAAAAACTTGCTAGATCATTTTAGGCTGTATTCTGTGAATGAGCCTTTTTTCAATATCCCTTGGTGAAGCAACGGCCCTCTCAGATAAACCCCCACAAAGCAAATACCATTCATATGGAGTTATGTTTGCTCCTTGTTATCACGAGTTACACCACTTAATTCATTATTCAATGAATTCAGTTTCTTATTTATTAGATGCAAGGTAGCCACTCATCCCTAAAGGCCATGTATGCAAAAGACTGCTTGTAATGCTGTCACTTCAAACCTCTCCAGGCTTTTACATTGCTTCAAGAATTAGGAAAAAAAGTAGCAAATAATTTAGATTTATTCATGCTGATATTAAATCTGTATATGATAAAGGCAATGAAAGAAACATTACATAGCTAGCTGAAAATCCATTGAAATAGATCAACAGAATATCTTATTCCCTGTAGCTGGGACACTGACTCCTGCAGTATAAAACCCACTAGACAGTATTTTATATTTTTAAAGACATCTGATTAAAAAAAATAAAAAAGTATTGGTTTGTCATAATCCTTCCTCCCATTGAAAGGTACCTCAGCCTCTTTCCTCAAGTGCATCTGATATATTCCATCCACTACCACTACCAGAATTATCTGCTCAAGTGCTGAATCCTCATAGTGAGCATATGAAAATCAGTGATTAAATGCCACAGATATTGAAGTCCAAAATGTTTAAGATATCCTTTTATTGCATAGTGGACTGTAAGACATATTGCAGCTGATTTTTGCAACTCACAATTGTGTGTTCTCCAATATTTTTAAATGTAAATTTTACTAATGACATTTAATAGCACAAAATAAGATCTTCAACTCTTTTTGCGCTGCAGTAGCAGTGAACAAGATGTTTCAATTTTACTCTGTAACTTTATGATGTTAGAATCATTAAAATGCAAATGAATTACTGAATTAAAAAGACTTCCAATACACTCTTAGCGCAATTAATATTGTATGAAATTATCTGCGTAATTACACACACCAACATTTATATAAGGCATTGTAAAAAGTCACCAATAAGAAACTGGATATAAAACTGACAAGTAACTAGAATAGGCATCTATATATGAAAATGTAAGATATAGCTTACAGTTAGTACTCTATGTGGCTATTATTACACAATACATTCCACATTTCAGTAATTGAAACATTGAAAAAGTATTTTTTTCCTAGGAATTCAATCTAATAATGCATAATAATGTACAACTTACAAAAGTTTACAGTAAATATTTTCCTGATATTAACTCTACTTTTAAAATTATATTTAATGACCTGACATTACATAAACAATTGAAACAATAAGGAAACAAAAACCCACACAAAAAATCATTGCAGGTATACACCTGAAGAAGTGATTGAATGACTGAAAGTAGCATTCTAATAATTGCAATTTATTGCTAAAGTTGCTACAACTAGAACTGCTTTTTAAAACACTACTTTATATTTTTCTAAGGGTGCATTATGTGGATTGTGATTTTAAAAATATATGTATGATTCTTATTAATCTTGTTCTTATAGCATCAGTTAAACCATCATAATTCAGGAACTCATCCACCTGACTAATTAACCTTTTATTCTTGCAATAGCAAGTACAAGATGTATTGCTTTCCTTGAATTCATAACACGGCAAGTATAGAAATTCATAAAGTGTAATACAAGACCCAGTTGTTTCCTCTATGTCATGTAGCAGTGTCAGTAGCTGGGCTGTGTTGGGAACTGTATTCACATTCATCTGATATTCTGGAGTAATTCTGAAAACTTAGTGAGGAATAATAATAATAATGAATGAAAACTTTTCTGTTAATATAGAGTCCAAACTTTATCTTATATTGTGCAATGTTTGCATTTTTGCGCATGGGGGATTTTAAAAGTCATAGAGAGATTTTTGTAGTGCGACCGTATGTTAGATAAAGACATTTAAGCTGTCAGTATAAACTGCTTCTGTTTTCATTTTGCATTTAATTTCAATGCCAGACTCAAGGCATAAATTTTTCATCACCTGCAATGGTATGAATAAAAGATTAAAAAAAGAACTGAGAAGAAATTCTAACACATGCAGTGCATGCAGCACATTGTGCAGACACAGTGTGCATAACTACATGTTTAATTTCCATCACTTTTTCCTATGTCAGGAACACTATTATTTAGTTCATACATCATGCAGCTAATTTCCAGGATTTCAGCTCTGTGGAATTCAAATTTATCTAGCTCTGGAAAATAATCCATTCAACACTCTTGAAATCTGAAGATGATACACATATTGGTAAATTCACATAGTACTTTCTTAACATTAAATAGAATATGTCTCTTGCCATCTAGTGTTGGTAAGTTAAGTACTATTAAAATTTTTCAACAGCACATATTCTTGCCTTACTTCTTGAAATAGCAAATGAATAATTCTTTTCCTGTGTTCCAAGAAGCAAGAATTACTAAAAAATTCTGAGCTGATTTCAATTTCTCATTAAGGCTCACTTCATATTTTAGCTGAAGGACGTTATCAATCCAAAGAGGTGACGTCATGGTCTCATTCTGACAGAATTTTTTATTTATCACCCAACAGAGGTTTTAGGAGCATCTTTGATTTTACTGTATTAACACTCAGTTGGGCTTGGATGAAATTCTGTTTATCTCTCTTTAGCAGCCTCTACAGAATAAAGAAAAGTTCTGTGGAATATACCTTGTTTAGCATTAATGGCAGCCCTTTATTTGTTGGAAAATACCTGCGATTCCTAGTTTGACTATTGCCTAGCAGCAAGCTCTTAGGAACACTCTACATTCCAGCCAAAAGTTAAAATATTCTTCACTTTGGCACCATTTCTAATATGTATATCTGTATAGTAATCTCTGTACACTGAAACTAATTTAAGGGGGAAAAAAAGACACTGTACAATTTTAATATGATAATGTGTCAAAATGTTTCCTAAAAATAAGTTCAAACTGTGGTATGTAGCGCTTCAACATCAACAGACTGAAACACCTGAGCAAAGGCAAAAATGGTACTACTCCAGTCCTAGGCCTTTTCAGTCTGGGATGAGCACTTTTAACTGGAAAGATACATTTAATGGATGGTGACTGGATTAATGTGATTTATGGCTGTCAGAATCAGTAGGAGGGAAATACAGCATTTTACTAGTTGCTTCTCTGACTTGCAGCAAAGCTGGTCCACGTCACCACTTTTCAAGAACTTTTAGAAGGATTGTGTCTAAGTTTTCATTTCTAATGCTTCTATTAAGAGTTAAAGCAGATAAAAAGAGGTAGAATATGAATAATGAACTATTTTCAAATCCAGTGAAAAGTTCTCCATTTGAAATAGACTGTGACATACTGCTGGGGCTGTATGACACCTGCACTTATGACACTCATTTACATTCATTCTATACTTCTTCTAAACAAATCAAATTACATCAGCATTTCAAGCTGTCAAGGCATAAAAGCAAAATTATGTATTTATTTTTAAATAAATGTATTTATGTAGCACCACCAATAGGAGCAATGTACTTACTGACAATTCACTTCTCAGTTCCTGGCATCAGCTCTGCAAGGTGCTAGCCTTGATCCAGCACAGATCTTTGCTTTACTTAACAGTAGATGACAAACCATCTCCTATGACGATCTGAACTCTCTTTTAACAAATTAAAAAAATTATAGTCTGCACCACACAATTATATTCTTATCACATGAGACAATAAGCAAAGGCTAAATGTGAAAATTTAGTGACCAGAAATAGCTTTAAATTTGCAGAGTTCCATATATTTAACCTTTTCCTATAAAATTTGTGACAATGAAGAGATACACAGTTACATTACAATGTAATTTTTTAAACTGTTTCAAAGTGTATGAGTAACTTGGGCATCTAGGCATGGTAACTGAACTTGTATACATTCATCCATATCTATTACATATGTATACATAAAATACAGAAATCAAAAAATCCAAAAATAGAAGTACTGTACTTTAAACACACTTTAAACACATTTAGGAGTATAGGATTCAATGAACTAGATTGAGAGTGGAAACAAGAATAAGAAAATGTCTTGTAAAGAATATCTAATATTACTTCTACTTCCTTACACCACTGTTTTCAATCAATAGTAGAAATTGAAAATTAATTGGCAGTTAGAAGGTAACATTTTTTTCATGCCACATCCTTAGAAAAAAACTACTTCAATATTTTGTACTCTAGATTGTTTCCTTCACAGAAAATACTGCATTTCAGAAATGGGATAGAGAAGAGAAAATCTTTGTTAAATACTTAGGAAGAGGGATGTGAGCAATCAAACAAATTGGTCCATTACATTCAAGGCACTTTCTGTCTGTTATAATATAAATTTTTCTATCCACCAGGCATTATTTTTCCCAAAATGAGAAAGTGTGGTGCAATTTTTACAGTTGTGTCTATGGATGAAGTCAACACAGGTAGTGATGCATGAAATGTAAATATACAAGTTTGTCTTATTCTCTTGTTTGCCTGGGGAGGTTATTTTGATGTTGCTTATACTGCATTCAGTTCTGAATTTTCTAACTATGAAACTGTTGGAAAATTTTAGCCATTGTCTGAGTGTTGTTGCATCAGGTTTTATTTTAGATTTAGATGTTACAGATCTATATTCAGTATAAATGATATTGAATTTTGGTATATAAATAATTATTCATATAATTTAATTGCAGCATAAGCACTTAATTCCAGAACTGCAAAATATAATAAAAGTACAGAAAATACTTAAATTAATTTGCATTGCATCAGCTGGGTGCCAATGTAAAAAAAGCTGATGAATATCTGCCTTAAGTTTCTAGGCTAACTGATATAAATTTAGGAGCTACTCTGTGATTTCATTATGAAGTACAGCCACAGAACATGATGGCTTCTGTCATTTTGAAATGAATGCTTACAGTGTGGTTGTTTCATTCACATTTCATTTTTATTTTTTATTTATTCTAGACACAAGCTCAGGAGACTTCCAAGCTTTGAGTCTAGTAGTAATTTCAGCATAGTGATCCCATTTCTAAAGTTCCACCTATTTCATTGCTAAATTTTACTTAAAATCATATATTGTGACAGTTCATAATAAATTTTAATATATAATTAATTACTAATGTATTTTGATAGTATAAACCTAATTTAATTTACTCATGTTCTAAAGTGCAACATGAAATTGATAAAAATAATTTTGCAGTATTCTATTTCTGCTTGCCTACTACAAATCAAAGATTTTCTTCTTTTCATAATACACTATAATATGGTAACAAGTGCATTGAAATTCATCTTGTTAGAATAGTAGTAATATATCCCACCAGGACTACTGTTCCTAGTAGCAATTTAAAATAATTATTGTGAGACTTGATGCTAGACATCAGGTTTGCAATAGAATTACAATGAAGGAAGTATATTAGAGACAAAACATTGCTGGAAGAAAACTTCATAATGGTGCAATTTGGAACTAAGCTTCAATTTTACAGTAATAGATTCTCTTTATGATGGCACAAAGGAGTAAATGCACTTAGCAAATTTAAATCTATTATTAATCACACTTTGTCGATTGCAGTGCAGAAAGGAGAAAAGAAATTAGGTTTTTAGTTCTATTTCTTATACAAAACAAGTTCTGCAATGAAGAGCGTTTTAGAAAAATCTCCTTGTTATAGCTCAGAAACACAGAAAGTCTTCATAAATGCAGAGAGTTAAAGAGGTTCAGAAACTTTCTAAAATAATTTTGCATGTATTCTTTTCAGGTTAGAAGTTATTCAAGATGATACACCCTACATCACCAAAACAATTTCACTTCTAGAAAAAAATATCCAACAAGAAAGGTGAAGAAATGTGATATTCATGATTGCTTTCTCTAATCACTCTTAAATGGAGGAAGGCTTGTACTAATCCTGCTTTACTTATGTCACAATTTTAAGCAAAGTATACTCATTTAAGTATCTACAGACTGATTCACAGTTTAACAGACCACTGGATGCTTTCAGAAAAATATTTCAAAGAAAGTAACAGAAAGTAACACAATATGGATTGTAGAGAGTTGTCATACTGCACTGGAAACATTTTGTTTTCTATTTCTGCTTTTATTGTGAAAAACTCCAGTTTTTATACTTAATTGTAATTTTTTTTATAATTAATTGTAATTTTACATCTAACATTAAAATAACAGATAGATTTGGTTCCTATTTTCTATTAAAAATTAATCACATTTTTAATAAAAAGAAATATATATCAATATATTAGACTGTCAGATGAAGAGTTGTTTACATTTTGGGGGTTTTTATCACTGATCCTTTAAATAAACAGATGTCTGATGGAGAAAATTCAGATGAAAATAAAACTTCTAATTTTAGCATAAAGTAGTGTGATAAAGATATCTACCAAAGCACCAGCACATGAAAGCCAACAGTCCTTGTAAATGCTTGTTTTAGATAATACTAATTTGACATTTATTTTATGATCAGTAAATAAACATTTAAAATATGTTTAATAAATTCATATCCCTTATTTTTGAGGGGGAGATTAAGTTTACATTCACCTGTATTTTACCTTGACCCATTAAATTGTGTCTAAAATTACTGACAGGCAGATGATCTTCTGATCTTTAATGACTTTAGTTCCATGCATGCTCCAGCCATCACCAGACAATAAATGCACACCCACACTGCAGTTCGCAAAGAATTTCCAAAGCTATTTTTAGATGAGCTGACTTGGATACCAGAAGCATCTTACACAGCATAAGCTCATGTGGGCTAATTTTCTCTGCTTCAGCAAGCAAAATTAGGCTGTGAGGAGGTCCAGACAGTAAGCTCTTGGTACCCAAGGTACCTCATGTATAAAATACCCTGTATTATTTCTCCTATCTTGCAGTGTGTAGCATAGCCACGGCTGAAGGAAAACAATAAGTCCCTCCATAAGACAAAAATCTAAAAAATTATTCCATGTCAATGACTTCATGTGAATGAACATGCATTACCCCATCCTTCTCACATAATTTTCTTGGGGATTCTGCACACTTATTGAACCAGATGACCCTAATAAGGTCTGCAGAATAACACATCTATAACATTACAAACAAGAAGTTCAAGTACTCAAACCAGTTTTCTGAAAGAGTAGTTGAAGACAGACAAGTCTATTCTTTTTCTACTTCCTTCTGAAGAAGACATCATTTAATGGAAAAAGGGGACAGAGGGAACTACCTTCTCTGTATGGAACACCTAGAAGAGGTGGCATTACTTGCTTCCATAATTATTTCTGAAGTCTCTGGTAGTTCATTCTTACCAAAGTGAAGAACAACTTCATTCTTCTTAAAAGTAAAACATTCAACTGTGATATACATACACAGATGTAAAAGCAATTACACAAGCAAAAGGAGAAAAAAAATCCCCATAAATTAACAGTATACTTAGATAAATTCATTACTTAGTGAAGGTTTTTTTATTGTTTTTATGATATTTCAGAACTTAGTTTAAAACAAATTACTCAGCCAACATTTTTGAAGGATATTAGAAATTGTAAGCATGTCAATATCAATTGATAATTTTCTTAATGGAAACAAACACTTCCTATAAACAACTCCTTAGCATTCCTGAAAAAAAATCCCGAACAACAGAAAATTTCCTAAAACGTCTCAAATGGCCAGAATGATACACACTGAGACGTCACGATAGTGAGATAATGTGCATCTGGCACAGCTTGTTAAAAAATACTGTAAGTACTGTATAAGTCAATAAAAACAACAGTTACATGTTTCTATGTACAATGATTCCAGCGGGAATACAGCTATAGTCCTATTCATTTTCTTCAACTAGTCCATACACAGTCATCAGTTTATAGTTTACAGCACAGGTGATGATAATGCCTGTGTGTTTATTATAAAGCCATGCCTTTTGAGTACTAAACAGAATTTAAGAATGCCTGTATCTTGCAATGATGAAGAAGTCCAGCCCCTAAGCACCTGTAATGTAGAGCTGACTCCGGCTGGAGCATGATGTTTTAAAGCCAGCCTGCAGCCAAGGATTACACCCATGCTGTGTGTCATACTGACTCCATGAAGCATCTCTTTTCCAAATTCCATCAAGAATGGCATTTCTCATGGATTTTCCTTCCTTTCTCTGAAATAGTCTGCCTGATGATCGGAGGTCACCAAACTAAAATACTAGAGAAAAACCAAAATCCTGTCAGTTTCTCAGTATAGTTTATGAATTACAAGATGCTATGCTAAAGAACAAGACAGAAAAGAAAAGAAAATATATTATAATAGCAGCTCCCAAGACTGAGAGAAACAATTCTGACAGCATGCAACTTTTAAAGCTGAAGAGCACAATCTGGAATAATACAGCAGAAGAATGTTCCCATAGCATACACCTGACAAAATCTATTAAAATAGAGTATATCCAAGTCTAATGGGGCAATCATATGCTTTTAAGGCATGGTTCTAAATTTAAATTTTCTGTCTTTTGACCCTATATGATTTTCAAAACCAATAAATAAATTCTTTTCTATTTATACAATAGCTACTCCATGATAGCACCAGATGCTCTGACTATATGTTCTAGATTAGGCACATGGCCATCCATAACCTGAAAAAGGAAAAAAATTAGGTTATCTGATGTAATACTTTATGTAAACTTAGGATTCGTTGGCTTCACTTTCAATCTCCAATGCTAGTTGAACGATAGCACAAATTTCTTCTCCCTAATATATAATCTAGGGACAAATCTAAATTATGTGAAGTAGAGAACCCCACTAAGCAATTTCTCCAGCAAATGTCAGATTTATTAGACTCTATAACTTAGATAAAGGAGTATAATACATGCAGATTAATAATTCCTATTGGAACTGATAGTAAGACATTTTTTGTCTCAGATTATCATAATTTCCACTTCTTAATGTGAAAGACCATCTGTGTACTTCCAGAAGCATCATGAACCAAGATCTAAAACAGGACAATGAAACTTTCACATTGAGTAATATCCATATAGAGGTATGTATATACACATGAAAATTGCCAGTGTCAATAACAGGCACTAAAATTAGTTTGACTTTCAGATGAACCAGAACTTGTTTAAACAATCTTCATATTTGCAAGCAGGCAATGAAGAAAGATGAGAGATTAGTTTTGCCCCTAAACAAAAAAGAAGAATTACTGTTGACTTTTCAATATTAGTAGAGAACGCCATTTCTTATGGTGAAAAAATATGTAGATTGTAAAATTACTAATCCCAGAATTTTCAAGCCTGATACACTAATAGTTGTAAATGCAGATTAATTTACTATCCTGAATAGATGAATAAAAAAGTATACAAATGACAACGACTGGCAGTTACAACTTCAAAAATAAAGTCAGTGAGTAGTTACCATGAAGCTGAAGATCATAAGATAACTGACAATAACAGATCAGTAAAATTTAAAAACAATAGATATTGCATGACTAAAACAACTGTAATTTAAAACCAAAAACCTACCTGGGCTATAGGTTTGAATGAACCAGTCTATACACAGAGAAATGCTTCCCATGAGATTAGATTGTCCTTTAATGTTTCCTTTCAATGACAGAAAAAAACCACATCATAGTGGCTCTTGCTGAATGTAGGCCCTTTGCCATGGTGGTTCAGGAACTACATCCTTTAGACAGTAGAAAAAATTTCTAGAGTATTCCAATTACATGTTCTCGCATCTCTAAAGCTATATAACTTGTTCATAACAACAGTCCCAATACAGACACTGTCTTGCTCCTGCTCTTTAGTACTGTGATCTGCTTTTTCTTCTATAGTCTCTTTCCCACCTCTGCTGCCATGACTGCCTTCTACTACTGAATGCTCTTTTCTGGTATCTGTATCTGTACCTGTAACCTGTCTCTTTATGTCTTCCACTTCCTTCTTTGTGCCTCTAATTTAGAACTTTATTACTTTCAGTATGATTCCTCTGTTATTCCTCAGTCACAGCTATGAATGCTGACTACTGCCTTCAAAAAACCAAGCCTTGCCTATTTTCTTTTGTGTTTTCTCTCCATTTGGCCCTTTTATTACACCATCCTGAATGTCACCATCTTCGAATTTAGGTTAAAAAATCTTTAAATATCTCTCTTCATTTTCAAGGGACCGCCCACCCTTATTAGCTCAGCATCCTCTAAATGATACTTGTTATTTCACTGGTTTTTATCCAAACTGGAACCAATTTCTGACATACATAATTTATATAATCACAAATTCTTTATTTTCCACACCCACAATCAAACAAAGCACAAATTTTAGTACATAACTCAATGTAAGAGGACTCTTATGGAGTGATATGCTCCACTGACCATTTTTTTGCAGACAGGGATGAACCTTTTTCATTCCGATAGCCCCCTCCAAATGAGAGCATTGATAGTTCTCCTAACCTTCAGCCTAAAGTGTCTTTACTTCTCCATTCTCTCTCAGCTTTGAGACCAAAAACCTATCCCTCCTTCCACCCAGCAACTTTTCTTTGATCATAATTCACATGCTATGAAGATGTATCTGCACATAATAATGGCATCAGTAATGCATTAACCCTTTGGCTAATCCCCTTTTTGCCACGTGCATAAGAAGGTAATATATAAGCCATTGAACTGTGTTTTCAAAAGCATTTAAAAACTCAGTTATTTATATGGCATTTTATGAATTACACTAAGTCCTATTTATGTCTGTAAAGTGCCATGCTCCTAACTGTTACTCTGTAAATGAGCAGTAAGATAGAAATAGGGACAGCAAAAGAAATCAAACTTCAGGTGATTACAAGTGAGAAGAGAAAAGCAATGTTATACAGGATTAACACTGACAATAAATTTACTTTTATGGATACTGTAAATAGGGAGTTTTGGAGGGTTGCTAAGAATTCGGTTTAGCTGGGACCAAACATATTTGGTCTTGACTGCAGCTGTATTCATGGTCAAAATGGGAATGGCTTCATACTGGAATGATGTCGCTGACTGTCTGACCAGAACTGCAACACACTGTGTGATATGCCAAGGGAGAGCTGACAGCAAGGATGCTGTGATACTGAGAGACACTGTTTACTATCTTGCATGTGGATTGGAAAAATATAATTTTCTGACCTGGTTATATGACTGGATTTGTAGACCCGGATCAGTAATTGATCGATGGAGCAGTCTGTCTAGTGGCCAGTAGGAAAAGAAAAAACCTTTGTTTTGGTTTTAAGCAGAACAACAGATTTGATTTGAAATGTCAAAAAGCCAATCTGTAACAGCAGCTACAGTACACTGTATTTAGACCTTTTTGGGCAAATACACACGACTGTGTCTTCACTCAAAAAATGGCACCCAACTTCAGCAACACTAGCTCTGATACATATGAAGCTGCTTTGTACACCTGAGATAACAGCATGAAATGCCTATAAGCAATGCAAAGGCAAGGGGCATTTTGTGGGAGGCAGAAAGCAAATGATCATTTCAGAGAACTGATACACCAAGCAGAACTAAAAATAATTCTGTATGAGAGGAAAGGAAGCTTCTAAAACAAAGAAGGGATGATTCTGGAAGTTTAAAATAGTATCCTAAACTGTGGTAAGTAAGTTACAAAACCCAGGGAGGCAATCCAGAAGGGAGTTTGAGTAACAGCCCATGCTGTCATCAAAAGCTTACAACAGAATAATAGGTTTTCAAACATATCAGGAGGAGGTTTTCTGCTTGAATATTCGTATGGCTAGAAGAATATAAGTGTGCCAATGTCATGGGTTTTTTGCTGGTTTTGTTTTTTGTGGTGGTGGTAGTTTTTTGATTCTGAATAGGATGTGGAAAACTTGAGGAAGTTGCTACACTTGCAGTTTTCTTAAGAAATGCCTCACTAGAAAATCTATCTCAAAATAAAAAATGTGTAAAAAAATTGTTTGAGAAATAGAGGAATAAAAAAAGATGAGTAGCAAAATTCCAGTACCAAGCAATACCTGTTTCAAAGCTGAACTGATTAACTGAACCACTAATTGTAGTGTGCAACCACTACTTAGAGCCTACTTAATTAAGGACTAGAGAGCAGTAAATGTGCTACTCATCTTTGAAATGTATTCCAGGGAGTGCCTGCAAACAGGTAAGTCTCAAGACTACATCAGACCAGTTAGTGGCTACTATAATAAAGAATAGAACATGTGTACAGATGGATAAATTGCTTATACTTGGTAAAAGTCAGCCCATCCCTGGTAAATGGAAATAGTTTATGAAAAAATTATCAATTATTATGTTTGTAAAGGAAATCTGCTTAATATAGTCTACTCCAATTTTCGAAGTTTCTGACGTAGTCTTTCACAAAAGCCTTGTAAAGAAACCAATCATGGTGGAAAAGAAAGAGTCGCAACACAGATAAATCTGGCTGAAGCACAGGAGTCAGTTTGCATGGTGCATTCCACAGAAATTCCACAAGGAGCCAAGTGTTTAACTTATTCATGGTTGCTGAGGAGAGGAGGAGTCAAATGTGAAATTTGAAAGTTTGCTGATGATTCAATAAGTAATAAAGCCAAGAACTGATACTCCAAACATCAAGAAGGCCCTAATCACTGAACTCCTGTGCATTTAGGGTGGTTAATGAAACTCAACAGAAATGAAGTTATATATGCACAGGAATCTCGGTTTTATGGTACTGATGAACCTGAGTACATTACTACTAGTTATTCATGAAATCTTGAGGCACTAAAAATGGGGGAAAACAATAAACAAATTCAAACCCAAAATAAAATTTTAAAAAACCAGCCTTGGGTTTAAGCATTTGTATTAAGAAGGAAAATAAGAGTAATATACTAAGCAATGGACATAAATTAATGGCTTGCTCATGTGTTGAAAACCGTATGCATTTCTTAATTCATCCCTCTTTTTTGTAGAAAAAAACGATATAGTAACATTGAACTAGGTACAAAAATAGATGGGATTTACTATGGCTGGAAAAGACATGTCAAAACAGGATGTAAAAGAAGTCAACAAAATCTAGAGTAATGTTGAATCAGAGAGAAGGAATCTACTTTTCTACCATCTCTTCGAACTTACGAGTTGGTGGGCCTCAAGCACAGAGCAGAGCAACAAATCAATGCCAAAAAAATTGCTTCATGCAAAGTGCAGTAAAGTTATCCATTGCTGAAGTGCTAAAAGTTTATGTGGACTCAAGTGGAAAATGGACAAGTTCGTGGAAGAGAAATCCTTCAATAACTAGTAAATATATGGAGGCTTCCTCTGTTTATAGGAAGCTGAGAGCCAAAAGTTGTAGCAAACTGAATCAGAGAACATTCTGAGTTGGAAAGCACTCATGAAGATCATTAGATCCAAATCTTAAGTGAATGGCCTGTACAGGGATAGAACCCATTGCCATGGCATTATTAGCACCATGCTCTAACTAGCTGAACTAATCTCAGTGTCTGAGTGAATATCCAGGGATATTTTGATATGTCAACTGGCTTTTGAATGCTTGCTACACCAGAACATTCTTCACTGTAGTAATCAAAGATGAAGTTGAATAAACAGACTCAGTTTTTAAAAAGTCTGTTCATTCAGTAAACTACAAATGAGATAGTCTAGGTCCTCAGATTTCACAGTTATAATGTATCACTTATGTTTATTATGCAATATTAAGGATGGCATCCACAATTGTCTTCTTTATTTTAATACATAGAGAGTTACTAGTACCATCTACGGTATCTACTTAAGTCATCTTAGATTGAGTCAGAATACTTAAAATTAGTGCTACCTACATACAGGAGCTGAAGCCTTTCCAGACAGATCTAAATTAAATGCATAAAGAAAAAAAAAATCCATAAATATTCTTTCCAGTGTTACTTCTATTTTACCTAGTATTTGCCGTATGTTATTGCTTTCCACATATATATCTACTCAATTATTAATAAAAAAAATTATTAAGATGAAGCAGTGGCATTTATAATGCCTTTTGTTGACATCTCCATTACAGATCTATCGCAAGGCTAAACAGATTCTGACAATGGCACTTTATGAGAGAAATAAATTGCCCTTCTGTAATTTTTTGCTTTTGAACATATTGTTTCATAAGCTAACTTAAAATATCAGCTTTAACAAAATCTTTACTTCAAAAATACACATGAAACTCTACCTCTCACATGGCCTTTTCTTTTTCAATAACTTCACAAACAGAAGAAACTGCATCCTTCAGGTTGCTCTGAGGCATATCAATGGCATCACCTACATGGCAGGTATCACATGAAATTACACAAATTATGCTCTACTTGGCATCTGCCATGATTTCAGTTTAAAACAAAGTTCAGCTTCTCCCACATAGCATCCTGATTAAATAAATAAACTATGGAGCTGACTGCAAATGTACACACCAGAGAGTAAAAAATTAGCAGATACATTGGCCAAATCTATATTTAATTTTAATTAAATTTCATTCTGTAGCTCAATTAATCCACAACTCCAAATGTCAGCAGGGCTTAGGCAAATGGAATGACATCTGCTAGACTGCATGCTGACTGTAAAACCTTCACTGCATGCTAGAGCTCTGGAAAAGTACCAGGAGAAAAAGAAAAAAGAAATGTTCTCAATAAATATATATCAATGTGCAAAAGTCTAATTTCAACAGAACACAGGAAAGGTACTTGATAGCAAACCTGGGTAAATTTCTTTATTTTACAACTCTGGCAAATAATAGTGCATAACTAAAACTGAATACAGTGTTGTCCATTAGTAATAACATATTTACAATGGAATTGTCTTGTTTTTAAGTAATCTGCTATGAGATACCTTTGTAGCATCCTTTGTAACTAAAAGAAATCATATTGTGAACACTCAGTGTTATTTCTAATATAGCCATGTATCTGCATAGAAGTACTATGGAGAAGTTTCTGCTCATGTTTGAGAGCTGTAGGAAGACATTATTTTTGTCACAGAGAAACTGATGCACATTTTTAACAGCATTAAAGTACTTCAATGGTAATCTGACATCTAAATATGCTTACAGTGCTAGCCACATGACAGGTGGATTAGAAGAAAAGTTGGGGAATTTGAGGGAGGGGAAAAAAAAGACACTAACAGTGAAAGCAACTTCACAGATTTTCTGAGTCACATTGCCATATTGGTATCTGTGTTAGTCATTCATTTCTTTTTATTTCTTTTTTTCATTCTAAAAGATTGGCCCCATCCTAACCATAATTTTGGACTGACTTTAAAGACAAATGATAGACAAAAACAGATAGGGGTAAGGGATGACACCTGTATACCTCTGAGATTAGGGAGAAGTTTCTGAAATAATGGTTGTGAGGTAAACAACTGATTATTAATATTACTGCCCAATTCAATGGACCGCATTTAAAATACACAACCAAGGCAAAAAGCAAAAATGAAAGGAAAAGCCTGCATGCATTTCACAGTACTTTATGAATAAAAATTTATTAAGATGTCTCAATTTTCCGAACACTGACCATGGCTTTGATCAAAAAATATAAAATAATTCTGAATTGCAGGATAATGGATGCTTTGTCATAAGATCTGATTCTGTAAATACTTAAGTCAGTCACATAATGTGTTTACAGGACACAGCCTGTCATTTATTTTTCAATTTAATGATCACTGTAATTATTTCCTTCCTCTATTGGTAACTAAAACATTGAGCATGCAAAAAGTGAAATAGAAGCATCCATGTTTTTTCAAAGTATCATTACAAGTCCTTCCAGCACTATTAACTGTGGTTTGTGCAGCTCTTGCGCATTTTTTGAAGGTAGTAAAATTATCAAGTGAAGCAAGCAATAAATAAAATTATGTATTGAAAATTGAACTCCATTCTTCAAACATCTATTTTTTATTCAGGTGCGTAGATTATATGGCTTTAATAAAAGTGCTTACCTATAATGAGAATAAAAACTTAAAAAAACCCCAGAAGGTGCAGACAGTTTCGAGGACTACATCCTGTCATATAATCCAATTATTTCTATTCCTGTCAGCCTTTTGTCCATAAATTTTGAGCTTGTTTTATATCAAATCCATTCAAGAGATAAATTTAAATTTCAATCACTGAACTAAACAACTGTAAATATGATTACACTAAATTTTTATTATCATCATTACATAATTAACTAAAGTACTGTTTAATGTTCCTAAACCCACTTTTATCTTTCCTTTATTTTTGCTTTAGAAATGGCTGCTCTTCTTGCTACAGAGAGCATTCCTCTAAAATATGAGCCTGCTTTAGAGCTAATTGTACCTGTTGATACAATTCCACTTAGTTTTAACAAATTTAGGATTTCTATCTAACAGAGTAATTCAGAATGGCCTAACATTTAAAAAATACGGCTTCACTATATTTTATGTACCTGTTAACAATACAAGTTTTTATTTTTATGACTATATGCAAGGGCAATATCTTCAAACACTTTAAAGATGTATCTTAGAAAAAATCATTAGTATATCCTTAGATGCAAACAATATATTCTTAGATAAAATCTATGCAAAGTATTAAACTATCAGGATTTTATCCTTGAGGCCATATGAAGGCATAATTAACAGTTTACAGTATTGTCTATGGAATTCGAAAGACATGGGCCCCAACACCCCTGAAATCAATGCTGAAAGATTAATGTCATTCATATCAAAAACACTAAGGTTTGACCCCAGAATCTCTTAAGTTTAACTTTCAGGTCTATATCAGTCTAATTCTACTGTCTGTAAATCTACACCCTCATTCTGTCTGACAATGTCAGACAATGGTACGTTCACTATTGAAATAACCGTGATTTGGGTCTTTTTAAGGAAATGAATGTGATATCATGGAATTACCAGACAGAACAACTTGGAGCTTAGCAACCACAAATGAAAACAAATGTAAGAGAAACACCTATCTTCAAATTTAATTCTCAGAAGATCAGGTGACTGTTTCACTGAATATCCACAAATTTCCCAGCCTGAGCACCTTAGTGTCACTGTATATGTACATCCAACTGGGATCCAAACTGCCCTCTGCCCCACCACATACATCCATATTAAGCATAATGCTATAAAAACACAGTGCTCAGGAACACTGATTTTATGGAGCACAGTGTGTCCCAGTACATGCACAAAATAAACACACTACTGGAACAGAAGCTAAGATAGTTCATAAACCGCTTTAATTTTTACCTTGTGTCACAACACTGCAGTATACATAAATTAACATGTTCAGCTATTCAGCCTCCTCTGTGACAGTCAGCAGATTGCTGATTAGTTCTAGGCACCAAGTACAATCCTCAGATGTGTGCCTAGTTCTCTTCCTTAAGTAGGAAAATTGTGAACTATCCAAGTGATGGGAATCACTGGATCACATCCATCCTCATTGCTCCAGCCATCAGCAGATGTAAAGGAAGAACCTATTAAAGCCTACAAGAAGTGCAGTGTCTGTTCAAGTGAATACTCCCAGGTCTTCAGCTTTTGATATCCAAAAAGATGCTCCACCACATCTCCTGCTGTCAGTGTCACTGTAAAATTTCAGATAATGAGGTAAGAGGTAAGGGGCTCACGTGGGTTCTTTATACACCAAGATGAGGAACATTAATTTTAATGCTACAAAGATGGGAGTACTGGTACAGACAGCCACTAGACAATTCCAGTTGCTCTACTGTCCTGGAATCTGGAACAAGAACCCTGTTACAAGCACTGCAAGTACAGAGCAGTTCCCTATGTCCTATTAGTGAAAAGGGGGCACGGGGTACTAGATAAAGAGGGGGTTAGAAAAAAAAATAAATGAAAGCAAGATACTTCTCTGCAATAACTGCAAAATAATATTGCTCAGGAATAATATTGCTCAGGAATTCTTCTGGAAAGAAGTCTGGTAGGTTCATCATAGTGATAATTCTGTGCTATCAAGGTCAAATTCCCAAACAGATTTTTGGTTTTACAGCGTAATTCTACTTCCTAGTTTACAACTGATTAGAGAAGATGAACTTGTAAACAAATAGTAATGCTTACTGATCCTTTTATTTATCCTTCAACTGTTACGTGTGGACAATAGAGCTCATGTAAACTAAAAATTAATATGGAAAATTAAAAACTTTTGCATTAAATGTTTTCCTATTTTTGGTCTTTTGTGAACTTGTCTTTTTTTAATGATAGAAAGGAATGATGAAGTTCATGGCTCCAGGAGCTTATTTTTCCTATGTAAATGATGTTTAATATTCTGATTTTACTTTTTTAACAGAAAATAAATTTCTCTAAAGTTATTTTAAATGCAATCATTTTATTTTCAGATTTTGTAACAAACATATCTGGAAGAGCTTACAGGTACTAGGCATGCAGGTACCACATTGCCATTTTAATTGATAAGATGGACAGCTTTACTTCTCAGTAATAAAATTGAGTAATGATTTCCAAAATACTGACCTCATTAAAAAAACTTCATAAGGACTATTTTATATATATAAATTTGAATTCAAGTTTTAAAAATTTTAATACTTAGAATACATAGATCTTTACAGAACCATGAACCAAACTTTAAAATGCTGGAAGGTAAATATTAAAAGAAAGGTTGCATACTACAAATATCTAAATTTTTTCAGGTAAAAAAACCTGATTTTTAAAACAAAATTAAAACAAATACATTTCATAATTACTAATGATAACATTTTTATACTGGTTAAAAGTCACATCTAGAATCTAAAAACTACATTAAAAACCTCTTCACCAATTCACCTCTTCTCCAATTCCATCATTATTAGTAGTACAATTAATACAATTGTAGCATCTACCATTTAGTAGGAAAGATACAAATCTTTACAGAATGTAAAATAACCAAGTATAAATCTCAAGCCATTTAAGTATGCATAAACAGGAACATAACAGCTAACATGTAAGCTTCTCTCTGATTAGATTTGACTTCAGATTTTTCATTTAGTTTTTTTTTTCCAAGGGAGAAAGGAGTGGTTTTGATTTTACTCTGTGAGCCATGTTCTAACTCAACAAGTTGTGCATATTTCTAGACAGACAAAGCACTTCTAATCTGCCTACCACTGACTGTCAAGTTTCTGCCACTCTTAGTGTGAAAATCAGAAGGAATATCACAAACTGATGTACAGACAAACTAAACTAAACACCTAATTTTCAGTTTCAAACTCACCATGTAGCTGCCATTATGCATTTTCTCAACAATTTTTTACACTAAATGTACATATGTGAGAAAAGAAAAATGAAAAATTGTTTTAATGCACTATGTGAAAACGGAACTAAACTATTCACAATAGGATAAAAAATATATAACTCTCAGATTGACTCCACAAGTCATTGCCCTTTAACTCAGGATAATGTCTTATTATTAGTGTTAGACCTCTAAAAGAGAATCCAAGCAGGAAAGGAAAAAAAAAAAAAGCTTTGAAAGGATTTCTGATCTGTAGACACAAGTTTATTACTGTTATTACTGTTTAAAGGAAAATTATATCCATATCTTGCAGACTCCGATAACTTTACTCTTTTCTCCCCATCCAGAATTAATTTTTCTTTTTGATTTGCAAAAAGAAAATCAGGTTCAAGTAAATGTTCACAGTGGAATCATGTGAAAAGATGCTGTTCAAAAGCTGAACCTTTGGCCTTTGAATAACAGGTAACTTTTATGACATCTGTCCCTCCTTAAAAATACAGGTGTGTGTATATATGTGTGTATTCATACACATATCATTTGAAGTCAGTAAAAAGGTTTTGAAGATACATAAAATGTCTAAAATTACTAGTAAAATGAGACTATAAGGCACAGTGCTACACATTACAAGAGTCAAAAAAATCATCAGTTTGAAGCAAAAGCAATGCTCATAGAACTCTGAGCAGAGTGAACCAAAAAAAAAAAAGATTAAAAATTCTGTTTACCTCAATTACTTTCTCAGATTTTGTTTTTACTGTTCATTATGAACCTTCATTCTTTACACAATCTTCTCACCATGAAACAATCTGCTCAATTTTATAGCCTGTATGTATGCTGAAACAGAGACACCCATTTGTACTCACAGTAGAAAATGATTCACTCTGTTCCAATAACTGAGTGCAAAGATGTTAAATGTTGTTGTGTTATAATTATTTTATTCACAGAAAATTCTTATTCATAACTAACATATTGTAAAATAGTGTATCATCAGTGGACACAGTATCTAGAGACTGTTTGGAGAAATTAGTTGTACAGAGCTCAAACTGAGGTGAAACTCCTAAAATAATGCAAAAGCAAGGAGTGATCACATTAGCAGTTTAGTCATGAGAGACTTCTAAAGAGAGAGACTTTAAATATTTCCTCCATGTTAGAGCTGTGACCTGTACAAAAAACCTGACATAAAAAGACTACCAGTCCAAGTGCAGCAAAGTTTTCATTGTAAAGGCAATATAAAAGAATTTATGCAACAACCTATTTTTTTATGCACAGGTTCTGAGGACAAAGAACTTACCAGAACCTTTGTGACCCAAAGTCTGCAATAAAAGCTATGCAGGCAGACCTATCCTTTCCCAACATGGAATTTGTTGGGTTGTGAGGATGTCCTTCATGCAGGAAATGGACAATGTGAATATAGCAAGCAGACAAGAGTTCTCTCCAGTAGTAAGATTCATATACTGACTATTATGCCTTTTTTTCCCTGTTTCTTCTGAGTAGCTGTTAATAATACTTATTCCAATCTCGAAACTGTTGGCTAACTATGCAGAGGAAGCACACAAGAGTTTGCAAAACACTCATTGCAATTCCATGTAAGTACACTGACCTCGCAAAAAAATGTTTTATATAGAATAAGTACCTTGCATTACAGATGCTATCACTTCCCCAGCTGTAAGAATAAAATATTATTCTATCTCCAGAAGTTTATCTGAAGAATCTTTCTAACAAAACAAGATCCAAAAAAACATTGGATACAATTAAATTCAAATGAGAGACTGTGGACTACAGTCCTTGAGCTGTGTTGGGCACACTATATGGCATTCACATACTCTTTTACATGAGAAAGAAAAACCTGATGGAAGACTTACTAAGACTTATTAGACTACCACAAATTCTTTCTGCTGAGGGTCAAATGTATATCATACACCATCAATATGCCAGCTTCTTGCTGGATAATAAATGAAAAGTAGAAAACCTAAAGTTTCTTAAAATTGTATTTTTAACCAAAAATAAAATATATTAGCAAAATATAAAAGCAAAATATATAGAAATACAAATTTCCTGAGGATTTTTATAGAGATATAGTTGTTCGGGGCATGATAATGACCTCATAAAAAAACATTCCTCTCCAAATTAATAAATAACTATAAAACTATAATCTTAGTCTCTGAACGTTATCCTTGAATTGAAGAACAAAAGAATTACATTCATAAAAATTATGTAAGGACAAATTGTTTCTGTTATATTGTATATTCAGTGTGACAAAGGACGTCTCAACTGTAAATATGCAGGTTTTATTAAAATAATGAAGTAAAATTAAATAAATTTTAAAGTACTTTGAAACCTTGTTTATGTTATTAATAGTACCATGAAAATAATACCATTAAACATGGTGTGTAATAAAACACATTTAAATGTCTGAGGTATAAAGGTTATTTCTCATTTATACTCTATTAGATGCTTCCCTTTCTTCCATAACACTGTTCATCTGGCTTACACTTCATGCTCAAGTCATGCAAATTGGAGCTGACTCTCAATTACACAAAGTCTTTCTCCAAAGATGACAGACCAAATACAGTAGAGATAAAATACATCAAGGTTTAAAATAGGTCCGTTCAGCCCCACTGCCACTTCATCATGAAATGATATAATTCACTGATGCCTCTGCCTAGCCTAACATATGTTCTATTCACAGCCTGCGTCACTCTTCATTTGTAATTCTTTCCCTTTTTTTCCCCTCATCTTGTAATACTTTGCTTGGTTGAAGACAAATACTGAAAGGAAAAAAGAGTATTATCATATGATGACCTGTTCCAGGGTGTTAAGTCCCTGTCAAGGTTTGATTTTAACATGGGGTATTGATGACAGTACATGAATTCAGGCATCATGTCTGGAATTAGACTATATTAATTATCACTTGAGTGCAGTAGGCATGAAAGTGCTGTTTCATTGACTAAAAGGATTTGACTGAATAAAATCCATTTCTCATCTGGTTGCTTATGGATAAAGACATTTTTTCTCTTTGCAGTGAATTTTTCTTTATTAAATATGATATTTATAAGATTGAATAGACTGTCTCATTCAACCACAGACACAAATATTTTTAAACAAAAATCTTAAATCTATTGTTTTGCTGACAACTGCTTATATATCAAAGTTTGCACTTTAGTCATTACATAGAAAATATAAAATGTATACACCAAATTCATATGTATGTAATAAAATATTATTATTTTAAAACACAAAATATGAAAGATTAATTATTATTTTATTTAAAAAATTAATAATGACACATAGGTAAAAAAAATCCTATAATTTTATTTCCACTCAGTATTAAAATGCATTTTTATGCTGGGAGCTGTACTTTATTTTCATGAAACCAAAAAATTAAGTTTAAATCACTAAAAAAACCCCAGGTCAGTGTAACCTAGTTACCTAGAAAAATTCTACCTTATAGCCCTTACTATGTACACCATAACGTAGCTACCGAGAAACTGGAAGGAGATCTGAACTTTCAAGTATAAATATCCACAGAGATTTGTAAACCAGCATATGGCAATATAACTACACTAAAATATTTAACAATGTAATTTTTTTTTTAATTTATCATTTTCAATTACCACCCAGAAATATGCATTTCTCACTTTATGTTACGTGCTAGCTGCCTCATGCATTTGCACTACCATAGCAAAGTGCCAGGAAACATCACCACATGATGGCCATAGCACAGATGTTGCTCCTGGTATATAAATTTTCTCTTAGTGCACCAGAGATTCTTCCATTCTCTTTTTAGCATCCAAATGAGGTGGGAAATTATGCTGGGGCAAATGGAAGCTAAAAGAGTTGGACTCAATGAAGAGCAGTGCACTTAACTGCTAATGCCAGATGTGGGTATGCAGGATAATTAGAATTATTAATGTTTTTATTAGTTACATTTAATCAGCCCGGCACCTTGTATCTATCTACTGATCTTTCTACATCTGTATTTATAGTTTTCCTCAGAGTCTCGAATCAGAAGAGAACCATATAATGCTGTTACTTTTCAAAGTCATGCTATATGATCTCTAAAGATCTGTGGAAATGGAAGAAACTTCTTTCCTTAATAGGTATCAATTAGGTATGGGTAGACACACCAATCAACAGCATAATAAACACATTGAAACATTCCAAACCTTTTAAATCTTGCTTAATCACAGTACTAAATTGTCCTAGCTGACCTAGGTGGCACAAGGCATCAGGCGACCCAGCATTCTGCATTCCATGTTTCTCTCTATATCAAACCATGAAAGTTTGCTGTCTCTTAACAACCTGCAGCCAGAAAATTGAGCTTGTGTGTTCTGCCCTGGTTTACAGCAGGGGAGGGATGCTGGGTCCCTTTTAAAACAGGGAACAGACATGAGAAGCTCTCTCTTTTATTCTCTCTGGGCTCTGGAGAGCTCTGCTATACTTCCACTCCTGCTGCCTGCTGTTTGCCAAGGGAGGGGGACTCACAGCTGCCCACCACCATGGATCAGAGCCATTCTACAAGTTCCAGCTGCTGTCAGCAGTCCACCAGCACTTTTTTTTTTACCAGCACATTGTAGGAGAAAGCCTGCCCAACTGTGACATGGAGCCTGCACCAGCACCCGGCAGCACTGGCTAATTTTCAACAAAAATTGTTCTTTCCAGGTTTTGGTTTTTTTCCCTGCTCCCTGTTGTTTTGTTTGCCTCAGGGGAGGGAGTTTGTTTTCTTGAACTGTGGAGGCCCATTTGTCCTGTTGTGTCCTTTGTTCTCTCTGGAAGCCCCACAACCTGGAGCGGGGAGGGGTGGGTGGGCTTCTCTTTTTGCATTTGTCTCTCCTTATTGGTAAGACTGGTGAGATTGAAAACAAAGGGAAAATAACTTATGTCAGGTCCTATAAAATGGTCTTAAAATAAGACATCTACTGCAATCAGAGATCAGCTTTAGCTAGTTCTAAAGAATAATTTTAAAGGATTAAAAATTACAGCCATTGAGAGAAGTATAGTGAATCATGCCTTCCCAAATGTTTCAATAAGCAAAAAGTTAATGACTTTCTCTAAAGGCACAAACTAGATGATGGTGCCGATTAAGGTAGCATAAGAAAGGCATTCACAAATCACAAGGATCAGGTAGGAGACAACATCTTGTACTGCCACAGCAGATGATGAAGAAATTTTTGCTTTTAAATCAGGTCAGTTTTATGGACAGTATTAAAGCTTCAAACAAAGAATCATGTAGGATCAACAGTTAGTGTTCTTCTGTATTTGGCAGGAAGGAGTAGTCAGCCTATTTACACTTTTCTCCTTTCTATTATTTGATTCCCTTTCCCTTTTCAGGCCATAAATACCAGCATGGAGTCTTTGCTTACTCCAGCAGGTTGTGTTTTAGTTCCTCCATTCCTGCAACCCTTTCCTAAGCCTCTCTCTTCTCTTACTACTCTTACCCAAGAGGTTCATTCTACCTTCCCCAAAATGACTTTCAGACTGTGACTGTACCTGAGCTATGCTGAGCACAGCATAGGTGTGATAACAATTGAAGCAAGAACGACAGTATCCAAGAACTAAAAAAAAAAAAAAAAAACAAAAAACAAAAAAAAAACCCAAAAAAACACCCCAGCCTGTAAATATGTAATGTAATGCAATGTTTTAGTAATTTTGGAATAACTGCAAGACAAAAAAAAAGACTTCTTTCCTTTATAGAGGAGCATAGCATGACAAGTGCAGATTAGAATGATTATGCTTGCTCTGCCTTCTCCATTGCATGATCCCTACTAAAAAAAAAAAAAAAAAAATTGTTCCTTCCTTTTTCTCCTCCAGTTATTTGATTTGCACAAATTCTTTGTCTTACAGTTCTTGCACATTAGAAGCCAACTGCTTGATCCCTGCTTTAGAATAGTATCTGCAGAAAAGTATGATGTGAATGAATGGCACTATTCATTCAAGTCAAAAGAAAGCCAGAGAGCTTACTGTACAAAACCGAGGTTGATTGACAACAAAACGCCGCATAGGTTATGCAAAATCAGAGAGGCTACAATGTGGGAATGAATGAATGGGTGCTGTATGCTGAATGGGTGACTCAACACACCTACACCCTGCAGTGAGGTGCTTGCAAATATCTTAAGAACAGCCTTAGCAAAACATAATTATGCCAATGGTTAAGCTCCATCAAACCCTAGGAAACTACACAGATTATTTTAATACTTCTAAGGGTAATTATGGGCATTGTTTTAAAATACTTTTCCTTAAATACCAACTGCAATCTGCTACCTCAGAAAAACTGTCACTAAAGCTCCCTGCTTATTTGGATGACTCAGTAATCAAATGAAATCACATTATCTTTGATCTTTTCTTTACAGTGATGTAATTAAGAAACTTATGATTTGGGAGCAACATCTTTTAGCTTGCAGCTGTCTTCTATGAATATTTACAACATATCCATCTTTGTATGGATAATGTAATCATTGCTTCCTGATGAGAAGTAACACATTTTTGTATCTTTCATGAAGTAAAAGGCACATGGTATTCAACAAGCACTTTACAGAGGCTTAGTTTGGGGTAAGAAACAAAAGTAAACATCCATCAAGACAGCCTAAAAGCAAACATATTCAGACTGCTTCAAAATGTCTGAACCCAGCACCACTACGGTTATAGAAACATTGAAGAAAAAAAGAAAGATTGAACCAAGAATAAACAAGACCAGTAACAACTCATTCTCACGGGATCTGCCCTAGAACTGAATCTGCACCTGAAATACAAATACACCAGATCTTCAGAGCTCACAAAAAATTAGGCACTTGAGATGCTAATCATCTAGACTGTATTAAATATACTACTATTGTTACAAATATTGCTATTCAATACACAATATAAAAAAGAGCTGTTTACCAGTTATATAATGAAAGAGAAAACATGCCATCAATGTCCCACCCACAGCACATATCACTGGATGCTCTTATTTGCAAGGAAAAGTGGAGCTGGGAAAGTCTACATAATAAATTTTCTTCTGACTTCTTGATTCAAAAGAAATTAGATATTACCACTTCCAACATTTTGCCCTATTGGTGAACATTTTACATTAATGAATCTATACCTATATAGAAGGGTTTGTGGAAGGGCCCATTAAAAAATTTAGGACACTGATTACCCCACTCAAATGAAAACTGCTGGCACGTATATGCGTCTTTTGCCCACAGTATAATACACATTTCACATTTAGTATATGAGACAGACAAGTACAACGTTTTTATGAAATTCAGGCTCCCGGCATGTTTCCTTTCTCATGCTAGAATGACACTTATTTAAAGCTGCTGGGTTTTGTATCAGCTGTTTGAATTTTTTATTGTGATTCAGGACAGTCACATCTATTCAAAAATATTTCTGCACTGTGCAGGCAGGTGAATAATGACAGTTTGTGGACACTTTTTCCTCTGACACTTCTGACTTAATAGTATAGTCTAACAATATAAAACTTAAAGAACAATTAAATTATCTGAGATTTATTCCATAAGGCTTTAGGAGACTATGAATTTCTTTACTGGATAATAAGATGGGGATGAATCTTAAAAGAAGACTGGTAATGCTCTGGGTAGAAAAAGTGTATTATTTCTAGACCTGACATACTTGAATCTGTAGGGAACAGGCAACATCGCAACTCTTAATAGAAACCTGCATAAGTATGAAATCTACATCAGTGATATTTTGAATTCCAAAACATAATCTGAGATTTTATGAAAAATGTAGAGTTAAACATTTCACAATCCAAACCAGAATATCTGTCCTGTTTTAAATATCTATCATAAAATTATTTCCAAGTTGATACTACTGCTCTAATTTTTCCCTAGGTAGTCCTAATAAAAATGCACTATTTTAATGCTTCACTGGTAAAACTTCCAAAGTTTCGTCAATTAAAGTGAAAAAAAAAGGTGGAAACCATGACAATTCTTCAATAGTTATGAAGAGCAGAACAACTGTATAGGAAAAACAAGAATGGAAATCAGGCTGGTTATTCAATAACTTAATGCATACCTTTGCATGGTTAAGACTTATAAACTTGAGAAATAACTGATCTCACTGAGGTAAGTAAGGAAAATTGCAGCACCAAGATCAACTTGAAACATCAGATGCTTTTACCTAAACTAATCCTACAAAGATTTTGAAAAAACAAACAAATAAAGACCCAAAGGATTTCCAACATCTATGCAGCTCAAATACTTCCACATTTTATTATTTATATGAGAGCGTGCCATCTATATATGTAAATTCTTACTATTAAATCATTGATCAAATCAAATATGCCTTCAGCTATGAAAGGTCTATATCGCTTAGAATGCCAGTGCTAATGAGCTGTCTTGGTTTGCAAACAAACAGAAGAATTGCTGAAGAAGTTTATGTATCTGCATTCTTATTTTCCTTGCTTGGCATCTTGAAACTTTATAAACTAACTTCTGACTCAAAGCAAGCAGAAAGATGAATCTAGATGAATTGCTGATTGCAGAGATCAAGATCCAGTACAATCCAGTCCACCCTGATTAGCTCAGCTGGCCAGAGCATGGTGCCAGGTTAATGCCAGGATTGTGGGTTTGATCCCTCTACACGCCATCAACTTAAGTAGCTGGACTTCGCGATCCTGAGGATCTCTTCCAACTCAGAATATTCTGTGGTTCTGTGATCTTTTAAAGAGATTATTCTCTTTCATATTAAAATACTGTCCAAAGAGTATGTCAAGAAAATTAATTCGATTCAGACTTGACAAGAAATCTCTGATTTAAACACATTCATTTGCTTGCTAAATATTAAGCCTATAATCTAAGGAGCAAGAACCTAGTGAACAAAGTAACATTGGCCTTAACCATAACTCTAATAGCCAGTTTGTATATATTTGGTGACATTTCATAAGTGGATTTTTAAAAAATTTATTGATATTCTATAGCAAAGAAAAATCCTGACAAATTTGTGCACAAGCAACAGAACATCAAAACAAGGATGCAGTAATTTTCTCAAAAGCTGCAATGAAACTTAATTATAGGGCATGATTACTTTATATATGCCCCTACTGCATCTGAGAAGGTCTATATCAAGAAGTTATTAATTTTTTTTCATCAATCAGGACAAGTTTCAGTTTACACCAAAGCCAAACATCCACCATTAGGTGAAGCTATCATTCTGCCCAGAGTAGAACAGTAAAAGAGTATTGAGGAAATGGAAATTGAATATTCTCACAAAATTGTTTTCTTATATTCTAACATTTTCAAAGTTCCTTATACACTCTTCACATAGTATTGTGCAGCAGGTTTCAGTTGAGTATTTGTCACCCTTACATCTTTCAGCTTTAAATCTGGGTAATAAATATCAACAAGTGGTACTGAATAATGAATATATTACTTCAGGAAAAAAACTTTTCTTTTTCAAATATGAAGGATTGCCAGAATGAAAGTCTGGCAAAAATACACTGAGAATATACTCATTCAAGTTAACGGGGACCACCATTAACCTTCCCTTTTTCAGGCAAACTCCTAAAAAGCTAAATGAAAAGCCAAAAGAAATTGATCTATAATGCTATAGTCCCAGTGCAAATGGAACAGGCTAGTGACTCTGCTGTGTAATTTTCTATAGTGGTGGATAGGGCTCGACATTCATATTAATCTTAGTATGTCTCAACAGAATTAATGCTATACCCATAATTCATAAAACTATTGACTATAAATAATTATCCTTCTTAAGAGAGCTTCATGAATTCCCAGTTAACTTACTAAAATGGAGTAAGTAATTTCTCAGTGTGCCTCTCCTCTATTATTAGACAATATTCTAAGTTGCAGAACTTTCTGATCCTTCTCATTTCAGCATGTACCACTCATTGAATGATTTGGGAGAAATATCACAGAAGGAAGGACCAGCATATTGATATATTGATGATGCTGCAGTGCTACCTATCTGTCACCACCCAAAGCTATATCAATATTGTCTATCAGCCAGTCAGTGGATAAAATCAGATCAGAAGTAGAGAGAGAGAGTGATCTGTGTGAATGAGGGAATGAAGAGCATGTCAGACGTACAGAGAAAAAGCATTTCACAGGATTCACAATGAATGTACAGCTTCCCTTATTTTAAGGGAGACATACATAATATTGGTCAATTCAACTCGCAGATTAGAATTCTGGCATTTTTCCTTAACACTAAGTTTCAACCACTACCAGTGCCTTCAGTTTCTTGTTGCTAGGAAACTTCTTCCAAACCTGGTGGACGATCATAAGATCACAGGAGAATTCGGGTTGGAAGGGACATTAGGAGGTCTTTAGCTTACCTCCTACTTAAAGCAGGGTCAGCCATGAGGTCAGACCACGGCTATCCAAAAATGGCTGAATGAGTGATGTCTTAGCCTCATTACATCCACTACGTGGCTGGACTATATGCAATAATTGGACATATTTTCATTCTAAAAACTGCCTAGCATAGTGCATTCTTCCTTAACAAGATGTGCATTCTTATCAGTAGGGCTTTTAGCTGGTATATTCTTAAATATGAACATCTCCACTTGCCACAGTGGCTTCCCCTGGAGTTGTGATGTTCAAAGTCTGTACAAATATTAAAAAGGTGTCAGCAGCTTGCCTAAAAGCAGCTTGCCTAAAAGACTGACTAAAGCCAGACAGTAGTCCTCTGACCTAAAGAAGCTCTAAGAAAAAGAAAAAAAATGCTTTGGCATAGTCTGAGACTGCAAAATGCCTTCCCACAGGAACTACAGATCATCAGAAATCCCACCCCTGCAAGTACATGTTCTGTGATATGATACAGTTATAATTAATATTTTTATACACTTCTACATGTAACAAACAGTATCTACATTTATTGGTGCATACATCTTGCTTCGTATATTTGCAGAGTTTATAAAATTTTTAAATAAAAAATTCCCCAAAACATTAATTTAGGTATTTCACTGAACACACATTTCATTTGTAAAAGAATCAGGGAAGAAGCACACTTACTAGCTTCACAGACTAATGACGCCAAACTAAAAGGCTTTGTTTTGCATTTCAAAGCCATGATCTTCATCATATACCTTGATTTTTATTAACTTCCACATAAAAGCCCACATTCATTAGGAATAAAGATTTCACAACTGAAACTTTGAAATACCTTGGCAGAAATGAAACAATTTCCAAAGATAACTATCAGATATTAAGAAATAGCATAATTGGAACAGAAATGCACACTGAAGTACTAGCTTTGCCCAACACCAGAGTCACTCAGACAAAGAAAAAACTGTTACTATGAAGAAATAAACTATATAACTTTGTATCCTACAATGCACTGGTTTAATATTTTCTGTACATATTTCAGTTCTGCAGTCATGTGTTCCGAATAAGGAGTAAACTAATGTGAAAAATTAATGAATTTCTTAAGTACTGACAATACATGTAGTATGAAATTGAGACCCAGGTTAATCTCTTACCTCTGCAACTGGTTTATTCACATATTGAATAAAACTACCAATATGTACATGTTCAGCATGTTTTTCCAGTATCAGGTAATTACCTGGTATGAATGATGATGATGAATTTTTAATTTCTATTTAATTTCTTTGTATTTTTATGTGTCCATAATGATAGACTCTTTTGCAAACCATTTTGCAAAACAGACAGTGGAATAACTAAAATCACTTCCACCATTATTAAGCATTTCTGTTTTCTCTTCCTTAGGAGCCTCTTCACTCAACAAAAAATCTGTTTATTTCAACATCTGCAATTTATTACTGAAGTTTTTCTCATCTTAAAATTCAAATAGCTTCTTTATATGGTAAGAGTTATTGTCTACTTACACTAACATTTTTATTTCCAATTATGACAATTAATCGCCAAGGAAAATTAAATTTAATTCTGGCCTACAAAGACTGGAAATATCTCAAATATCTACCAAGGATTTTTCATGTCAGCATGGAGGGAGAACTCAGAGTAAGCAAAAATTAATTTGATGCCATCCATGGCTTTTTAATGTCTTATGCATCATAAAATGACAAATATCATTAAAAACCACATAACACATTAAGTTCTTATAGTTCTCATTTTCCTTATTATCATAAATCCTGCAAACTGATATTGATCTAACTATGAGATTCACATTATTTTTTCCTGTCATTAAATAATCCCTATTTATAAATTCCTACTTATGATAAGTATCTCAGAAGCCATTCTAACCTGAGATCATATTGTAATAGACTATTAAGATTCTGTATGTTTTTTCTAGAAATCTACAACTCATTTATTTTCAAATACCACAGTTAGACTACCACTTCTTCCACTTATCCAATTTTTATCAATTGTATATATCTGTTGTCTCTTCTGAATAAGAATACAGATTGACAGTACGTCAGTTTATTTAACTGTTACTTTTCACAGATTTTAGTTTTGATTTTAGGTATGACTCAGTGATCTCAATGCATATGCACTTTTAAAGAAATTATCGATGAAAAATTTTACTAATTATTTACTTAAATTTATACAATTCCCTGGACCTTATGAAATCTTTCCCTCAGAACGCATTCTATTATGGGGTTTTTGTGTGTCTGTTGGTTTAAGTCAAGGAAAAAAAAATTCTCAGTAGTCCCAAACCTTTTGTGATGAAACAGTTTGAACTGTGAATACCTATATTGGGCCACTACTTGGTTTTGGGACTGGACTGCTTTAATGGGCAGCTAGGAGGCAAGATTTGCTCATGCTGACATGATGCTAGAATAATGGGAACTGGTGGGATGAGTTTGTTGTTGTTTCTCAGTCAAAAACAAACTCTCCTCACATTTTCCACCTCCTCACTGTCTGTTCAGTTAAAGCTACTGGAAAAGCATCTCTTACTAATTGGTTATGGTAATGTTACACAACATTTGCAGGCCTATTTCAGAATTGCAACCTTATTGTTACATCCCAACAGAATAAATTCATATTAAAAATTTACCTGGTTAGCACAGCCATGTTTACAGCAGCACATCAGCAAGCAATTTCAATCCTGAAATTAGGACCAATTTTATTGTCACATAAAAAATTTGAATTTTACTGAAGACTAACTGAATTATGATGACTTACCAGAATGACCAAAACCATCCAAAACAAAAAAGTCCAAAAAAGCCTACCCATGCAACATTTTTTCTAAACAACTGCATACTGACAGCAACAGGTTATGGATGTCTAATCTATCAGAAGGATTTCTGGCATGGAAAAGATTGAAAATATAAGGACACTGTCTTCATTTTAAACTTCTCCTTTGAGATCTCTATGGTTTCAGTGGACAGATTTTCTCAAGACCTTTCAGCTTTTAGGGTAATCAACCGTAAAAGTGGCACATTGTTCATCAACTGAATAAAACATTGAATTGCACCTATGTAAGGGCATAGTTATTTTGATAGTACTTTAATATTTCTATATGCCTTTGGCTGAACCCTAATCAAACAAAGTAATGACAGTTTAGGTAGCTGTGCTAGAACCAGCTTCTAAACAAACTCTTAACTTTCCTGGACAGTGATAAAAGGAATTGCCTGTAGCAGAGGTTGCAATACAGACTTATAGAATCCTTGTGGGACTTCAGGTAAACACACCCCAAAAAGTCCTTCTGAAGACCTGTACATATACTGCATACTGCTTGAACAATTAATAAGTTAACGCAATAACGAACGTGTACTTCGATTATTGGCATTATTGCTAGAAGTATATTTAAAGGCTCAGTGTGCATATTAAAAGGCTGCTTGCCTTTTTTTTTTAAGAAAGCCATAAAACAATTTGGAGTAGCAAGGGTGACCTCCAGTGTGCAATTAAGTTTATGTCATTACATCTTCTATGTAATATTTTTTGGCCTATTACTTTTGGTGATCCTAAAAAGCAACCATTTACTTTCTTTCTTGTGCACAACACAGAAATTCAAAACATTGCCTTCTGCTTTGAACTGTGATTTTCTCATAACATTCTGACCTTCTCTGTATTATACGGAACAGCATAAAAAATAACTGCCTAAACAGAAAAACTAGAAAATTTGCTTCTTGCTCCTGTCTAAATGCATATTACCACAATCTACACTTTTCTTCTAGAATAATAATAATTAAAAACAATTAATGTATTACAGAAGCTTTTGCATTTTAAGACTAGTAGAACATTACAGATTAATAGTGCTACTACTGTGTACAAAATACTCAGCTCACAATTCAACCTACATGTATTTCATTGCAAACCTGAGCAAATTAAAAAATATTCAGAAATTCTAACAAGTCAAAACTATCCTAAGAACTTAATAGGAAAGATGTATTCATGTCTCATGGTAAGATACTCATTAGGTGCTGTGTCTAATATACTCCACAAATACCTGTATTGAATATGACCTATTCAAGAAAGAAGTTAAGCTTATGTTCCAAAAGTTAAATTCATTGTATTGATAAGTTGTGCCAGATGGATATCTTTGAATGAAACCTTTAGTCAATGTGGTGTCTTTAAATTAAAATAAAACAGATGTCACCATTATGAATTCAAAACTAAGAACATTATCGTTACATAACTTTTTATTTCCATCATCAATACACAATTTAGTTTTTGATGACTAATTTGGAGGTAGTTTTTCTAACAAACTAGGGAGCAATTTTTTAGCCAACTGCAAGGACACAAAACATCTAATTAAGGGTGTCAAATGGGGCTACTATGTCAGAGCAAGTGCCATTTAGGGTCTGTCAGTGTTCCTTTTATAAATCACTACTTTCAGAAGGTTAATACTGTGAAAGTTAAAATTTGGTTCAGGGCTGACTCCTGGCATATTGTGCAAGGTGTCACACTAGATCTGTTTTGGTTTTTGGTTTCCTTTTATTAATTAAATTATCAAGATTAGTAATTTTAATGCCTATCTACAGAAAAGGAAAGAGCTAGTTGAAGAATATACTTTTCTAAATAACAATAATATAAAAAAAAAGCATCTTATTGCTTTAGAAACTTGAATGATACATATGGATTATCAAAATCTAGAAGAAAGACCTCCATTGCAACAATAATTCAAAAGAATGGCATTTCATTATTAAGGGTAGAGAAGTTGGCCTTTTGGTTTCATCAGTCAGCAGATTACATATTTGTCCACAATCTTCAAAATGCCCTACTTTCTAATTCTTTGGACTTCTTGTGCACTCCTGTGAAGTATCTATCTTAACCCTCAAAAGAAATAAGCAAATTCCTTTTTAGCATATATCCTACTCTTCATAATGTTTATAAAGCAGACAATCATAAAGTCAGAAGCTGACTTTGCAGTGGAAAGAGGCGTGCCATCTCAAGGCACCGGCACTTGCACACGGTTTGCACGCGCGCGCTGGCACCAACACGGCGCGTTGGGGTCTCACTCAAACACCAAACGCGCATCACCCACGGCGCACGCCGAGCGCTCCGCGGCTGCAGCACGCAGCAAGCGGCTCCCGCGCTGGCCTACTGCGCCCACTCCGTGTATTCTGACAAGGTCAGGGAAAGGCTTAAGCATCAGCATACAAACAAATGTTTTCTTTCTTTCCAAGATGGACGGGCCTTCCAGCGTTTTCATTATGAAATTATGAACTCATAATATTAATTTTAGTTCAAAGTAATGTTTTTCTGAGCATAATCAAGGCGAAAATATGTTAAAGTACGTAAAAATGTCTTTAAAGTAGCATAATTCATATCTATAATACCTACTTATAACAGGGACCATCATATATTTGAGGAAAAGATTTTCATCTTTCACAAAATAGGGGTTTGAACTGGATGGAGTCCTAAAGAATAAAATAATCCAGAAAAAGCAAGTACCTGTATTTATACTTTATTTTTTACAGCTCAGTATTGTTTATATGGTAATAGGATTGAGAATGCAAGAAAACATGCTTTTACATGCTTTATGTTTTTATGTTGTTTGACCTACGGGTTCCTGAAGTGTTCAATACTACAAAAAAAAGCTATAACCCAAAGACAGAGGATTATAATTATCCACTATGAATTTATATAGTGGTCGCTTTATCTTCATTTTACTAGTGTCTTTACTTTTATAGATACCATGCACCTACATATATTCACAACATGAAAAAAAAGGAACTGCATTCAGTATGCCACATAATACTGAAATAATATGCAATACAGAAAATAATACTGCAGTAATACATAATACAGCTAAAATTGAGCACTGGTTCAAGTAATTTTGAGCTGTTTTAGAGCAATAGTTATGAGATTATGAGATTTTAATTTAATTACATTTTAAACTTCAGATTTCCTGCTGCATTATTTTAGCACATGCAAAAATAAATGAAAATCAATAGGTTCCTCAAAAATTTTGCTGAAGCATATGATGTACTTATGCTACCAGTATATAAATACTCACAGCAATTTTTGTGCATCCATCTTGCAGACAAGAAACATTTTTTTTTTCTGAACTAAGTTTATTTCTACCCATTGACTTTAACACAACATTTCAGCAATCTGCAGGTTTTTTAAGTGAAGACCTCCCCTCACTCTCTATCTGTGTATCAGGAGACCATTTTAATTCACTCACAAAATCTCAAAGGGACTGGTATGTCTGGTAACATAGGAGCCAATATTGCAGCTATCAGTTTTCATACAGCCTGGCTGGACCTTTACATTAGAGCTGCCCCACACTGATTGTTCTTTCATTGCAGCTGTCAGCATTGCCTGACAGCATATTACGAAATACATGGCTACAAAGCCAGTATCAATCAGGATATGATCATGCAGATAATAGTAGCAAACTATTGATAATAGACCTTAAATCAGGCCATCATGTATGAGCTTCTTAAAAGCAGTAGCCTTGAGGGCCTTTCTGCTTAGTTCTATCAGCTGCAAAACGAACTTATAACACACCTGAAAACTTCATAGGAATATGTAATTAGCAACACTAAAAATAAGTAACAAAATCCTATTACTTTCTGCAAGTCAAGGTGAGAATTAACAGAGATTTTCCCTGTCTTCTACATTATGTATGGTAGAAATAGTACACAATACCTGCCATTACACTAATGTTCTTTCCCACTTCGCTGGAAACAGCAGTTTTGTTGTGCTTTGAAACTCTCTCACTTCAAAAGCACTTCAACTTGATATGGCCATTTAACAAGGAGAAGGGAAATGTGTATAGTTTAGCAGCACTCTTCACGAAACTGAAAGCACCATGTTAAAAACAAAAGGATCTAATTTGTCCTAGACATAAATAATAAAACAAAACAAGAGTTGCATGCAAATTTAGTAACATAAAATTTTAGGTGATAAACAGAATGGAGCCCGGCTTCTTGTTTAGTATTCCTTAGTTATCACCACAATTGCTGAATGTCTGTCATCACCAGGAGAAGAAAAAAGTGTCTCTCTCAGCTGTTCCCCTGCTTGTTTTGTTCACTGTATTCTTGTAAAGTGGGAGAAAATAAGTGTCATTTAATGAATAGTGCTATTCTTTGTCTGACAGCTTCATATCTGTTAGGTGTAGGAGGCCTAGTACTTTCCTTTCTGATAATGTTTTTGACAGTGTGCTAAATTCCTCCCCCAAAAGGCCGGTGTATATATTCTGCTAAAAGAGGCTTCATCTATCCTGAATGAATGCCCTCTTTTAACCCCCTTCAGCTTCTGTTCTTACATTAATTGAGCTGATCAGATTGAGCATATGAATTTGTCTTTGATGTATTCATATGTTTAGCTGATGCTGCTCGCGCTCCCATTGGCAAGCAGGCAGAGCTCTCAGACAAATAGGGCTGTTTCCATAGTAACAAGCAATAGCTAGGGATCTCTTGAAAAATATTTTTTTTCAAAATTCAAACTGGAAAATTCTCACTGGATATGGGTCTAGTTCTAAATGTGTCATATCTAATGATGGATGCAATTAGGAATCCCACCAATGTTTTAAATAATAAATTAGGCTAATTTTCTAGGCCGGGCATGATGACACACAAATACTAAAAAGGCATCTCTCATTTTTTCATCCATGACAAAAGACTTATTAATTACTTTTGTTTTTAGGATTTCAAAACTAATTGAATAGTGAAATAGTCACATAGATGCTGTAGAAGAGCAGCCTAGAGGTAAACTCTTGTTTAAAAAAATACTTCAAGCTGCTTTGATATTTGGTTATTCCATGTAGAAGCAGGTGAAAAAAATCATTTTACAAATGCTATGGCAGTTGGTAAATCTCAAAGGGTGAAAAATGCCCATAGCCATTTTTAATTACTGAGCATGAAAAAGGAAAGATGTTGAAAATAAGTTTTTTAGACCCTTATAATCTGAGAATGCCAGGATTTTAATTCTTGTAAAATATCATTTGAAATACAAGGGAACAATAAAATTACAGGGGGTGGGTGGTGAAAAGGGCAGGAAGAAACAGAAAGAAAGAGGGGAAAAGGGGGGAAAAAAGGGGGTTGATTATTGCACTATGATGGTTTGTAATTAAAATAGATATTTTGCATTAATCTGCCCCGAAAGTTTTTCCCTGAAAATTAGATACCTGACACTGGCTTTTAATATACTGCCTGTCAATGTGCAGTAATAGAGTTTCAGGGTTCTGCTTCAACATATTATTATACTACACTGAAATCCATTGATATTATCATCTTGCTGCTTCCAATTAGACATGTTCCATCTTGAGGGGTCAATCATTCATATCTAGCATTCAGGAAAATTCAGTTAAATGTTAAAAATATGACAATTCCCTAAAAAACAAGGTTATGTTTTAAGTACTTCACTTGAAATCTACAGTGTATCTGCAGTTGTCATATGGGGAAAACAGTTTTAAGGCATATAAGGGTCATAATCACATAGAACTAGTCACAATGTAGTGAAGAAAATCTTAAAATCCTCCACTATATTAATTCTAAGACTCTTATGTAGGGATTTACATTCTTAAGATGCTCCTTATTAGAAAAAGGAAAACCCCTTTTCTGAATCCCCACTCTTCTGTCCTCTTCTAGTTTTACAGTTAAGGAATTCTGTAAATTCTAATGTGTATTACATTTTCAAAGACTTTTTTACAATACTTTAAATTTTAAAAGAAAAGAAATTAAATCATATTTAGTCACCCAAGAAGAAATCATAGCTTTACTTAAATTTGATCATTGTCTTCATTAGACTCACACTTTCAGTCTGGGAATATCTTTTATTAAATCAAGGGAAAACAAAGTCTGAGACCATTATGAAAGCCCATTTAAGAGGAAAGCATACTGCTTTACCAGTTTGTTGTCTTCTAATCTTGTGAGATTACAAAACTGGGCTCTGGATTTACTTCAGATAATGCATTTTCAGCTTCTAAGATAGAATCCTAATGTAGCTATTTTTTATTTTATTGCCTAAAAAAGAGACAAAAATTACATTATAAATCACTTTGTTCAATTTAATAAAGTGGTACCTGTTTTAGAAATTTCTAGCATTATACTTCTGATCATGGTCAATTTAATATTTTTAACTTCTATACATAGAAATATCTAGTCTGTTGATAATTTTGAGCTACAAATTCTGATTTTTTTATAAAATAAGGACTGTTTTATCTCAGAAAAAAAACCTATTTTCTACAACATCATGTACTGTGAGGCAACAGCTGATAATGGCTTTCCAATGTATGATCTTTCCAAGCACTTCTTTATCAGAAATAATCCAGTAACAAAGTAATTTTTGGTCAATGTAAACACTAATAATAGTTAACAAAATAGAAGTTACAATGTAATTTATTTTATCACTAGTAGCATTCATCAAATTGGGGGATATAGTCATATGACTGGACAATGATCTGGCACACATCCCACCACGTAAAACAAAGGGAGATCTGCCTTCCCCTAAGTCTCATTATAAATGTAACTTGAGATTTAGGAATGGTGCCCCCAGTGAGATTCTCCCAAACACACTGCTCTCTCTCACTTCCCCTTTTTCCCCGCTGATCCCCACCATAACAGGATGGAGAGAACTGGAGGCACAAACGGCAAGGATCATGGGTTGAGGTAAGAAAAATTTGCTGAAAACAGCAATGAGGTAAGAAAACAAACAGCAACAGTAACATGTAAAAATGACAGAAAGTATAAGAAAAGATATAGTTCACATGCAGAAAACATTCCTTCATAATACACAATGCAAGACGAGTCCCACTGCCATGCTTTCTTGACTGGAAGGAACCCCTTCTTCCTGGAAGAGAGTCCCTTTCCTCTGCCCCCAGCAATAAAGTAAGGTGGTACAGAATAACCTCCAAGTCCCAGCCATGCCCCCTCACAGTTACAGCAAAAATTAACCCTGTTCTAGCTGGAACCAGGACAACATAGCATCACAGTCCTTATCAATCTTAGGCAGATCAATAGATTTATCTGGTCATGGTATAAAATCCAACAGTAACATTGCTAGCACATGAGACTAAATCTGAAAAAGCACATGAAGCTGTAATTTAATAAATAGAAGACTGCATATGTATTTTTTGAGTCTGAATCAGTTCCTCTTCCTTTAGCAGAAAATTAATCCCTCGGTAGGGGAATACCTTACAGCAGTCAAAAGATATGTTCAAAAATGCATTATGGTAACTATTAGCAGCAATAATTCACTATATTTTAAAGGTATTTTAAATAGGATGGAAAATTACAGACTTATTCTGTACCAATGAAATCAATGTTTACCCTACAAAAAACATGTGGATGGGTAATTAATTAGGCTATTCTAAATGCAAAGTTTAGAATTTAGTTTAATTTAGTAGATAAGAAAAAATATTTAAATCACAATAAAAGTCAAAGTAAACACAGTTTGTACACAACAGAGGATCTGATACTTTGAAAAAAATGTTAGTCACTGGATAGATGGAGGAAATTAAATTTTAGATAGTAAAAGATTATGAGATGTGTTGATGATTCTCTTTTCAGAGCTTAATTGCTCTAATTTTACACTGGTGTTTTGCTTTAAGTCAGTTCCTTCTTGAACTTTTTGACTGAAAAAAATCCATAACTATTAAAAACAGTAGAAGATATTACCATAGCTGTTTATCGTGAAATATAGCTACATAGATATAAGCATGACAATGTACTTTTTTCCAAAATTATTTTGTGAAGGTTAGAACGTCCTTTAAAAGCTGATATAACTTTTATCTTAAACATGACCTTGTACTAACACTACACAGCCTATCCTATTTTCAGAAAATACATCCCAACCAAAGATTAGTGGATTTTCTAAGAGGGACTTTGGACAAGAGCTGTGGTCATAATCTTGTTACAAAGGAATAAAAGATCCATTCACTATTAAAATGAATCCAAATCAATATTCAGTACTAAAATGAAAACCAATGGAAATAACTGCCCTTCACAAAGAGTAACCAGTGAAGAACTCAAATCCATAACTTAAATTCACCTAAACAGTATTTCACAAATCATGGAGTTAAGAAAGAAATTAAATTACACTTAATGCAAGTTGCTGGCAATACAGTCCTGTTTAAGGCCTTTTAAGCATTAATAGGTTATAAAAAGTGAAAACAGATGTTTTCTTGGTAAAACAGATGTTTACTTGGTAAAAGAGAGTATAGTGTGAGCCTAAAGTTACTCCAGTGAGCCACTGATTTCTAATGATGCATACAGAAAATCAAATAAATAAATTAATTCTTTGGTGTCATAAATAAGACATTCAAATATTGCCATATTTACTAGAAGACCACAGAAGTACAGGAGATATAATTCTTAGATGATTATCCTATTCTATGCTAATCTGCATATAATTAGCATAGATTCTATACTAATCTGCATAGAATAGCACTGGATTATTTTCAGCATACATTCACACTCAATTGTATTTTTCCCAATCAAGGAAAAAAACCCTGAGAAGTTCATTCTAAGTCTGCTTGACCCAGATTTAAACTTGGATGTTGCTGCTTATTCCAAACATAGTCAAAAGTATGTTGGAATGAGCAAGCAGAGGAATGGGCAAAAAAAATTATTGCAATTAAAAACATATTTTATTATACAGTATTTTCAGCTCAGTGCAATTACATCTTCATACAATTTACTTAGCACTTACTTTACCTTTTTATGATAGCTTTTTAATTTTCTTAGGGTAAAAACTTGGAGTAAACCAGTCAGTTAACTTCAGATATTTCTCTTACACCTTGAAAAAGTGTTGCGATCCCAAATACAGAAAAACATTTTTTCCACTAATTAACACACTGAAATTACATGTCTGAACTTTATTCCAGAAAATACATCAACATATTTAAATACATGTTTTAGTCTAACTATCTGCTTTACAGTTTTTTAGAATTGTCTTACTCAAGTCCTCAGGGGCTAATTAAACTTTTCCTTACCATTTCTTAAACTTTCATCCATTTTATGATATGGATTCTTCTAAAATATAATGTAACATTTTAAAATCTTGGCTATAAATAGGCCAAGTTGCAAACAATATTTTAAAAACAGACTGTGTAACAAACATATGGTTTTATCTTTACATCAAACATTTACTTCCTCAAAAGTATTTCAAGCCAATGGGAATTTTTGTTCTAGCAGACTATGCAACAAGCTGTGTAGCGTATAGACACACTTTGCACTCCAGCTGTAGCAGTAAAATTACCGAAACTGTAATTCTCTTAATATTTAAATAATATATTAAAATTTAATTTTCAGCACCTGGAAGAATCTGTTTGTGTGCCAGCAAATGATGTAGTTGGGCCTGGAGCTGCTATACATATGGGATTCAAAAACAACCTATCACAAATAATTACTAAGAGCAGCTGTACTCATGACACTAGTAATTTAAAAATCAGGTCAAAGTTTCCTGAATTCTTTTTCCATTTCCAAGGATTTTTGCATAACAGTTCTGTAGTTTTAATATTTTTGTATTGTTTTTTTGTATATTAAAATCTTTTAAACTGTTGGTTCTTACAAGGGCAATATCTGAAATTTTTAGCTTTCCTGATATTCTAGGCATTTAATAGTTGAAGGTTTTACGACAGATTATAAAAGTGTGCAATGTTCATTTTCCAATACATCTTTCTAAATTTTTATAGGACAGAAACTAAATAGTATAATATGAAAATGCATTTGCTGATATACGACATACACGTGTCACATGCATATACACATGGTACTACATATAGTTCAACATACACAAATATATATATATATTTTAAAAACAGGATATATCATATGGCTCACAAAAAATTACTTGTATTGTAGGCTTTAATTTATTTTTAAGTTGATAGTCTTAAGGTAGAAAATTTTTATTTTAAAAGCATTTTCCAAATTACCTTTTTTCAGAACCACTTTGTTCTTAACTGATTTCCAGAAGTTGCTTCCTATCAACCACTACCAACCTTATGATCATTTTTGAAGAAAAAAGCCTATTACCACTTTTTTTTAAATTCATACATTTTCAAAATGTATTTAGAATAACATAATATGAGATCACATTTTTAGATAGTATTAATAATGTTTGCACTGGATCTGAAAATTTTTAGAAGTTCAGAGAGACTCAGCTAAAAGCCTTTCTTTTATAATTTTAAAATATTCCAACCTGCATTCCTACACATTGAAGTAAAAAGACTCATCATGAAAACCATATATTTTATAATGACATCCTGAGAAATAAAACACATTACCCTTCAGGGGGAGAGACCCAAGCATTTATACACTACTACCTTCAATCACTTGAATGCAAGTCATTCACACCACCACTATTGCTAACAAGGCATCCAATTTACGAAACAATGAATAGTGAAATTACATTTAAAAGGTACAAATGACTGTCCAAAGAATGACACTGAAAAATATTAAGTAACAGCTCTACCTCAAGATAAGCCTCACAATTAAAGACTTTTAATGAAGAGAGCCTTCAAAGGCTAAATCAGGAGGCATTGATTAGATTGCTTCTAACTTTGTGTTTTGACACCTTCATCTTTCATGGCATTATATTGTCTCTGTGCATCTTACAAAGGAAGCATTTTACTAAGGCCACACATGAACAGGAGACAGCAGTGCTTATAATAGAGACTGTCAAGGGTGTGAGCCAAAATGGGTCTCATTTGGATTTGAAGTGAAGAAAACTCCTAATGCATTTCATTACAATGTATGCGAACCTCTGAAAAGAACGATGGATTGGGATTCTCATACCTATTAATTTATTGAAATGGATTCCGTTTTTTCTCGTATATCAAGAGGGACCATGTGTTTCAAGCAAGGTAACAATATTATACTACCAAATAACTAAATATGCCATGATGACGTATACCCTTCTGCGAGACAAAGAGGAAGCAATTTTCTTGATAAGTGGGATTTGAGTTCAGAAATAAATCCTCCAATAGCGTGGCAACAAATAAATGTTCTTTGTTGCTATCAGGTTTAAAGATACGATCAGGAAGCAATGCAATATAGGGATGGATTCCATCTTTGTTACCACAGAATGTTTTTACCATATGAAATTGTATACCCTCCCTTCCCCCTGCCAAACAGTCATTCAGGTATTGACTTTTTATTTCATTGAGAGATTGAGTGATGTTATTTGGGAACCACCTATATAAGTCACCTTTTATTAAAAGATAACAGAACAGGATGCAGAAAAGTAAAAACATTTAAGAAAATTGTAACACATTGCAGATCAGCTTAGTTCTGTAAAGATGCCACAGCTAGTGTATCACAAATTATCTTATTCACAGTACAAGAAGTTTATATAAATACATACTTGTCTTTTTCTCACTTTAACTTCGATAAAAAACCTATAATCTGCTATGCAAAAACTGTCAATTCTGATTTAGTACAGAGAACAGGATACAAAATCCTTTTGTATGCTAAATAATTTTGCCAATATAACTATTAAAAATAAAGCATATGTTCTCATTAACCTTAGAAGTGATTAATTTTTCTGTATGAATAACATTCAGTAAGTTCAAAGCTCATCTATTTTTTATGGAGATCTTACAACCTGCTAGTTAAACTAAAGGTTAAATATACATAAAGTCTTAAAAAAAAGACAAAAGTATTCCATATGTATGTAGCTGATAAGCAGAGTACACAAACACATACATAAATCTGTTCGCATTTAAAAACCCAAGGCCTTAAGAAACCCTCAACTGTCACACAAAGACTTCAAAGATAAAGAGTTTGATATCTATGGAATATTAAGAAACTATGTTTATTAAGTTAGGAATTGCCTATTAAGTTCAAAACTCCACTGACATCACAATTACAATAGAAAAAATTAATCAAAACCATAATCAAAGCTAAAGATATGCTTGGTTTCACAAATCAGTCCTCAACAAGCATTTTGTTTGAAATAAGAGGGAAGTCCAGGGCACATTTAACTGGTTTAACAAGAATTATGAAAATACATAAATACAAAAGTATCTAACTAATTTATTTCTTTATGTATAACATAAAGAAATAATAAGCAGAGATGTAAGTGAAGTATATATATATATATATGTACTCTGCACAAATTAAATAAACATTCTGAAAATTTTCAAGATTTGAATCAATATGTTTTTTACACTTATATATCACATGTTTAAGTGGTGCATGTACATGTGCCCAAGCAAGAGAGAAATCAGCAAGAATCATATAAAATAAAATAAAATTCAATCCTAGCAATACAGATTGCAGATATCCACATATAATACAAAACCACAAAGACATGTATTTATTTTATTTTTAAAGAATAGTCATAATTAAATTAGAATGATGCACGTTCCATATTTGTTCCGTATTTTATCTTGACAGCTTCTGCATGCTCAGGCAGAGCCCATTAAACACAAGCTTACAGCAGCTTACTTGTTGAATTATGTATTTCAAGTGCTTAAAATTACTAGGGATTTGATCATGATCTGTACATTAATACATATTTTGGACTTAATTTTCTGCACTGGCATTTCTTCTTCTAAATATACTTAAAATTCTACCATAAACTCAGTTAAAATTAGGCTTTTTCATGACCTAACAAAGATAATAACATTATATTTTAAATGTAAGCGTTATGACACTTGGAATATGCACAACATTTTTTCTGTAAAATTTGATCCATAAACTAAGTGATATACTTATGTTAATTTGCCTTTTAAAAGATATTATGTGTTGTTCATTTTTTTGACAGGGCTTCCATTCATACGGAAGACATGTTTAAAAACACTACATTTTCTCTCTGTAAGGAAAATCACTTTATCCACTATCATACTCATTCTGTTTCAATAAAAAATCAATCATCAAATACTTGTTTCCAAGTTGAACTTGTTTTACTCTGATTTATACATGCTGTTCAAATCAGTTAAAATTCTTTCAATTCTACTTGGTATTCTTGGTAATGTTTTTAATAGTATTTGACATTTTAAAAAGCAAGGAGAAAACAAAACTTTATACATACTATAATAAATTTACACTTAGACGTTTGTGATCTGGAACTGCTCAGAGCCTTAAGTTTTTATAATAAAAAAAGCCCACCAAAATAAAATCTGTTATGTAGATTTCAAAGTAATAAAGATCTGATTGAGCCCATTGAATAAGGCAATTGCATCAGTTGTCTAAATGGTAGCAATGTCAATGTCAGATATGTGGTTATCTTTTCATCTTGGCCTAATCTCAAATGTAAAAATCAAATGTTTGAAGGACATTTCACTGACCTGTTATGGCCTCTGCAACTCTCCAACACAATACTACTGTTCCTCATATAAGTGCCACATTTTGGATAAAAACCCACTTCATCAACGATGCCTTTGCGACATCTGGCGGTCCTTATTATACATAAACTTTACGTTTGTTTCTTTGTTGGGTGTTTTCAGTTGCTGTTGGGTGCTTTTAGTATACTAATTTTATTCTATTTATTTATTTATTTGCAAACCTACTAGCATGTAAAACTTCAGTCCAAAAGGCTTTGATACCCCCCAGCAGGGGAACAAAAGCAATCTAGTTTGCAAAAACACAAGGTCTACCATGAGTCCATATGGAGCAAAAGGTCACAAATCTTGAGATGCAGTGACATCATGACAATAAGACACTTTTGAGACAGAAGCTGACTCATTTTGAATATAAAAAGGACGCTGATCAAATTCTCCCACGCATTTAAAACTATAGAGAAGAATAAGCATGAGAAGAACCTGATGTAGATGCATAACCGAGAAGAGTTAAAACATACCCTTTAGTTTTCACAATTACAAGATGCCACCGAAAACTTGACAAGTCTGCTTCAGAAGATTTAAAAGCATTATTTTTATGTCATTATCGGATGCTGAGAAAATTTTATTAAAGAAAAAAACACTCTGTCCACAGGGTGCGCGCTCCCTGTAAGAACTCAGCTCTTTTAAAATTAATTCAGTTGTGCCAAAGCTTGTTCTACATGTTTCAGTCCTATTATTTATCATTTCAATAAACTATGAGAAAAGTAGTATAAGCAACCGAAAAATTATCTTCACCTCTTTATCCTTCTTCCTTAGCCATTTCACTGCAGTAGGAAAACCTATTCTAATTTCTTTATTACAGTAACTGCAGGGTTATTTGACATCAACTTTGTGAAACCATAACTTCGCTATTTCTTAGCCCAGCAGGAGGAACTAGTGCATTAGAACTTCACTTATTCTAACAATTTTTATTTCAAACCAATAGATTATACAGTAACCAAAGATTAAACATATATTACTTGAGATACAGAAAATCACTTCTTTAAATTCTACTTTGCTGCATCCTGATAAAGATTCAGTTAAACACACTACTGTTCCGAAACGAGTAATATATGTAGCATGTATTACTAACATTCAAAAAAAAATTCTAATAAATCATAACTGAATCAAATTGAAAAAAATAATATCTCTAAACTGCTTTTGGCATGGACTAGATTTAGTGAACAGTCTAATGGTGTAGTTCACTATTTCCTCATTTTACAACAAAAGATTTCTGCATCATTAGACTATTAGTAGGTCTCTGTAAAAGCAACCATTCAAATTTTAATTAAAATTTCAGTAGCCTGTGTTTTCAATGTACATATAAGATACAGACCATGCAACACAGCACAAGCACATGATTCTCTGCAGATTACAGACACATAACCAAATACGTGAGAAATATAGGCCAAAGAAACATTGTTAATTCTAAGTAGTCTTCTCATGCCAGAAAACTGCAGGCATACAATCTAGCCTAACATGTTGACCTGAAGTTATTGTACTGAATTCACAGAGGCAACTCATTAAGGATGTGAGTGAGCATATTCAGGATTATGTTTTAGTATGGAATAAAAAGATTAATCAGTCACTGAACTCCATGTACAAAAATTCAGCACGTGACAGCATAGATTAAAATCAGAAAAAGTAAACTTAACAATTAAAAAAAAAACACATCAAGAAATGTCATAAATTGATGAAAGAACTAAAATATCATGGTATAAGGAGAGCTTTCCTTCTGCAAATGAAGCTCAATCCTCACTGAAATAAACATAAATAAGTAAATGACAAACTGACAACACCTACTTCTAGACGTATTAGAGCAATTCCTTTAAGCTACTATGAACTAAAGCATGGTCTTTTAAGACTTCAGAATTTGTTAATTTTCTATGAAAAATTTCTACCAATAGTGAAAACACTATGAAAGCCTGATCACATAAAACTTGTTCTGGACTCGCACCTCTCCTGGTGAAAAAGTATTAGAAAAAAGCAGCACTCTTTGTCAGATAGGTATCTCTGATTTTTTTCTTACTCAGAAAGTTATAGGCTGAAGCTGGTTAACTCAGATCAGTTAATGTCCAAACATTTAGGCTTGGGCATGATGTTGGAGAATGATCTGTGAACGTAACTTCATAGTATATGAATACCATAGGTCACCTTGAACCTTGACAATATGGCACTGAAGTTTAGACAGACAGAGATCAATGACCATTCATTTTTAACGCTAAAATTCTGAAACCACTCTATCAAATTTTCTCATGTAACAACCATTTTCCACTGAGATATGTGTCTCTGCATTCACTTATAGGCTATAAAGCCCACTTTTTCTATTGCATGATCAGACAGTGACTCCATATGAAACAATAAATAATGAGATGCCAAAAATAAGATAGAAATGGAAAATTATTTTACTGTTAAAGAGCTACTATTTTTAAAGGTTTCTTTTTTACTTTTATTTTCTAATACCATTTACAGATGTTTAACTATACATCACATCAATGCTCCCAGTTTTAATCCAAATGTACTGTTAAATTACCCATGTAATTATCCCAAGAGAAATCATGATAGCTATTATGTTGACTATATTTACTGACTGATATAATTTCATTAATACTTTTGTGGGACGAGTTGGTACTATTTAAATCCAGCTATCATATTTATTAGTACAATTAAAAGGATAATTTCTGTATTATTTTAGAAGGTGGGTCTTTTTCAGAGGTGTTTAATTACTGAGTTAAAGCAACAACAGAAAGCTAATGAGCAAAAATTTAGGCAATAATTTATGGTCAAACATAAAACAAAACTAAAATTGTCCCTGATCCCAATTGTGAAATCTCTTTAAAATGCAAAAACCAGTTGTTAAAGAGAAATAACAACAATTCTTTCTAAAATGACAACATGATAGCTTTATATGCCTTAACAAAGCCTCCAAAAGCAAGCAGTAGCACCACATTTAAGTAAACACAAAAAGTCTGTTACAAACATATCTGAAAGAGATTAATAATCAAATATCTGCTTACAGAAATTTGTAAAGGCAAAGCAGTTATAACTTTTGATATACCAATAATATAAGACCTTATTGCTACAATAAATGCAGCACTATTGTTTCCTTGTCTTTTGAGTGCACTACAGTGTTTACTGAGTGAGAAGGAACTATACTTATACACAGTTCAGTTTACTTAAATTGAATAAGACCAAAATAATTTTGCAACTGGCAATAACGGCAAAAAAAAAAAAATTAAGAAGGTGGATTGCAAATTAAAATTAATTTCTAGATATAAAGATCAAAAGTAAGACAGAAGTTCTAAAGAGGGAAACAGAAGATTGGTCTACGGCTATTAAGAAATTACTCATCCCAGATGATGGTGGGAAACTGTTCCCATCTTGCTCAGATTTTAAAGAATAATTTTTATTATACTAAACATTTATTTTTGGAAAAATGTGAAAATTATGGAGACCAAGGAATTAGCAAATACAAAAATTCTAACAAATTCATACTCATTGCTCTTTGACAGAGTAAAATTAAATTTTATCCATGGGGAATATATCAATTTCAAGACAATCTGAGGGAAAAAAATTGATGGGGAAGTATAAGATTTCTGACTCAACTCTCCTTCATTCCAGGGGATCCAGAAAGTTGAAGGAAACATAATGTGGAAGAATTATATGGCAATTTCATTCTTTGGCTTCTTATTATAGGTTTTTCCCATCAGTGCAGGTAAAAAATTCAGTGCAGGTTGATTAACTAATAAAATCTTCTAAGTAATTTCACTTTAAACATTTTATGACTGTCTACATTGCAGCACTACAGCACGACTGAATCTTTGTTCCAGATGATTTTTGTAGTAGGGGAAAGTACTGGAAAATCATTAAGAAAATAGCCAGTAATTTATATGCAGAAAATCCCTGTATTAATTTTTTTTTCTATCAAAACTTCCCTGCAAATTTTCTGTGTACAAAAATATATAATATTAAAACTCCTTACATTAATCACTGCAATCAAAACTGTGTTTCCATTTAAATGAATATGTTGTATTAAAAGGAACAAAGGATAAAGACAGTGTCAGGTCAGTGTTTACTTTTGTTTCCTAAACTAAATAGTATTGCTTAGAAAACAAATACTTTTGTTTAAAATAAAGGAAATCAATAATGAAAACATGAAGAGTTGTGTTTTTCATGTAAAATGAAGAGAAAAAAATTTAAGAATATTTGTAAATGTGCCTTGTTTAACAGTTTTACATGTTGGATGTGACTTTCACAGTCTGTTGGCTGTTGCAGGAAAGACATCACATCTGTGACTTGGCTGTTGATTAATGAGTCTTTCAATTCTCTGCTACCATCTGAAGAAGGGCTGTGGCATTTCTAAGCTTCACTGGTTTACTCACCTTCAGCTGTAGTCCTACCAAGGTATCTTCCATAAAGAAAATCACACCTGGTTAAGGCTAATGAAAACCTTAATATGTCATTTTCTAGACAAGTCAAAAAGCATGTAAAACTAGACAAAAGATGTATTCAAGCAACATGAATGCAGTTTTGTCATAACCTGTCAGTCTAAAGACTAGCATGAAAAAGCTTTCTTCAATGACATTTTACAGTGTCATTGACAATGTAAAGAATGACAATTCTTAATTCCCTCTTTGGTATATGAGGCAGTATCCACAATGCCTTCTCACTCTTCACAAAGACCAAATTTTGTTGTTAGACCTTAGAAAGAAGTTCAGGGGTAAGAAAAATCCCAATCAAAAAGTTTTTCTGGGTCGAATCATCAGTCAGCATCAGAAACACCCAAATCACACTGTATAGGAAGATTTTAAACATACTACTCACTTCAGGAGTAGGAGTTCACGTAATGCTGACCAACTTTGCTGTATCTGCATTGCGATTGTAAAACTTCCAAGGTCAGTTTGACATTAACAACTGGACTTAGGGAAGAAGAAATAAGATCTTTAGGACCTGTCATCCTTTCTTAAGCAGTGTCAGTCTGGCAGGATAGAGGAAGTATATCCAGGGAAGCCATGAGAGAAGTCAATAACTTTGGGAAAGTCATATCTTTAAGACATAACACAGATGCAAAGGTCTGGGATTTGCACTGTAGCCACCAGTCCTCAATACTTGCTTTGTTGTCGCAACAGTGAATATTTTAAGGTCAGGAGAAAGCATAGAGTTTTCCCCATTTCCTTCAGAGAAAAACTAATGGGACTACCACTTCCTAAAATGAATGCAAGATGATTCAAATTAGATAACCATTAAGGTCTCACTAAAGCTGTGTCACCCCCCCCTTTGTTGCCACAAAGGAACTGAGCATAGCAACAGTTACCACAGATCAGCTAGTTTTGTAGTAGCTTTGTATCTTAAATTTAGTCAAAAGAACTAGGTTCTACTCTTTACTTTGCTACAGACTGATTTTGCAGCGTAGAAGAAACCTTAAAAGTGACTTGCATGACCAGATTTTCCATCTGTTTAACTCTGGTATTAATACTTCCCCCTCTACCTTAGAGGGGACTTGCACGTCTCAGCTCATTACAGCTTACAGAGAAATTGAGATCCCTGTGTGGAAATTGAATTACTCTACATTACTAAAACTTTGATGAAAAATCCCTTATCTAAAAGCAGCAAAAGGAAGAAACAATACCTTGATAGACAAGACAGACTTTTAGCTTGTCAGCTTGTGTCCTGCAGCCTCTTCCCTTGCAGGTATAGCAAGAAAGTCTATAGATAAGACGAGAAGCTAAGCCACTGTGTACAATCAGGGAAGTCAACAGTTTGAATGCATTAATTCACATTTATACATGAAGCAATTACACATTACACTTATATTACATTTACAATCACTATATAACTATGTATCTATTAAGAATGAAAACTTGGATCAATAGGGGTCTGAAAGAGGAAAAAGAATAGACAAGAAAAATGAACATGAGTATGTCCACTTTAGAATCCCTAAGGATAACAGGATTTGGGACAGAGTTGAAAGGAAGGAAAATTACTTACAGATGAAAATAAGTATCGATTTTTAAGAAAAGCCACCTAAATCACAGGATAGCAATCATCAGGTTAATTATATAGTGATAAAAATGCCAAAGTACCACACTTAAAAGTAATGACTTATAGCACACAAAAATACCTAGTTAAGAAGAAAAGACACATACCTTTAAAGGAATCAATGAATCCTAACAATAAATACACAAATGCATTATTAACACAATACATTGAATATACCTAGCAGTATTTCTATCAAAGCCGTCCTGGTTCTGAGCAGGACAGAACTGATTTTTGCACTAGCATTTTTGCACTAGGAAGGGGCATAGCTGAGACCTGAAGGTCTCTATACCACCTCATGCAGTTTTCTGAGGATGGGGAAAGGGTTCTCTTCTAAGTCAGTGGGGTGGAGGGAGCAGTTGAGTATTATCTCTTGTCAGGAAGTTTCCTTGTAAATTGCTTGCCTCTTTCTTGTACCCTCTGCTGTTAGTATTGTTGCTGTTACTACTTGTTTTCTTCATTCAGTGCTGTTTCTAGAAAACTACTCTTGTTTTAACCCATGATGTTTATGTTTTGTTTCTCTTACTCTCCTCTCCATAGCATCACAGGGGAGCAGAGGGAAGGGGGAAAGGAGTGGTTCAGTAGTTTGGGGAGTCTCAGAAGGAGCACTAAATTGTGGAATACCATTCAAAAACCAAGATAAAAGCATACCAAAGGATATAAAAATACAGACAGATGCACTCTAATTCAAATGGGGAACCAAGATAGTGTGAGACAGAAAGAGAAGAAAGAACAAAGTAATTTGGATCATAGATCTCTGCCCTGTACTGTACACACTGTACTTACTACACTTTTAAATGCAAAAGTATGTACAGCAATAGTTTCTTCTTTTTCATTAATTTTATTTTCACTTTTTCTAGAAGCCAGGTTTGAGCAATGAAAAAAGCTTCCAATAACATGAAACCTTATTTAAGCAATTTTATAGCTGTTAATTAAAAGAGAGCTGGTAAGTGCAGGTTTTCATATCACAAGGCTAGCAAAGGCCTCATCATAAAGGACTCCCAAGTATTAAAAAGTAGCTCATATTAAGTGAGGTTAAATGGGATATGACAATCCTTATGTTTTTAGTACATTCTGTTGAAGATTGTCATCAGAGAGTATTTTTTTTTCATATGATTCATCAATATATATGCAAAAGAGAGAGACTGATAACAATCAGAAAAGTGTATTGCACATGGAAAGCCACATCTTTAACCTCATTTACTTCTGAAATTCATGCTGTAACTGTATACAAGATAGGGGCTGCAGTGGCAGTCAAACAGTGTGTACCTCTGCTCCCTTTTTCTTATTGATGTGTGTTCTGCCACCAGTGCTTTAAAAGTGCCAGGCAGGGAACTAAGTCTACTTCTGACAGATTTTTTCAAGTCACAGTATGGTTTGATTAGCTATGTCAGAAGAGGATAAGCAGACAAAAGATAATCCTTATGGTGACAGATGTGACATATACCTTGTTATAGACCAACTCATTTATGGAACAGGATCCTTACTCACCCAGAAAGGTCAAAGCGAGATTTTCCACAAAATCCCATTGGCTTTCTCTGGTACATCCAGCACTAGGGTCTAAACCTGAATTCATGATTAACCAAGTGATGTACAATAATGGATGAAAACCTTTCACCTACTTCTTTTGATACAAGACCAATGAGGCCTTTTATAGCCTCCCATGTATTTTAGAAACCTGTTATCATATGCATTATAAGGGCATAATTTATACTAACACCAAGCAGGCGATGATTACTGCAATATTAATGGCATCCTAGCTGTTCACCAACCATCACTAATAGTTGACTTTTAACTGTAGCAACAGTATGAATTTCCAATATCCAGAAAATGTGGATACCAAAGGTCTGGGACCATCTGCAATTTAGAAGATAGATAAACATACTTAGAAGTTCACTAGGTGTAAGTCTGCTGTCCTCTGCCAGGCAGATAAGCTCTCTGTCTTGGCATCATGTCAGTAATTGCTCTTCCATAATTTGTTTCTTCCAAAGAAGATTGTTACAGAACTTCCTACCTTTTAATACCATGGAGGTTTCTTTCATTCATTTCAGAGATTTAGGCTTTTGTAAAGTTTTATAAAAATCTTTTGACAGACAACAAAACACATGCAGTTTGTTGGCATCCTTTCCTGTTTTAAAAACCACATAATAAATTTTTCCACGCATTGATAAGCTAAATTTTAAAACCGCATTTTCTGGATATCTAGATAATCAACAACACAATGAATATAAACATTTTCTATAAATAGTTCACCATATGGCTATCATTCTTAACAGATGGTGTCTGTGTATTCACTAGAATATACAAGTGCTATGCAAATTTTGCCCTGCAATCATTCAAAATTCTAAACAAGATTTTCTTACTTCAGTTTTATTAAGCTTAATCAAAGTCAAAACACGTAGTTTTATCCTCTAGCTCTAACATGGGAAAAAATGCCACAACTATATAAACAAATGAATTTGCAAAAGGCAATACAGTTGAAAAGATTTTAATAAGAGACACTAGGTACAAGGTTTTCTCAATTCTAGGACAGCACTCTGCTGCTAATGATAGTTTTTGCCTACCCAAAAAGCAGAACCACTTGTAAACAGCCCAGTAGTTTATCAGCAAGAATGCAGTTGGAAAAAATCAAAAAATCTGTAGTCCAAGGGATCTGAGAGTTTGTATTTATTTTGCAGCAAATGTTCTCATATGCATTATAAGGCCATCATTTATACTAACACCAAGCAGGTGATGATTACTGCAATATTAATGGCACCCTAGCTCTTCACCAACCATCATGAATAGTTGACTTATAGCTTTAGTAACAAAGCCTATAGATTTTAGCCAGTTTTAGTAAAAAATAAACTTACTCATTTTTACAGTTTCCTGAAAGCTAGTATATGAACATCTCCATGTTTTCAACTTTTCGAAGCTGCTGGGCAGTTCATCAAAACAATACATGACCAAAAGTTGACTAGATACTTGGCTATACTGTTCCAACTTAAAACTATTTAAGCTCTTATCACTGTACAAACATTTTCTTGAAAGTTCGTCTTGAGCTACACTGGCTTATCTGTTGGAAATAAAATTCTAATTTTCAGTTTAGACATTTTTATAGCATTTTTATCCACTTGAACAAATACTAGTATTAATTTCTATAGTTTTTCAAACTTGTTACTATTTCTCACCTGACACATTATGGTAAAAAGAACACATTCCCATTCCCCTCTCAGTTATTAAGTTAAGCTTTCTATTCTGAAGGTTCTGACTGTTGTTGGTTTTGCCAGTCATGAGTTCTTCTCTATCTGTTCCTATAGCTCCAGGCCTGTGCCTGTAGCAGGATCTACATTATTCCAACTAAATCACTACTTGTCCCTGCACAGACACCAGTGCTTACTGAAACCTCCTTAAGCGTAAAGGAGGGAATCGCAGCCATTCCTCTTCAGAACTGCAAATAACTGCAATATTGGGTAATAGCTTCACATGTTACAAAAATATCTCTTTTTTTCTCCTTTTTATAGTGACAGGAATATCTTTACATTATCGTAAAGTATTCAGTGCACCTGAAAGTCCTGTGCAACTGTGCAAGGCAGGTCACATCTCAAAGTGCAGCAAAATAATAATATCTTCAAACAATGTACAAGTTGGCAAGATATTCCTCTGAAAATTAATGTTCATAAATTTAACTGTTATATAAAGGAGAGTACATAAACAAGAAGGATAATGCATGGTACTGTGCTCTGGAATTGTGCCTCAGTGTTGACAACACACCAGCTCTTTGCCTACTGCTAAGTACTTCTCGCTGATTTTCAACACACTGATTTCGCCAGACAATAACAATTGTAACTTTATGAGCAGGACTCTAACTATAAGTCAAGATATGGGTAATTAAATAACAATTGCTCGTCTTGCTTTAATACATGTATTAGAGGTAAGGAACCCCCACTTGTTATTGGAGTAGCTAAGGATGAACAAGTGAGTCCAAGACTTGAAAAGGCAGCATGCATCTGTGCAAGTATGTGGGATATTTTTTAAAACTTGTGTAAATCAAATTCATAAGTTAGTTGAATGTTAACGGTCGTATTACTAAAAGATACTGTTTCAAGTATACTTGAGAAAAACATTTTAACTTATTCTTGCAGTTTGAATTATATATATAATATATATAAATACATAATATTTATTTTTGAGTAAATTAAAATCAGATGGGTGGAAGTTTGTTAAATTGAACGGCCTTAGAGCTTCCTAAATTAATGTTTTGTCAAATGCCTCATATTGATTCAATGTTGCTTTAAACTTTTTCCACAGTTCCCTGATTTTCTCAAGTTTACCAGTTAAGTTTTTGCTGTTTTGATTCTTAAGGAGTATCTTGTTGGTACTCCTCCCTTGCATCTAACTCAGGGTACACACAATAAATCCCTGAAAGCCCCTTTAAGGGACTCAGTGAGAGGATTCTGGAGCCTTACAACCACCACATCTTTAATTTGAAAAATTTCCTGGACACTTTTATTTTGAGAATCATAGGAATGTACAGATTAGTTTCCCATCATTGCATGAAGCCAGCAATGAGTAGTAGACAAAAATTCATTTCCTTTTTAACCAGTCCTACTTTCCCCTAACCACCAACTAATTAATTTACCTAACACTTGCTGGCTCTGGGACAATGTTCTCATAACACCCTCTCACCTAACTCAGTCATTAACTAGGTTAGGGGAGCATTTCCCTTGTAAATGAGTCCCCTAAGCATTGTCACTTTTTTTTTCCTCCAACACCATTGCGAACTGGTGAAAATATTTTTGCCTGCACAGACATAATGTTTAAGGGAAAGCTTTAGCATGCCTCAAAGGAAGGAGTAATCAAAATATTATCATGCTCCACTTTAAAAACTGATGGTTCTGAAACAGCTCAAGTACTGCTCATGGTCCCATCTCAGGAGGGAAACAATAGAAACAGAACAGGTCCACCATAAACAGGAGGTCAAAATAATCACACACTCATTCAGATTGAACATTAAGTCTTGAGCACAAGTAAGGCTGAAATTTATGCAGTTCTAGGAAGCATCATGAAGAATCACCTGAAGAGAGGGCTCACACGAGTCTTACTGCAAAGCTTGCTTGTGTAGCCACAAGAACAGCTAGAATTGTCCTAGTAAGCTGGAAAATATGAGCAGACACACTTTAGCTATGATAAAGACAAGCTGTGCTGTCGATGCTGGCTGCTAGTGCAGACACCGGCTCAGCTATTCTATTTTTTATGATCACAGTGGATCTACACAATGTGTTGGTTTGTAGAGTGATTGAAATAATAGATCCATGCTCTAATAATTAATTATTGCATAATGTCACTTCTAGATTAGAACTTCCTCACCATGTAGAAGGGCAATGAATGAAGGCATTTTCAAATTAGGAAAGATGACAACAATTAGGGAATTAATTAAATTTTAAAAACTAGATGATACAACAAGTATGTGAAATACAGAGATGGACAGAGGAGGCATACACATGATTTCTTTTTAATGTCTATAAAGAGATCAAAAGAAAAATAAAATGCATTTTAAGGGAACACTGAACATGAAATGTCCATACAAAATGTTTCCTCTGCAAATCACAGCAGCCCTCTGCTCCCTTTGGCTCATATTGATGACAATAACATGAAGCAAAGTTCAAGAACCAGTTTTAGTCTAAGAGCCTCTTATAAAAGGACAGTCTACTTAATTTTTAATGAAGGACATGAGATAGCAATCAATAGGAGAACCATAAAAAAAATAAATTGTACTGTACTTTCTGTGACATTTAACACAAAAAGTCCGCGAAGTTTCAAATTCTGTCTGGTAACAGGTAACAAAAGACATCAAGAAGAGAACTGAATAACAAATTTTTGCTGGCATGATTTTTTGTGCAATTAAACTTTTGGAAAAGAACAGTTTGGGTAGGGAAAGAAGTAATCTTATCCGAATTCAGATGGAAGATGCAAAACAGTCTGTAGAAGTATTTTATATATGAAATGAAGGAAGAATTAAATGTTTAAGACTAAGTGCTAGTGATAAATTGAGAAAATGAAACAACAACCCAAAACCTTTATGACATGCAATTTCATACACTTTTGAAATCGTCACTCTAGTGTCTAGATAGAGGAACAGTCAGTTCAAATGTTGACTGATAGAATCTTTTTAGGTATCATCAGAGGATTCAGAATTAAGAAGAGAATGTCTTAGTTTAGTGTGCAACATGTACATTTTCCAGTTTTCACAAGTGGATAATATTAACAGAAAACAAATAACAAACCTACCGACCATACAACCCTCTCTAAATAATTCCACCTAAATTTTTCTGAATATAAAAAATTGCATTTTCTGAATTAAGCAGTTATATTTTACAAGAGAAAAGGCAATAAAATATGAGACTAAGTTTGATTAATTGAAAACTATTAAGGAAACACTTTCTATTTCTAGGTACACTTGTTATGCCCACAATTGAATTTAAGATACTTTGCAACTTGAGTAAACATAGCCTAAATTCTGTGCTGAAATCCCCCTGAGCAGTACAGATTTGCAAAATTACTAATTTTTTCCAAAGCATTATTTAAGTGCAATGTTTACATATTTTCATATTCTTCTGTCTCAGACAGAAAGAACAAATTATACACCTCAAAACAGGAATTGAAAGACATCTGAGGACGGATCAAATACTACAGAAAAAATATTGTTACATTTTAAAACTATGTATTTAGTAAGAAATGCAGAGTTTTCTTTACAAATTTCACCACTAAAATCTTTGTGTATTCACTATTACAAAGTCAAAAATAAAAAAGGAAAATGTGATGATTTGCCAAAATCCTGTTACCTGTGTGTCAGCAGCACCCTGAAGGCCATTTGATTCAGTCCCAAGTAACCTGGCAGCAAGCTCGACCAATCCCAGTTCCATTCAGTAATGGCTGACTGTTCATACAGGGAAAGAAGCTAGTTAGTTATTAATCAGTATTAATATTATCAGTACACTAAAGCTCCAGCTGTGATTTACTGACCAAAGAGGGGGGTCTAGAATGAGGACTTGAAAAGATGATATCAATCATGTCCATAGAAGAAGGTTTTTATTCCAATAAAATGGCAATTAATTAATTAGGGACATAGCAACTATTTATAAAAAGATAAATCAGTTTTTTGAACCACTATTCTTCCAACTGTTGATAGCATTCTGATCAACTGCTCTGTCTTGAGAGCTTTACTCTTTGTCCAAAAAACAAAATAGTTGGCAACTTTTTATATAGCAGCAATTTGCATTTTCTGCTGTCAGCAAGAAGTTATGTTATGAAAAATTTGGTATAGCTGGAATACAAGAAGCAACCTGTATCATAATTAGAGTGATTTAATGCTGTATTATAAACACCATTAAATCTAGAAATATGAACAAATGTAACTCCAAATTGCTTATTTAATAAATAAAAGCAATCTACATCATCAGAGGGCAGACAAAAGACCATACACAACATTCTTATTTAAAAAAACCAGTAAATCCTGTTGCATAATCCTTTTCATTGTCAGCAATGGTGAAATAGTGACTATAATTTAATCTTCTTGGGAGGAAATAAGTACGAAGTTGCTGCTGTAACACTGAAATAGCACTGAGTAGTAAAAAAATGTTTAAGCAAGTCGAAACAATGGAAGTATACCTAAATAACAGTAAAGTATAACTTGGAGTGCATCTTTTTCTTCTTACAGACAGCACTTGGTTCCTCTGGGAGAGCAGAATCACTACAGTCGCTCCTATTCCTTCCATCTATATTTTATCACTTTCCTTCTCCTTACTTAATTTACTCCCTATCCCTCAACTTTGCCACGCATGTTAAAGTAAAGTAGAAAAACAAAGGTGAAATATAGAGGATGAAGGACAAATAAGGGTAATAAGAAAACATAAAATACTGAGAAAGCAGAAAGTGAATGAATAAGAAAAGGTTCCTTGCCAGTGCTCTGGCATCTTCTACAGGCACTGGCAATAATTATCGTTGGAAACCAGACACTCAGCTATACTGATCACTGTTTTATTAATGGACAGTCCCACACCAGTAAATAAATGTACAATTTAATGATAAAGGAAACTAAACTATTTAATAACATAATTAAGTTTAGAAATAGAATCAGAGAAGAGAATTATAGAACAATTGAGGTTTGAAAGATCACTGTGTTCCAACCCCTTGCCATGGACAAGGCATACCTTTCACTAGACCAGGTTTCTCAGAGGTCTGCCCAGTCTAGCCTGGAATGCTTTAAATAGATGGGACAACCACAGCTTCTCTGGGCAACCTGTTCCAATGCCTCGCCACCCTCACAGGAAATAATTTCTTTCTAATATCTAATCTAAAGTTACTCTTTGTCAGTTTGAATCCATTCTCTTTAGTCCTGTCACTACATGCTCATGTAAAATGTCCTTCTCCATCTTTCTTGTAAGCTTCCTTCAAGTACTGCAAGACTACAATTAGGTCACCCCAAAGCTGTCTCTTTTCCAGACCAAACAAGTGCAATTCTGTTGGTCTTTCTTCATAGAAGTGCTCCATCCCCTAGTAATTTTGGTGTCCTGCATCTGGGCTCCAACAGCTCCATGTCCTTCCCATGCTGGGAACCCCTGAGCTGGATGCAGCACTGCAGGTGGGCTCTCACCAGCATGGAGTAGAGGAACAGAACCAGCTCCCTTAACCTGCTGGTCATGCTCCTTTTAATGCAGCCCATCACACCGTTGGCTTTCTGGGCTGAATATGAGGAAGAACTTCCTTACTGCCTGTCTGACTGAGCACTGGAACAGACTCTCCAGAGAGGTTGTTGAGTCTCCCTCACTGCAGATACTCAAGGACCATCTGGACACAATTCTCTGCCCCTGTGTTCTAGAATGACCCTGCTTGAGCAGGGAGGCTGGACCAGACAATCCACTGTTCTCCCTTCCAATCTCACCCATCCTGTGGTTCTGTGATTCTTGATTGGAAGGTCCCTTTCAACTCAAGCTATTCTGTGATTCTATTGATTAAAAGAGTCTATAAAGCATGTTTCTCTGGAGTGAAAAGCCTTGAGAAGCCTTGTGGTATGGGTATCCTTTTTCAGGATATCAACACTTTTATTGCAACATGACAACGATTAAGCATTCATTAAACAAGTAAGAAAAACAAGTATATTTTACAGCAATATAACAGATGAAATAGACCAAAATAGTCAAAATTGGAAAGATTACTCTGTGTATAAGCAGGGCTGCCCTGAAAAAGGATGCATTTCCACACAAGTCTGAAAAGTGAATTTCAAGTCACTGTAATACCACATCTTTTCAAATATTTAAATTGAATGCTGGAATCAAAAATGTTGATAACATATATGAGAAAAAATGGCATAAATTTTTTAAAGTATAAAAGTGGTATTAGAAACTGTTTAGCATTTTATGTAATGAATTGGTCATAGAACGCTCCGGCAGAGATTTAGGCAACTAGATCTCTTTTTTAAACTGTTCCATTATCAGGAAACTAAATTCTATAAGAAAACTGTAATCCTTTATATATTATAATCATGACTTAAAGAAAAGCTGATAAATTGATGACTTTTTGTGTGTGTGTGTGTGTGTTTTAACCCACTTAGTCTCACTGCTCTGTAAAATCTCTGTATTTCTAAAGCATTCTTTATTTGACTGTTCAACATAGCTGTGAAAGACCCATAAGATCCTAGAAGTGAACTTAGAATTTTGACACGATTTTTCAAAGGACTAAGACTAACCCTATGTACTATTGCACCGATGTAATAAATATCATTGCTACTATGGGCTTTCCCTCATTATACTGAGCACAGAAAATGTAAGTAAATGCAAATTGCTCTTACATGTAATAATTCCGATCAAAGAAAAGGCAGGTAATGGCTTTTTGAACAATGTGATATTGTAGAGGGTACCCTCATTACACTCCCAAGAAGTAATATTCCTTTCTGCTTCATTAAATGTGAATACACATAAATAAGTCCATTTTCATACATTCAGTCTTTGTTATTGCCATGATCATAATAATACCAATAAGTAAAAATTATACTATAACCAAGGTTCAGATTTTCACAAACCTGATTGAATACTTTCGCAGAAGATTGTCTGTACACCTGGAAAGGGTTGAAGAAAGGCTGCTCTTCCCTGCCCTTCAGCATCAAAGGCAGACATGGATTCGAGGTAACACCATCTTCAGAAGAGTTCTCACAAGACAGCTGCTCTTTCAAATATTCCTTTTGGAAGAAAAAGCAACCACAGAATAGTACAGGCCACCTAGCTTACTAAGTGAAATTTGCCTACATTTCAAGCACAAATTTAAAAGATAGACGTACCTTTTAATATAGTGGGGAATTAACAATCTCTTTAAAAATAGAAATGTTTTTAAGAATATCACTATTTTACAATGAACAAGAAATAACCTCGAAAACCATGCACCCAACTTGAGCAAAACAGAACAATCTAACCTTTTGCTTTGAAATAGTTGTCAAATTATGTGTATAAGTTCTCATTATCTATATATATGTTAGGTTTATGTAGAAGAGAACAACAAATGTTTTTCATGTCTTTTGAATTAAACTCTGGAAAACAGTCAACAATTACTCTATGACTATAAATCACTTCTTTGATTAACATGTTCTTACCATGTTTTTTAAACAGAGTAAATAAATATTCTCCCACTCTTCAAAGCTATTTTTTGCTGTGTAAACATTCAAGGACTCGAAGCAGTATGATTTGCATTGCAATTTTAGAAACTATACTGTAACAGATGCATTATTATTTTGGACACCAACTTTTCTGTTTTCACTTCTACTACTGTGTAAATAAATCATCATTGCAGGCCAATAAAGTGTTTTGATTAAATAGAACCATTCTATGAAGAACTAGATAATTAAACATTTATACATCTATTTGCTAGAATAACTACCGTGATTAAACAGTTTATTGTTATTAAAATGAAGACCATTATGTGGAGCAAATACACAAGGTGAGTCATTAGGATGGGTGGATGCAAATGCTCCTCTTATTTGCAGTACTACTGAGATGGAATAACAGGCAAACTACCTGCCAAGGCATTTTAGTAGGTCTTTCTAGAGGAAGAATTTAATCATCTCTTTAAACTTGCCCAACTATAGCCTGACCTGAAGGGCGCAAATTCAGTTTCAGACCACAGCTGAAACTGCAGCTGTTTCTCCCTTGTGTTGGCACGAGCATATGTTGTGAAATAAGCCAGAGAAAAAAAAAGGTTTCATCCAGATAAACAAGCCACATGATTTCTAGTACTAGTACAAAGGCGAGGGGGTGCTACGAGTGGAAAAGCACAAGGGCAAGAGAAAGAGGAGGACTGTCTCTCTGCTGGTTGTAATCAAATGCCATGTCTGACCAAGAGAATCACAAAATTGTGTTAGAGTATGGAAAAAAATCTCAATGAACCAAAAGAAGAAAAACAAATAGAGCTTTTTTCTGCTTAAAACAATATCACAAAGCACCTGTGAAAATAGCACCCTCTTTTAGCTATTTTTACTCACCTTTTCATTTATAAAAATATCTGGATTTTTATTTCCCCATTCATTCATTTGCTACTTTATGCCATAATAAAGATTTCAGAGCCATGTTGAAGGAGGTTATTTAAAAGCTATTTCTGTACATCTACCAAATTTTCATAAATATACCACCTTCCATGAACACATTTTTACAAAATCTCTAGACTAAAGCAACCTAGCCCTCCAGATGCAACAGAGTCGGCAGAAGCAGATTGTGTTGCTTTTTCAGAAGCAATACTTGAAACAGCTGTCCATGTGTTGCCAGACAAAGAACTATTTGCTCAGTTGGTGGGAAAACACAATGCTTATTTTGGAAAACCAGTAGTTCTACAGAACAGCACAATACGTGCTCTGTAGGATCACGTTAAACATTAACAGAATAACGAAGCATCCTGGTTATGCCATCTCAGCTCCCGTTTTGGAAAGCAACACCACTTCACTGAATGGGTAACAGTGAGGTCTGGGACCACCGGAGACCACCAGAGGGACCCCCGGGACAGACGAACACACGTGCAAAGCTTGGGGTGGGGGGAGGAGAAAGACGTGCTGTGGGTCTCCAGGAACTGATGATTATATGTGTGGTTCATTCGCGGAAAATCATTGAACATGTATGTAAAATAAAGTATAGAAAGCAGGAGCTTTTCTGTACCTGACATGCACAATTTTGGTGGAGATATCCCTATGGCATCTGGTGCTGGAATAAAGAATGCCTTCTTAGTGCTACAGCAGTGTAAGGAAGGAGATTTTGACCAATTTCAGTAACACCTCCTTGCCAGGGTTGGAAAATTCAAGTGGTATACAGCTGACCTCAGTAAAGGTATTTTTCTGTCTTTAATAGAATACTGTGGATTTGGTTTTGATGAAGAGATTATTCAACAATGGTAAAAACATTACATTAACATATCCTTTATTATAGTAAATATTGTAGGCTCTGAAAGGGTCATGTTTCAAAAATGTGAAAATATGAAATCATATCAGTAAACATGTGAACAATACCCTCAGCATGGGGCATCAAACCAAGTATACGGAGTATTACTGAGCCTGACATCTCAGAAGAGTTATCTCTTTGGTTGTCATTCCTAAAAGATATTTTAAAAATTACTATTATTTTTGGCAAACACATGAAGGGCTGTAAGCTCTTTTAAGTACTATAGAAACTGTTAAAATTTTTTATAAAATCATATCTCTATTTTCGAATGCAGCTTCCAATAATCCATATGCCTTTTCACCTGCTTTTCTAAGGAATATTACTAAGAACAACAATTTTCTGTCTCATAGTTTTGTTTTTACACATAATTACTAAGCAGTGTAGCATAAAGATCTCTAAACTTATTTTAAGAACACAATTCATTGACATTCCAAAGAGTCTTTAAATAAAAGAATGGATCTTTGAATAGACAATCAAATCTATTTCTTGATAAGTAGGCACATAAAACATAATGTAGATTTTGAAAAATAACACTGAAAAGTGCATAACCATAATACCATGCTAAGCATTAAAATGTTTTGTAGTGGTTTCAAAGGCAGTTGCAAATACAGTTAAATCCTTCTGTAACTCAAGCTGATCAGGATTTCTCTTCTTCTTCTTTTTTAAAACAATATAGTTTTTTCCACTAAGAAATGTTCTATTTTTATAAAAGGGTCTTACTAGCTGCAGAAATGCAAGAAGAGACACCTGGGATGTGGAAAGTCAGGCTGAAGTCCCTTTTTCCCCTAATTCTCTTAGCCTCATACCTCCTATTGGAGCTGTTCCACTTTGTATAAATAACCAAATACTCACAGGAGTCGGATCTTAGATCAGGGTCTCCAAAACCCAGCATGTTCATTTTATTCCTTCAGCTACAGTATGATTCTATTTTTGACCCTAAAAGTTACAGGATGCATTTTTACCACTATTTCTATGTGGCAAAACAACTCCAACAGGGGAAAAATAAGGAGTTCCATGCTGATAGCTAATGGTATGGAGGTTTGGGGAATTAGTTCAGATATGGGAGATGCAGATTCAATTCCCTGGTAAAAACCAGGAAGTATAAAGATTTGAGCCTGCATATGCTGTCCCCAAGGTAACTGTCCAAGCACTGGTCTTCATTCTATTTTCAGTGGTCTTTTCCACACTCCTTTATACATAAGAGTAATCTTGAATGTGCTCCAGGTGAGAAGTTTTGTTTATTACAGTAATAATTTTCACTTCACTTCCTAAACCAGTTAATTGTTCAGGAAATTGAAACTTGAAAAGATTCTGTACTGTACTAATGTAAGGTTGCCATCTCCACATATATGCTTACATTGCTTCTGATGCTTCCAAAGGCAGAGTCATAAAGGTTGTTTTTACTTAGGAACTAAACAATTGGATCCTATTTTCAGAAGCACAGTGTGAGTACTAAGGTGCTCTCTATGGCCTTCCTACAAGGTTTTCTGCTACCAGGTTTTTCAGAAGAATATTCCTGGTCTCTGCCTATATTTGCATTATTTTGTATTTTATTATAAACACTTCTGTACACTTGCAAGGGAACAGCACCTACTTATGCATTCAAGAAATTTAGTAATTAAAGTTAAACCCAGAACTTTCTAAATTAAGTTGTGCAACTGTACAATTTAAACAAACCTATGTGTATTTCAGTGAATAAAATCAGAATGCTTTTGGTAACTTGAGGCAATTTAGAACAGCCTTAGAAATAATACGATTATTCTTTTACATTGTCAAAATTCCATATGCAGCAAATAAATCTGAATTTGTATCTTGTAATTTTAAAAGCACTTTGGCTGAACAGAATTGTCTAAATTGAGTAAGATTTCTTTTAGTTCCTCAGTATAGCCACAGGGGTTGCTTGTTTGCTTAAATCAAGATAGTTAACCAAGTGTAATTTTACCTTTATAACAGTCAATTCTTCAACATACTTCCTTGATTTTTTTTTTTTTTTTTTTTACTGTGCTCAGACTCCTAAAAAGAATCTATGGTCTACAACATGAAACTTATGAACCACACCACTGCGTAAGTACCTAAATAAAATCTACAGTGTTTCCTAGAGCGTAATCTTTTCTGTAGAAATGCACAAAAGCCTAAACTGAATGGATTCTATCAAAATACAATATAGGATTCTGTATTGATTTTAAGAACTATTATCATCTCCTTGACAAACCCTTAGCTGCCAGCAGATGTTGCCCCAGGCCAGTAGACACCTAATTGGCCATTTCCCTACCTCATTGAGCCGGATGATGTGATAAATTTGCCTCAGGTAGTCACTACCACCTGGTTTGTGGCAGATATCCAGGACCATCATGTTTATATTATGCTCAGTGAATCCAAGTTCGATACCTCCTTCCTCTAATGTTGCACCTTTAACTGTGACTGAGGCACTAGAAGATAGAAAAGATACAGTCTTAAGTTAAATTAATAAAGATCAAACTATTAATACGAACTCAGCTAGAACTACATGTTCAAAAAATCCTGGAAGTACTTGACTTAGACATACATTGTTTTACATATATGTCTCACATAATACGTCTTAAATAACAGCATTATACTAATTTTAATCACCTTAATTGGAAAGATGAACACATAAAACACTCTTTAAGGATACAGAAGTAGCAAATATTTTCGTTTCCCCTAGAGAAGTATCTTTGGTACTAGAAATGGCATTTATATTCCATCTCTTGTACATTTTTCTTTGCCTGTCACAGCACATATTAAGCCTAATTAACAGGTCAGAAAGGTAGCCATTACTCTAAGTACAGGTTGGAAGTTTTAAATTGAAGTAGTTTTCTTTCCACTGGTAAGTTGTTAACCATTTAAGAGGTACCTATTTGCCACTTGTTGCATTTTTTGTCCTGTACTGTTCCTCAGAGTTTTTTTTTTTTTTTAGTATTTGTGTGAAACTTCTACCAATAAAAATCTGAAAGTGAGATTCCCAAATGCCTCCACAATTGTGCATTCAAACCTCTGATCATTGTCAGACTCTCTGCATATAGCCACAAGTTACTATCTTAGTATTGCTACCAATGAAGTCTAAGAAAGAAGAAATACTAAAATTTTCCTCAAATTCAGTACAGGTATTTGACATGTATGTGTCAAGAACTCCAAAGATTAACAAGAATATATTGTCCTTTCTACAGATACTGTTGAATTAATTTAAAATAAACCAAAGAAACATTCTCAATAAATTAAAAAAAATCAGTATTGTTTTCATTTAGAAGTAAAACAAAAAACAAAACATTAAAAAAATCCCAAAAACCTGAAAACAAAACCACTGTGGCTGCAGTTTGCTGTTCAAAGTGTGCCATGGTTACAAAGTCAGTCCTACTGAAAGTTGCTGTTTGACCTACAGGCTCTCTGAAACGCTGCACAGCTGCTGGACATTAAAGCTGATATTGCTTCCACATGCAGTTTCAGAATGTCCTACAGAGCAAATAGTTTCAAAATATATACTATAATTTTGTTCTTTGCTGAATGTAAGTAAGTGATAGTATGTTATTATGGCGTACTTCACAGAAAAGCTTCAAAGAAATTGATCTTTAAATTAAAGCACACTTAAGGCTGATATTTGATGCCACATACAGATACAACCTGAATTTCTTGTCAAAATTCTTAGCACCAAACATTGAAAGAGCTAAGGACCTCTGACAAAGGAATGTATCAGTGCCAGCACCCGAATTGTATTCTTTACTACCCGTTACTGCGCAGGTGAAGCAGATGATTGGATTCAGGCAGCACTATGATTAATGACTTCCTTTCTGGATTTGGGACTGCCTATCAATCATGTCATTAGCGAGAATGTGCCCTGAGAGAGGCAGACCTCAGCCAAGGAATAACTGCATTCATCTTAATCTGTATATGCACCCAGCCAGCAAGGTCAGGGTCACCATGATGAAAAACAATAATCTTCAATTCGACAAATTACTTTGCAAAGACAGACATTTCTTTTCTTCCCAGGATGTGTGTTTTTTAGAATCTAACGTGATTGTTTACAGCTCTAGTACCATCATAAAGGCTATTTTAATGAATAGTAATACTTCCAGGCAGTACACAAGACAGGCAAAGATCCTTTGCCATTTTCTGAACCTTTCAACGGAGGCTATAATTTTTTAAATATTCTTTAAAATTAAGTTAATATATATTATTTAGACTTTTTATGTAAATAGCAATCCTGATAATAATAACATAACACAAAATCAAGCAAGAATTATACTTTCAAAAACCCACTACACTCCAAAAATGTTTTTACGGCTGTGTAAATAAATTTTTGAATAAATAAATTTTTGAAATTCATAGGGTTTTTTCCTCTCATGTATCTATTTTTCCTCTCATGTATCTAAATATTTATAAATATGTATACATATTTGCACATGCATCCAGCTAAATCAGAAAATAATCTGATTATTGAATGGTTACATAGCACCAATATAGTACATAGTATATAATGACAATATAGTAATTTCATTCATAAATCTCCTCTTGAAAGATTGCTATTAGTTTAGTAATTATGTGGCTGCTACTTACTTTAATTCAATATTTGAATTTCAGCTCTAATATATTAGTTTTGTAATTTGCATTTATAATAACATCTATCTCTAGATTTCATATTTCAGGTATTTATAAACTGGATCTTTTTTCCCACAGATACTGACTCGTAATATTTGAATGAAAAGTGGAAAAACAACATTCATATTAGATTTCTATTGCAGAAATGCAGCTGAAGTCAGGGGAGTCAACCTTATAACTGCAATAAATAACTGCTCACTTGGAGAGCAGGCAATGTATTCTTCATTCTCCTAAACTTAAATTACCAGGTCTGGTCACAAACTAGTTCTTTCTCTCTTTGGTTGACACTGTAGATGTACAGAAACATTTTCCTGTGTTTACTTTCAACAATCTGATACCTAACATGTAACACAGTATTTTTGTGGTATTTTACAAAAGAAAATACAGTAGTATATTAACTTAAAATGCTCCGTTTCTGAAGATGTGAAAATTAACTAAAATTTTAGTTTTTAGAGGTTATCCACAATACTGTCTTCCTATATTTGTATTTTTAAGAAGTACCTATTCTCTTAGCGACATTAGAAATTATATTATGGGACCATTGTGTTAAGTATCAATTTAAGAATTATTATTATGCTTATTTATTATACACTGCCATCAGTCACTGGCATCTGGCTTCAATCTTTTAATCATTTGATTAGATCTTAAAAATTAGAATTAAATGTAAATGCAAAGATAACAAAGGTCAGTGTCAATGAGTGTGTGACATTATTACTGCTTACTGCTACCCACATTAACTGACTACTCATAGAAACAAGAAACTGTCCCTTAAAGCACTGCATGAAAACCTCTTCAGTGGTATCACTGATTCCAACCTACAATCACTGTATCCTTTGTTTACAGCGACAAATCCTGACATGACAGCAACAACTGCAACCTTCAAGAATACTCATTGAAAAAAACAGCAATCTTACTTTCAGCAGTTAAATTTAATTCAGTAAGGCATGTTGTTCCAATCAATCTAATATTGGGATGTTGATGAATGATATTTTTACAGAATGATACATGACTGCAACATTAAAACAGACTGGACTACGAACACACTGACAAGTACACAACTCCTTGAAAAATCACTATAAAGATCTTAATGTCAAATCTGAAGGAAAAATTGGTATTTTCTCAGAAAGGCACAGCAGGATATTATTCTTGTCCTGTTTTGATATACCCTATTTGCCTAAGGGTTTGATATGTTTTAGAATAAAGTATGCTTACTTTTTATTCATGGATGAACACTGAAAGCTTCTCACAGATTGTCTTAATTTAATCACCACAGTATAATTAAATTATAAATATATTTAGTACCTGTTTGCATTTTGAAAGATATAACAATGGACTTGTCCATATTTTGGCTCATCAAGATAACATGAAATCTTGTAGTATTCTGAACATACTGTTCTCATGACAACCACATTTTAGTGTTTAAGCAATTAAATTTAAAAAAACCATGGTATATCAACATTAAGGACTAATCTGTTCTATGTAAGATCACTGCTCATCTCTTTTCCTTAAAAGTGAGCAATAGCCACAAACATGACAATAATCCAGTAAAATAAAGAGCAAGTAATAGCATTTTAAAAATACTATGTTCTTACCAGTCTATGCTCAATTTTCTTGCCTTCAGCAACTGGCTTTCAATCCAGTTTGGTCTTTGCTGCTCAATGCTTTGTATAATCTTCTGGGTCACTTGCTTAGGACCACTTTTCTGTTTTCCCATAATACTTTCTAAGCACACACGAACTAAACTGAGTTTTTCTTTGCTCCATCTGTCAAGTGTTGCACCTGTTAAAAATTCTGCGGTATTTCCATCCTCAAATATCCGACATATAATTACAATCAAATTCCAGACAAGCAGACCAGCTTTCTTCAATTCAGCAAAGTTTCTTGACGTTTTTCTCTCAGCCAGAAAAAAGAAGTATTTAATTGGGGGAGGCAAACATGCAATCACTGTAGGTAACTTGCTGATTACAATAGATACTGCTTGAGCTGCAAGCCTTGTGAAGCCTTAAAAATAGAAAGAAAAGATGATATGATTAACATTAACAGTATAGCTCTAACTGCTTCTGAATGTTGTATAATAATTTCTAACTTTCTTTTGTGCTGAAAATGGGTTAAAAGCTTAAGTAGTTTCACTTGTATTATGCTTTCTGCACATAAATCCCACAAAACCTAAACAATTGCATGAATTAAAAGCATGAAATTCAAAGTTTAGACAGTGACTCTCTTAACAATTAGTCCTGCTGTAAACAGTTATTACAGGATTCTTGAGAAAAATAGTACTCAGGTATTCTGAATGGTAGAAAGTTGTCTTCAAAATTGTAGTATTTTTTCAATTTCACAGCTAAAGCATTGTGCTAAGTGTATCAGAATATTACATACAGTTATAATCTCTAGTTTCTTATAAATCCCTTTCTATGATCAAAATGACAAAACTCCAGGTTATCATCTTTCATATAAGCATCTACACTAGAAAGCACTTTAAAGAACTTAGATAATTAAAATAGCTATAAAGGCAACTACAGACAAGTTGTGCTGCTCAATACCCAAGACATATATAAAATTAAAAATACAGCAAAATGTGTCAAGATTTAAAAAAGAACCAATCTCCAAACAATTAAAGAAAACTGTGTCATTGGACTTGCATTCCAAATGTTTTTCTTTTATTAAAAGAAGAAACCATATCTGTTCTAAATATCACACATTCAAATTTAAATTGTCTTGAAGCCTAGTCTTACCTCTCAGTTTGCCTATCAGTTCACACATAGCAATTAGCCTAAAATAGCAATACAAAAGTTTCAGTGCTTTTTTTAATTCAAGCATAAATTGGTGTGTTGTAAAGTTGGGGTGAATGACAGTCCTGAATGAAAAGATGATAATGAAAAGGAAAGCTGTTTACAGCTATTGAAAGTATAGGCATTATTCTTCACTTTGTTTTGAATCCCATCTGACTAGTGCCAGATGCTGGAAACATCTCCAGTAGTACTATTTTCAATATTGCAATACTGATTAATTTCAAAACCTTGTTTGTATATGTATGTGTGTAGGCCTCAGGAAAGACTAACTGAAATTTAATGGAAAGTATTGAAAACACCCCAACCACCACAGGATGTTTGGAAATAGTTTGTTCATTGTAAAGCTATAACACTTAAAAAATTTGCCCAGTTTTGGAGTAAAGGAGTAAAGGATTTAACAGTTCTTATGAGAAGCTTTCAGGATGTATTGTAACATATATAAATATTATGTATAAATTTCACCTACATTTCCCAGATTCTTTTCTCTTCATTTCCCGAGGAGTGTAATTCCATTCCTTTGGAACAGTTTTAAGTAAACCTTCAGGAACTATTTGCTTGTGTTGATATGTTCCATAGTTTTCTGTCGCCTCCCATGAATGCATCAAAGAAATTATCTGTTTCACTATACCCTTCACTGAATTAATCAAAGTCAACTTCAAGCATCTGATAACTTCTGGCTCTGACTCACCACAACTGGAAACTTCAGAAGGAAGAAATATTAACTAATTAATTAATTCAGTAAGAGTTGTTGTAAATCTGTTTCAGAAAGTGTTTTCAGAATTCTTATAAAAAAATTAACATTATGTCATAATAAGTTAGACCTATTGGTCTGTTACAAATTAAGAAAGAGTATAATGCAAAACATATGGCATCTTGGTGCCATCTTAATACAGTACTAACAACAAAAAAATTTATTTCATTCATTCTCATTTCTCCACAGATATATTTATAAAAATTCTATTTAAGGTGATCAATGTCTTCCTTTTTATATGGAAAACATTTAAATACTTTTTAGGCATCAAATAGGCAAACAGATATACCTTTTTTTTCTACTTTCTTGTCTTGAAATTATTAATGAAGTTGCATTTATTAGATACCCAAACTGCTATACCAAACACAGTAAAGGAAAGGAAAGGTATTTTGGAAACAAAAATACATACAAATAACAGTCATCAACAGAAACACAGCATGTCATCAGAGATTGCATGTTCAAAACACACCATCCTAAATACAGTTATTGACATTACAAGAAGTATCAATCTTCTCCACATTCTTAATACCACAGCAAACGGCAGTTTCGCCATTGTCATGGAGCTGCAATTGTCAGGCAGAGTCTTGCAGAGCATTTCAGAGAGAGGTTTTGACATGGTAGATATTTAGATCCTTTGCTCATACTTTTGCTTCCCTCTACTTTTTGCTGATCTAATCATGGTCTTTCTGGAAGCTTCCATGCATCACTTTTCTGTTTTTCCTCCTCTTACCTTTTAAACTTCTACTTTTTGCAATCCCATTTTTCTCTGAGAAGTATCTGAGCACTTTTATCATTGTTTTCTATTTTGTAATTCTATCTCCCCTCCTGCCTTTTCCCATTTTCGTCCTCTTCTTTTGAGATTTTAATCCATAATTTACAATATCACCCTTCTAAACCTCACCCCTCTTTTCTGGTTGAATATTGTTTTGCCTTGGGGATAGAATTAGTTGTTCTAATAGTGAAGCCAGATCTCTCCCTCCCAGAAAATTAAGAGGCTGAGTGCCTGTTGACAGTAGAGACTAAATGCTTATCAGATTAGTTCTCCCTCAGTACGAGAAGAAGTCTTTCCTTCTCTTCTTCCATGCTTCCGCACTTTTAAATGGTGGAAAAAGTCTGGAGCTGTCGAATGCATAGAGATGAAGAATCTCTACTGGTAGAGACTTACAAAAATATTCTGCAGCCAGTCTGCTGGTAAGACAAACAATTTAGGTCATTGGACTCCTGGTCAACAACACTGCTCTGGAACCTTTGCATTCTTCAAAATTTTAACCATTCCTACCACGGCCTGACTGCACCAAACCCTTCAAAAACACTATAATTTAAAGTAAGTTAACATACTTTCACCTGATTTATTATGGTAAAAATAATACTACATGTCTGAAAATGAACAACATTTAACATCAGATTTGAAATGCTTATGAACAAATTAATAAATGAATAAAAACCTGTCATATTGTATAAGCAGCTCCACAGCATCTCTTTTTCCATGTAGGACTCAAAAGCAATGCCAAGAGATTTCGGCGATAAAGTGCAGTAAGACAATACTGTGAAGATTGTTTCAATCAGAGTAGGCTTTTTGTTATTTTCCTGTTCCAAGAGGGAACTTTGTTCATCACAATTTAATGCTTGATTACCTTCAAAATAAACAAAAACATTATTCCAGTAATTTCCAAGTAATTTAAGGTCTCAGTAATGGATAGTATTATTCAAAACAAACTGCTAAGTGTATCTAAATAATATTTCAAACAATAACACAGATACTGAAATCTCATCTTTCTCTGCCTAATGACAGTTGACTGTCTTCCTGAATTATATGTAGCCAATAAAAAAAAGAGACTTAAGCATGTTTTCAAACTATGGGATATGCCTACTTAATTAAAAATTAAATAGAAATTGATTGTAATTGCAAATTTATTATTTACTGAAGATTAATCAGTAGATTAAGATCTAAACTACAGAAACACAGTCAAAAATCTAATACTGCTTAACTTCTCTTCCTTATATAATAGTTACATGAAACAATAAAATCATATTTATAAATAAAAAAAACTAAGAAAATTAGCAGCTCCATATTCCCCAAAGTGTGCTGGTTTTGTTTTTCAGTGTAAGATGAAATTCAGAATAAAACAGTTCTACATAAAAAAATCTCAGCCCTGCTAAGCCATAGATTTTAAAGACAAGTAGTTATTATCGTAGAGTTAAGAGACAACTTCTTACAAATATTTACAAATATTTCTAACAATTATTCTAACACAATGTCCCACATATAACACATAAGGATGTGTTTAAAACTCTAGGAATCAATGCAATTCAGTGACCTTGACTTGTGCTAAAGTTGAAGACCTGAGCTTCCCACCTGTTTGTGAAATATGATTCCAACTGTGAGAACCAGAGCCATAACCTGTTAAATACTTTTAATTTAAATTTCTAGTTTGCAAAAACAGTGGTTTCTGTAAAAAGTATTTAGATAAAATTATACGATAAAATGTCATTGCTTTCTGCTAGTTTGGCTGTCTTTACCTTTAGCAACCTGTGGAGGATAAAGATGGCAGTCTTCAAAATCTACCATAATGGAAAATTATTGCTTTCAACCCATCTTTGAATGACTTGAGAACTACAAAAAATCTACTTTTACTCTCTTTTGAATTCCTACAACCTAATTAATCCATTACTGTAAATCATTCAATCTAGGTAGCATGCAACCTTAGCAGAAACAGAGGATGTAGAAAGCTGAGAAACATGATCACTGATTTCATAACCAACAATATGTGGATTTTTTTTCCCCAAGGCAGCAGACAGATCAGCAATAAGACAGTTTTTTAATCAGCTTTATTTTTCCTATGAGTTGAATGAGCTGACATATATTGTTTTCAATTCCAGATGCTTCTAAGTGAAGAACCAAATAGATTCCACTTTCACTCACACCATGGATATGTATGACAAAGAACTAACCATCAAAGCAGAAAAAGCAGTTCAAATGGTGAGATGAAAATCTGAAATTATTCTATTATGGTATTTATTTTTGAAATTAATTTAACCAAATTCTAGGGGAGTTTTGCTAAGATTTCAAGTACTACATAAACTGTCTTTGAAGTACATGACTGGGAATTGGTTTGTTTAAAGGTGCTTATGACTTGAAATTAAACCTAAATTTGTTTTATGACCATGCCGCATGGAAGGCTTAAGTCACAACTTACTAATAACTTTTCAAATCAATTAGTGCTACCAAAAGATTTAGGTAAAGAGAAAGGAGAATAAAATAATTTTGTAGAAAGGGCTATAATACATCTTGTTATAACTAACGTGTAACGCAACTCTTGTGCTTTCAAGCAAAGATCTGCATGAATCCACTACTAAATCATTCTGTGACTAAATATAACAAGACATGTAATTATTCATCAGCTTTTTCTTGCTTTACACTCAAGTTAATGTTGTCCTTGTTGTAAGAACAATCTGAAAGCTCAGGTTCAAATCAGTTTTCCGACTAATAAGTGGGCATGGATCATAGACTCACAGAATCCTTTGGGTTAGAAGGGACCTTAAAGGATAATGTTATTTGCAAAGTTTAGCCAGCAGATCAGTATAGCTGGTTAATTATGAATTAGGAGTCTATAGAAACATACGTAGCTTTTTCTTGCTTTAGATTTTTTTCTTTTATATTTATTAGCTCACCTGTCACAACCTTAAATATTCATCTCAGTTTGAACTCCAATGCAGCCTTCTTGTTAATTATTACATAGTACAGAACTTATATGATAGATATTATACTTACTGCCCTGTGATGCTTCCCTCTATACATTTCTATTTTTGTCACTGACTGCATTTGTATAACAAAACCTAATTTGTGAAGGGAACCTGAAGATCCCATAGGTAGCTCAAAGGAGATGCTTCTATATTATTTTAGCAAGACTTAACATTTATACATAAATGTGGCTATGTATTTATCTAGATACCTGCTAAAATAAAAAAATCAGGTGTTTGTTATTTCCATATAGCATGATGTTCTATGTGCATAGACACCAAAAAGATACCCAAACATATTAGAATACCACCCTTTTTAATGAATATCTCTATAAGAACATTATGTATCTATTGAATAACAGCTATGTCCTAACCATTCACAATGAATCATTCTTCCTATGACAAAATAATGCACAATCTCTTGGGATACTACCACGTATTTGAAAAGCGTAACTTCAGAAAGGAAGACTTGCAAGTGCAATTACCCACATTTCTTTCTTACTGATAGAAATATCACCCAGTAATTTGCCAACATTATCACTCATCTAGCACTTTTCTGACTAGTCTAGCCATAAAATGAATCTTGTTGAATTCAGAAAATTCTGTTACTGACTCTAGACCTCACTCTTCCCAGTCAATCCATACATGACAGGCAAGATACAAAGAGTTATGCTGTGTTTATTGAACAAAAGAGGTAGTCAAAACGTAAATTTATACATGCTGTTTCACTTAGGAAGATGAATTGAAGATGGAACAAATTATTTCTAATACTGGTCTGTAATTAGCAAGGAGCACGAAACTTTTGCTTTCTTTATTGAATTTAAAGGTTTATTTAAACCACATCAACTTATGAGGATATAAAGACTGCAAAAAGGATATGCTTTATTTGTTTATAGAGTCAAATACTTCAGCAGATATCTGCAGTACACTATATCCTCAGTGCTGCTTCTGTCACTTTTTTTTTCTGTTCCTTCACTGTATCTGACCTGGTATATAATTTTACTTTTCTATCAGAGTTGTTCCTCTCCAATAACACCTAAAATCTATTTTAACTTTGAACATGGCTTAATTTTGGCAGAAAGTGTATTATTTATTTTTAAATTCCAAGGAGAAATTTTGCATTATAGATTCAGGGAGGAGTCACAGAATGCTCTGAGTTGGAAGGGACCCACAAGGGTTATCAAGTCCAACTCTAAAGTAAATGGCCGATATGGGGATTGAACCCACCGTGTTCTAACCAGCCAAGCTGATCTCAGGATCATATTGCTCCTATCCTGAATAAAACTTAGATCTTAAACCTACCAATTTAATACATTCCAAATAATAATAAGCCTTATATTAGCTGCTCTCTGTGAACCAAATAAATCCTAAATTTATGACAAGTATAAAGCTCAACATGGCAAAAAAGTTTTAACAAGGTTTATTACATCTGCCCATAAATTATCAACATATCAGCAAACTACCTCTGTAGATATAAATTATATGTCATCAGTGCCAAAGCATTTTAATTTCATTCAACTCAATTTAGAGTTTTGTCTTCCTAAACAATTTATTTTCAACTCCATGACAAGAAGCTTCCATTAATGAATTTCTGAATTAGTGACTTCTGTGCAATCTACCTTAAGACCAATAGAAAAAACCCATTGCTGTCAGAATACCTCCAGTAATGATTTTATAGGATAGCATGCAGCAGGTGTGACATTCTGACTGCCAAAATTTTATAAGGCAATACTGAATGTAGTCCTATGGCCACATTAGCTCATTTGTGTTCCTACATGTATTGGGATAGATAGTAGACAGCTTACCTTCTACAAGACAGTACAATGAAAGTAAGAGAAAAAGGAATGACCCTCAAGAACTTGAAATAAAAGTGTCAAATTGTTACAGCTTTTAACAATGGCAGAGTTTTGATGGAGTTGGTAATCCATGTAAGGCATGTACATTTTCTTCTGTAATAACTCATTACTGCCATTAATAGTTCAGTCTCCTAAATGAGGTCGATTGGTGAAGTTACCACTTTGCACTGTACTTTTAGGCTAAACCACAAAAGACAAGTGCTATTTACTCTTATGTGTCTAAAATGTAATTAATTAAGTTTGATAAAAAATTAATTATTATTTAAAATTAATCTTAAAATGACACATTATACATTGTGGCAGCCAGAGAACTGTTTCAAAGAGAGCAAAGAATTGGAGTGGGGGAAAAAAAATTCCAGTTCTACTAATACATTTCCAAATTCTCTTCCCAGGAAATGGGTAACAAAAAAACAGTCCTAGAAAACTCTTCATATCTATTCGTGTGTAGAAAGTTGTCTAATGGTGCACCACACAATTATATTTTCTTGGTGGAAGTTTTCCCTCCCCCAGCCTTCTTATGTGTGCAAGCTAATTGACCTCTTTTTGAAGCAAATCACATTTATTTGGGTCCCATTTCAGATTTGCAGACTTAGACTTATTACAGAATATTTGTAAATCTTACTATAAAGTCATATTTCAAAATTTTAGTAGGACCAAGACCATAATCTAAGATGATATGTACAGACTAAACAATACTATCTCCTAGTTGTATTTCAAATATGTATTGTGCAAGCCAAAAACATTAGGTGAAACTGCCAACAGCCTGGTCTTGCTGTGAAAGCAGATTTCTTACAGTTTACCTCTGCATGCCAATATTCACTTTAAGGTTGTTTGTAGAAAGACAAACTAAATTTCTGTAACAACTGGAGTCTCAAGTTTTTATGGTAATGAATAAGACTCTTTCGAAGCAACATATTGCATTTTCTGTTGTTCATCATCAAGTTGATACTACTATCTCTTCTTAAAGAAATGTATGAGACCCAAGGACTGGCTGAAAGTCTAGAATGTGCCTTTTTGACAATTTACCAGTGACAATTTCTTAGTGACCACTGTCATATCTGCTATTCATAACTGGAGAGGTGTCTACTGTCTGATGGGATCCTCTCTGAAAGATATTAATCCTGTGCTGGGCCAATGCAATCCAATAAAGCTATTCCTATTTGCTCTATTGTGCAAATTAAAACTCCTGATTCCTGGAAATAATGATTATCAAAACAGAAGTCACAGACTGTTCCACTGGCATGATGTGTATTTAGTACAAATCTAGCAGAAATGCTCAGAATTCACTTACATCCTTCACATCTTCATGTCAGCATCTGCTGGATTCAGCTACTTATTTTATACAGGCACCACTTCCTTTTTTCCTCTATTATTTGTTGCTTATCAAAATAATCCACTTCTATTTCACATCCATGAATGATAAGGCAGTATTGGTAAAAAAAATCTGCCAAGTAAATTACAAAATAGCTTATTTTGTCAGAAAATTAACACAGTAGCAGCAACCTTCACTATTTCTCTCTGAAAAGTCAAAGCAAAGACCTTAGAACCTTTACTTACTCAAGAACATCTTGAACAAAGTTGCTGGATGTTGGACCTATAGAAAAACACTCTAGGATTATATGGCGTTGTAGTTTAAAACACCTTGGTTATTGAGACTTGTAGCTTGTTACAGAGGTCAATTACACAAATCAAAATTTTCAATTATTTTTTTTCAAAACTGCCTCTATGCTGTAGCCATGTGCACAATAAATGGTTCAGTTCTGGAAATTGTGATTCATTACCTTTAGTATTTTTTGACACAATATAAATATAAAGATCATATTTCCATATTTTAATTTTTATATATATTTCCTACATCATAATGAACACAAAATGACAAAACTGCACTTTTTTCCTGTCCCGATAGTATATAATTACACTATATATTTACACTATGTATTAATTATATTATGTTATATTATGTATGTTATATTATGTATTATATATTAATTATTATATTATATTATATTATATTATATTATATTATATTATATTA